>UYYG01001169.1:694122-1043350 GCA_900625125.1 Dracunculus medinensis
TCGGCTTCCATTGCAGAGCCATAATAAAGAATTCCTCAAAGATCCTAAATTTCTATCAAAATATACAAAGCGTTCAACCTCTTCTTAACTACAATATTACCTGTTACTTCCCAAGATATCGCAACTGTTATTTCGAACTTTATTATTTTGTAATTTCCTCTTTAAATTGTTGATTTTTGTCATTTTTTTTATCATTATTATTTGTTATTTTATCTGTTGTTATTAATACAAGCACATGGCATTGTCGCTCTGCTTGGTTGGTTTTCAATAAATAAATAAATGGAGAAGGCTGATAAAGTAGAGGAAAAAGAGAAGTACAGACAAAATACCAGCATAACCGAGCGTTTTTGACGGACAGGCTTATTTCTTACTAGAATTTCTTATTTCTCAAGTATTGATACTCAAGTATTGTATTGATGCTCCGAAATGTGAGTGACAGCCATTTTTATAGACGATGCATATATTCAAGTCAACTCGGAAACATCCTTTTAGCCTAGTAACTGATAGCTAGAGAGCTTTTAGAAGAAGAAAAATACAGAGGAACTAAATCGGTAATTATGCAACCTAATTTTCGTGTTTTCGCGTTATCAGATAAAATCACTTACTTTGTTATTTTAAGGGCAAAGATGGGATGGTCAATTGCATTGGCCATCAGAAATTTGATTTTTTGATTTCCTATTAAAGATGATGCTGGCGACCTATGTGTGCTTCTACTGCTAAGCGCCTTCCTCGAAAAAATTGTACTGGAAAGAGGTTAGCTTAGCCACAAATGATAAGCATTAATTTTTTGTTTCTTTTATTTTATGCTTATAAATTTTATGCATATTTATTTGGTATCATTCAGTTTGAAAATTTTAAAAAATTTTTAAAAAATTTTAGACAGTGTAATATAACCATATTTAAATAAAATGAAATAAGATGGTATTTATTGTAATGGTGATAACAGAGGTGAAATTGATAACGATGATGATGATGCCAGTGCTATAATGGTGGTGCTGGTGTTAATGATAATAAAGATTTGTGACAGTTTGTGACAAGTAGAACTTCAGCATTGATGTTTCGAGCAATAGCATACTACTGAGCCATTCCACTCTCGTTTGCTTATCTCCATTAGGCGACAATGCCGTCCAACGAAAATGCGCCAGGCGGATTCGAATTCAAATCTTGATGAATATCAACGATGGAATTTATTTTTAATAGGTCAAATTGTCTTTCTTTCGTGTTTCCGAAATGGACCTCCATCCTGAAAAAAATAATGCGTCGTACCTAGTAGGATTTGAAGGAAATTTTAAGAATTCTAAATAACCCCTCAGCAAATTCAATTAGTCTTATCAGCCGTATGAACTTGGCCATTTGTCTTTGGCTATCAAAGAAAAAAAAACTTATTGCAATTTATTTAATTAATTAATTAAATAATTTAGGCGGAATAGAGCATAAAGCCGTATGCTAGCGTTAATAAGAATCAATATGGCCAAAGCAACGAGGGATATAATTAAATAGAAAAAAATGATAAAAATATTGAGAGTAATATTGTATCCTTTAAAAGGTTATAAGACAAGACCAATGTCGTGTGATAGTTCCAGTTGTTAATACAATTGCAGTATTGAAAAAATTGTACGACAAACATTGGTACTACGAATAGGCTTGGCTCGTATAGGTTCACAACCCATTGGTTTAGTTGAGTCCATCAATTAGTCCATCTGAAATAGTCACCCGAAATTGCACCATCACTTATTCACGTGTTATACAGTATTCCTACCAAAAACATCCAGAAGATACTGAAGTTTTAAGTTTTGAGCTATAAAATTCTTAGAGGAATCTTGAAACGAATCTCTTTGTCGCTCCTGCCGAGTCATTTTTGAACAAATTAAGTCGTAATAAGGTTGGTGCAATTTGGTGTAATATGGACCTTGTAAGTGTTAAGTGTTTTTTTGTTTAAAAGAGGGGCTTTGCTAAATATTTCTTTAAAATATTTTATTATTAATTGCGAAATATCGAATTGGTACTTTACTAAATTTATTATTTAACTTTTTCTCTTTGGCCAAATTCATTGAAATTCTAAAATTTTTATAATAAATTTTTTGAATTTTGACAAAATTTTAGGCGATTTTTATAAATAAAAGTAATTGAACAAATATATAAGTAAATATAAATAAGCAAATAAAAATAAAAAAATTTTATATAAATATAAAATGTATAAATATATTTTTACATAAATAAATATATACATAAATATATAAATAAACATAAATATAAATAATAAATATAAATACAAATTCGAATAAAGCAAGTAAATATTTGAAAAAAATTTTTTTTCAGTATCATAATTTTGATGCGAATATGTTGCAGTTGGATGAAGATGATTTCAAGTTTAGTAGGTCATTTAAAGCGCATTCATCGGATGTGAAAAGTTTAGTAGTTAGCGATTTAGGTTTACTCGTATCTGGTGGACGTGATTCGAACGTTGTGATTACGGATCGATCGTTTGTTTTTTATTGTTTTAAAGATTTTTTTCTCAAAAAAATTTATATATTCGAAATTAAACATTTATCAAAACGATTTTTAAAACGTTTACTCAGCTATTTTAAATTTTTTTCGGCAAAATTAACAAAAAAAAAGTTATTAAAATTATGGAAGCTTTTTTTACTAAAAAAAATTTTTGTGAATATTAATTTAATTAAATTTATTTTAGTGATTGTAAAGAAATCGTGAAATATGCTACAAAAGATATTCAAATGGTGAATGCCGTAGCATTTTATCGATCTCCAACTAGCGGTTGGGTTGTATTTGCGGGAAAAAGAGATGGAACGATAGATCTCTTTGCTAGTGGTAATTTATGTCCTGTAAATACGTATAGCGAGCACGATTTGAATGGTCAGTGGTTCATTATCTTTTCATAACAAATATATATATATATATATTATAAAACAAAAATAATGGAGAAATGTCGACTAACTCTGTGGAAGAATTGAGCAAATAAAATTGTGAATAGAGGATTTTAATGTTAAGATGCATAACTCATTTCGAAGTGTTGTGTATATGAATAGTTTGAAAGAAGACGTACTTTAGCAGTCGAGTGGATTTTTTAAAATATACAGTTTTAATATTTTATTCGTATTTATTTGTATAGATAATAAATCCCGTAGCCATAAATAATTTATAGTTTGTAAATTGCACATCGATCATCTTGACTGCAAGATGTATAGCGCATCCTGGGATAATACAGCAATAATATGGTCTTTGGAGAATTTCAAACATTCTGTTCGACCATCGGTTTGTTTCAATGATAATAGCTACTTGTTAAAAAATAATTGTTGGATGTATTACTATGATTTATGCTTTTGAGGAGAGATTTTTTGTCGAGTTTTTTGCTCGGGCACGAAGATGTTGTTAGAATTTTTTTTAAGCTAAGATCGCAAACTTGTGCGAAAAATTGACTTTCTAGGTTTGTTCAGAGAAAATTTGACTGTTAGTCTCATCTCTACTTTAGTCTCATCTTTTTTGAATCCTAATTTTTCATTTGCAGTGCGAAAAAAAAATTCTGTATATTATTACATTTATTATTATTATTATATTTTTCATTTCTTGGATCTTTATTCATAAAAAATGCGAGAATTACCAAATTATGAAAAAATTTTGTCGAACTATGTATTTAAAAAAACTTATTTCATATACTAAAGCACTAAAGTCTAAAATCATTTAAATTTTTTTCAGCCTTATATTCGTTTTGAAAAAAAGATATAGATTTCATATTCCGTTATATGAATTGTCTATTTCAAATTTCTTTGTAGATTATTCGGCTCTGTGGTCACACAATGTCTGTTTGGGCAGTTATTCCTCTTCCTGGCACCAATATTTGCATAACTGGGTCGGCTGATATGACTATTAAATTATGGAAAGGTGGTAATGTAACGAAGACATTTACTGGTTATTTTTCCTTATCATTTCAACATTTTCATCCATTTTTTTTGTCTAAAAATTCACTTTCTATTATTTGTAATATATTTAGGACATGAAGATGTTGTTAGAGATTTGATTGCTATATCAAGCACTCGATTTCTTTCATGTTCAAACGATTCTACTATACGTTTATGGGATATTAGCTCTGAAATATGTCTTCAGAAATTCCAGTCACATGGTGGAGAATTTATTTACACGTGAGCATGCAGATTATTAAATTTCCCATCCTTATTTACTTAATTTATTTTTTTCCACTGGATTTTTCACTTGAAAACTTTAGAAATGATTTAAATATTAATATTAGTAGTAATCAGAAGAAAGATTATTTGTTTGAAAAATTTCAGAATGATTAAGTTTTCGTTAAAGAATGACTTGTTTTTGGTCAGTGGTGGTGAAGGTGGAATATTGGAATTTTGGAATGTTCAAGCAGATGGTGAGATAAATCATAAACAGTTACTTCAAACACCGGTGCAAAGCATTTGGACCATTGCTTTCACACCGGATGGCGACATAAATATTGGCGCTGAGTACATTTTAAACTGCTTTGCTTTAGATTTTTATTATTTTATTAGTAACAATAAAGTTCACTCCAAGGTCAAATATCGAAGTGGGAAAGAAAGAAAATATTTTATAAAGGTAGAATTAATGGTCTAAAAATAAGTTCAAAAATAGGTGTATTAATAAGTAATAAATAGTAATTGCATATATTTTATACGTTCGAGATTGCATGAATTGGTTGTTTTTCCCTTCTTATTGTTTGTCTAGGCCACTATCTTATTTCTCTTTTATTCTTCATTTCTTTTCTTCCATTCTTGTTTTAGAAAAATCATTATTTTGAAGATTTCTATTAATCTTTTCTCATAGTTTTGTTCTTACAAATTATGGGGTTTATCCACGTACATCGCTGGACATTCACCACACAAATAATTTCCAAATTCTAAGGCTTTTAGCCAACTATCATTAAAGCACATCTGGAAAGTCCAAATCAAAATATGCATGGTATCTGCCCTAGAACTTGACTTTTTGCGACATTTAACGCAGCTATTTCTTCTTTCGTTTTCATGAAATAAAACTTTCTAACATCCTAATTTATGAAAATCGCAATGGGGTTTTCTTTGTCAAATTAAAATTCGTTCTTTAAATTTAGTTATTTTCAATAAAAAAATTTAAGTTGATTGAGTCTCACAGTATGGGCTTTTACTTTTGAAATCGATTCGCCTATTTTTTTTATCTTTGGTTCCTCCAAGCGGTTTTATCCATTCCTTGATTTTTTGTTATATAAGTCGCAAAAATTCTTATTTCTAGCTAATTCCATTCCATTGGTCCCCTTAGCGATTCTCATCCAGCTATCATTCATATCTTCCTTTTGTTGGTATCGTTCTTGATGTCGGATTGTTATATTAATCTATCGATTTCCATTTATGTGTGATTCGTTTTCCACTAATTCCTTATGGTAGTTGGTTGAAATATTATTATTTATTAGTATATTATTAGTATCATTATTTTGACCATCGATGATTGAGATGTTCGACAGGGGTACGTAAATCCATATCTGCATGCACATGAATACGTACTAATATCTCAAACACATGTAGAGATATAAAAACCTATTTATTTCGTTATTTGCGCATAAAATCACTCTTTTTCAAGTGATGGAAATATTTATGTATTCACGAGATGTTCAAAAAGGAAAGCAAATGAAGAGAAACAAAAACAGTTCGATAGTGGAGTGGCAATAAGAAAGGAATTTTTACGAGAACAAGCGCTTGCTCGAGTATGTTCATCTTTTTTCTTTTTTTAATCTATTTCATTGCAAAAATCGATTTAAACGTTGATTTATTAGTTTTCTTCTATCATTCATCAATATTGGCCTCTTTTTTAATTACTATATTTGTTCATAAAAATACGAAAAGGGCATATAGCCATATAGCCAGAATATATATTTTTTATATCCTTTTTTAAATACCTTCTGTGTTTCAATGCATTTTTTTATATTTTATATTTATCAGAATTTTGTTGATGGGTATATATTTGTCTAAATGAAGAGATGTTGTCGCGGCTGAACTCAAATGATTGCGTGGCAACACTTTCATATGTAAAAAAATGAAAACAGTGTTTTTTAATTTTTTATTCTTTTTAATTCCCTTGAAGTTTTTTTTCGCTTTTCTCTTTCTTTCTTTCATTGTGATGAGCTTTTTCTCTGCAATTTCTTGGCAACTAAGAAATCCTGAATTTGAATTTTATTCAAATATTTCAATGTTTTAAATTTTAGGAAAGAAATGTTGTAACAATAAAAGTTGCTTTGGATGATGGCCAACCAAATATGGAATTAAAATATACGAAGGGATCTGATCCAGTAAAAGCTGCTGAAATTTTTATACAGGTCATCTCTCGAATTTTTTATTTTCGATCTTTTTATTTTTATCTTTGCATTCACAAAAGTAAGGTAAACTAATTTTTTCAAGTTCTTTTTCTACTGGAAATGAACAGTAAAAATTTTTTAATTATTCAGGAGAATAGTTTGCCTGTGAGTTATTTGGATGAAATTGTTGAATACATTAAAACAAATATTCCTGAAGCTCGCGCGTTCACAGAACAACAAAGTCATCGACCAAAACCATCGGAACGGATATCCTTGAACGGCAGAGTATATTTTATACTTTTTTTGATGCATTGATAGTGAATTTCAAACAGTCATTCTTCAAATGCGCTTTGTTGAATAAGATGTAATTTTATAAAGCTTTGAATTATGATTCCAAGACTGCAGATTTGATCAGCATTGCCTCTTAATTTTTCTTCTTTTCCATTTCTATGGATTTAATTTGCAATGGATTTAATCTTTTTAATAATCTGATCCTTTCCTTTTTTTTGAATTGCTGCTAATTTTTAATTGCAATATCACTTTTTTTAATCAAATTCTCTCTAGCAATGGGATTACGTGTTGGATGTGACGACTGATGATGGTCGCCAGTTGAAATTGCCTTATAATATTGATGAAGATACTAATTGGGCAGCGCAAAGATTTGTTTTCGAGAATAACCTACCGATTAGCTTCTTATCGGAAGTATGATAAATATTTTCATTGTCGATTTACAATGTTTTACTTTTTTACGTTAGAATAGGAAATTACTTTTGATTGAAATTACGTATTTCTTTTAAGAACTATTTTATTCGGATCATATTTAGGTAGCTGCATTGCTTGAAACACAGGTTCAGTCTTCCTTATCATCCTGCAAAAGTTCTTCCTTTACTGATCCACTTACAGGTTGTTTTATCTTTTGAATTTTCAATTTTTTAAAATATTTCAGGAAAAAATTTCAACAGTTTGATGACTTTCTTGGATTATTTTTCGAGAATTTGTTTGCTAGAAGTTATTTAATAGTTATTATATAGTTATATTATTTCTTGCTTTTTTTTGGTCTGTTTTTCTCTTTTTGTCGATAATTTTTCTTATAAATTATTTTGAATTATTTTCTAATATTCCATTATTTATATTTTGTTTTCTTTCTTTCATTCAGATTTTTTAAATTTTTACCGTGTAAATAAATATTTAAAAAAACAGAATTTTTTTGATCGATCTTTGGAAATTTTTAAATTTTATGCGTTTTTACGTTAAAATAAAAGAAAAAAAATTCAATTTCCATGAGCTGGAGTTATTTGTCAGTGTGTTTCTTCCTTAGGTTTAACATCTAAGTTCCATTGAAGAAAATGATGTTTCGAATTATATTTCTGAGTTTTTTCATCCTTTTAAATTTTTAAATTATTTTAGTGTTTTAATTTTTTAATGTTTTTGTGTTTTATTCAGTCATTTATTTTAGATTTTACCCTAAAATTCTTTCTTTAGAAGGTGGAAAATTTAATTCGATTCCGTTTTCGTTTTTCTTTAA
This sequence comes from Dracunculus medinensis, assembly GCA_900625125.1. Lineage (NCBI taxonomy): Eukaryota > Metazoa > Nematoda > Chromadorea > Rhabditida > Dracunculidae > Dracunculus > Dracunculus medinensis. The sequence goes on from UYYG01001169.1 coordinate 701,970, forward strand.
ATAAATTATGCCAAGATTATAGGAGAAGGGCGGTACATACCACCAGCGCATTCTATTAATAGCAATGGGAATATCGCTGATCCTTCAACTGATAAGACTTCTACTCTGGATCCATTAACAGGCACTGGAGCTTATACAACCGGAGCAGCATGCAGTTCCGCTTTTGTGCCTACATCGTGCTTGCCCATAGGTATGTTTTATTTTTTACATTGCCATTTTTTATATCAATATTATTAATATTATATATTATATTTTTATATTAATATTTTCATATGATTGATTCGTGAGGCTATAAATTTATATTTACCAATTGTTTACCAAAGAATATATTTGATCGAGTCTTAAATAATATTTCATGAAGTTCGAACAGAAATTAGAGAAAGTAATATTGAAAATTTAATTTAACCAATTTTTTTCGAGAAAAACTTTATTTTAGATAGAAAACGGCCAAGAAGTATTTTAGTTCCATTAAAAAATTTTATTACCTTCGGCTTTGAACAAAAATCGGAAAAAGCCATCGTTAAGTTACGGGAGTACAATAACACCCAATCGACGTATCGATTAACAGATGAACAGGTTTGTACTATTTTTATATAAACAGTAAACCATTTGTTATAAAAAGAAAATTTCAAAATGTTGAAGTCATTTTTTGAATATATTTCACGCATTTTTCATTATGTTTAATGCATTAAAATTTTCAGCTCCACGCACTCGAGGATTTGATGTCAAAATCAGATTGTGTATTCAGTGATATTCATATAGCAGCACTAACTATTGGATTGTTGTGGGATGTTGGTAAGTGCATTTCCTCTATTATATTTTATACCGCTTGTGCCAAAAATCATGTTATCGTGTGGTCAGATGTAATTATCTATAAAAACTCTATAGTTATATCTATTAAACAATAATCAAGCAAGAAAAAAAGTGTTGCGTTTATATTTGTACTAAAAATTCTAAAAACAACGAAATATAAAACGAAATAAGATGGAAAAGCAAATTCTTTAGTAAATATAGAAATACCTGTGGGTTGAAATTAATAACGAACTAACAATAACTAATAACTAATTTTGTGGATAATTTCATTTAATTTTATCGTAAAATTAGCTCAAATAATAAGTACTGGCACTAAACACTGGAATTGGATCCTATTATTTATGACAGTATTTTGATCATATAAATTTTCAGTTGCTTATATTTCAGTTATTTTTCAAAATAACTTTCAAAATGAATGAATGTATTTCCAAATTAGTATATTTATATAACTCAATTTTAGATACAATTCTACCGATATTAGATGTGTTTCGTATTGCTATATTGAATTCAGATATAAATAAATTCTTTTGTTTAATGAAACCTGAAGCGAATTCTATTCGAGGACGCGAAACATTGCTGAAGCTTATGGCATATTTGGTCTGAAAAATGTGCTGAATTTAAGACAAAATTCTGAAATGTTTATTGTTTTTATCAAATTTTTCTTTAGGTTAGTGCAACGACTGATCCAGTGAAAATTTTGGCATGTAGAGCATTAGCGAACAGTGCGGTACACGAGTGGGGACGTGATATGCTCACTCATGATATTATAAATAGTGTTTTGACACTTATTTCCATCATACAGAATGTCAAGGGTAGTAAAAATCTTCAGGTATTGAATTTTTTCATTTTTCTTTGGTTCGATTTAGTCTCAAATGGTTTTTTTTTTTGTTCATTTAAAAAAGCAATATCTTTTTTTATTCAAATATTTATCTAAAGTAAAGCGATTTTATCATTTGTATCATGGATTTTTTCTCAGTTTAATTATACTCAATGCTTAATTATATCAGATTTTTCTGCAAAGTATTTATGAAGAGTACTTCCACTGAGTTATTTAAATGTCGTTTAATCGTTTTTGCTTTAGATAGCGGCTATTTCTGTTATTGCCAATCTTGCACTCATTTTACTACAAGCAACTGAATCTGGACTTACAGAATTGGGCCCAAGAGAAGATGCTCTACGTTCGATCATCCAAGTATACTTTTTTGATCGTTCATTGAAAATCTTATTTATGAGATACTTTATTCATTTATTAATCTAGGTATTTATTAATTTACTTTGTTTATTTATTAATTATTTTATTTATTAATTTATTAATGTCTAGAATATTAAGCGCAAAAGCCGGACTCTTGTATAAGGATATAAAATTTTATAAGATTATAATTATAATTTATTAATTGTATAAGGATATAAAATAATGAATAGAAGAGGAAACTTAAAAGAAATGCGTTATAATGAGGTTATATTATTCGGAAAATGGATTTACGACATATTTTTCGTAAATATAATATAGATACTATAAATTCTAAATATTGATAATTCTGTTCTTAGTGTTCTTAATGGGCATTTTCTTACAGAAGTTAATGGTATTTAGTGTTATGATAATAAATGATATAAAAGTAAAGAAACGCTTTGATACTACAAATTACCATGTCTTCAATCTATTATCTCTAGCGTTCATTAAATTTAATGAGAGATTACGTTAGAACATCCGAGATGAACCAAATAATATTTTGTAAATCCAATCCATGTTTAATTCTCCTTGTCCTTATTGAATCCAAATTATACAACTAAATTTTCGTAAGATTTGCTTTTTAACTTTCATTGTCCAACAGGGTAATCTGGATTTAAACATAGAAAATTAAATTGATTAAATCTTGAATGGATTGCTCTAACGGATAACTTGAGGATGTGCTTGAGGATAGTTCTTATACTTATTAATGAAGGAAGTTAAGTAAAAATTGTATGTAAGCACTGTAAAATTGTATGAAATTTTACATGATTTTATTGCTAGATATAGTGACTTTATTATACCGTCGAGATTAAAGTTGAGGTTCAGTCGTTAAACCAAGATAACTGGAATATTATCGAAAAGATTTAGTTTAGGGTCGGATAATTTTTAATTAAAATGCCGAATTCTATATTTTTGAATAGGCAATGTAATCATTCAACCATATGATTTTGCTAGGGAGCTAATAAGATTATTCTTTAAAGTAAATTATCCTATCTATCTTATATAAAATATACTTTATAGTAAAGATAACTATTGTAATTGTGAATTATGTGGTGCATAAATAATGCCATTAATATACGTTTTAATAATAGTTGGATTTAGATTTTAATTTTATCCATCATTGTTTTTTGGCTTGCAGGGTATAGAAAAAATCGAAGGCTATGGACATATATGTGAAACAGCTCAAATACGTTTATTGCAAGCAGTCGTCACGCTAATGTGGGGTGATACAACTGTTATAAAGGTATAGATCTTTCTTTTTATTTAGTGCCAAAAAAATCAGAAAGCCAAAACGACCATGGCGATTTCAAAAGCAGAATCAAATCAATCAAATCAGATAAATCAAAAGCAGAACACTGTTACTGAACCTTCAGTAATTTCATCATTTTATTTCGCAGTGCAGTAATTTGTGTAATTTTCAATCGAATAAACCTTTAAGCTGGCGAAATCACGCGGTTTAAATGTGATTGTCGAACGAATCAAGGATTCGATTGCGGATGAATCAGGCAAAGAAATCTCTCGTGATATTATTGAAATGCTGCACACAGTTTGAATATTCTTGTTATTTGCAAATTTAAAAGATTTAAAGGCTTTAAAAGGCTCGTAAAATAAACTTGAAGTGCGATACGAAATAAAATTTTTAAAATTGTTTTAAAAGTTTAGGATTTTATTGTTTTTAACGTAAAATTAATTATTAATTATAAACTATATTTATTGATTTATAAACTATAATGAACTATAATTAATTATAATATATATATTTAAAATAACTATTACTCTATTTACTCTAGTTTTTATGATGCCATGCAGATATTATATGAGATATTTTTATAATTATTGATTAGAAGTATTTTTTTTACCAATCATTCATTTATCCTTTTTTTTTATGTAAAGAATTTGTGTATTAATTTTCTTAAATTATTGTTTAATTCTTTATATTCGATTATAACTGATTTTTTTACATATCAGCGATATAATTTTTGGCATACATTTTATGGTTTATGATTTTTCAAATGATTTTATGATTTATGATTTTTCAAATAAGTTTTAAATGCAATAAAAAAATTTTTTTTTTATGAATGAGGCAGTGATTTTGGATTTGATATGGTTATGATGCCATGCAGATATTATATACAATAACTTGGCAACAAGTGAAAATTTATTATTTCGTTTAGCATTTAGACGATGAAAATAGAAAAAATGAATTATTTCTTTTTTGAACTTATGGTATTATTGGAAATCGTTTTTTTTTTTTTTTAGAGTCTTCACCATTATTGGTTAGACTCGTTCCGCTGACTTGTCGTACTAGACAAATGTAGTATGGAGTCTCTTAGGGTAGATAGAATGAAAGGAAAGTCGTCAATATCAGCTAGATTTTTTGGATAGATTTAGTCTTGTGAAGAATATAACATCAGCGCGTTTCGAATTGAGCCATTCTGCTATTTGAAATTTAAAGTTTAATGAAGAAAACTAATAAAATCTAATCGTTTCGAAGTTCTATGATGTGTCTTATTTTATGCATTAGTGTTGCTTGTATTATTATTTTTATTATTACTGATTTCCTATATTAAGAATTTTTTCACTGAAAAATAGATCGATGAAAAAAGATAGGCGAATAAGCCTTCAGTAATAGCACATTCCTAGGCTCAAAATCAGCGGAAGCTTATCAGCGGGAGACTCGAAATATCAAATGTCGTCGTTGATATTGAATTCGTCATCTTTTAAATTTTAGATTTTGGTACGGGTGACGATAAATGGAGGAAAGGGAAATAAATTCAATTGATGAGGAAAATATCCAGGTTAATATTTTGTCAATTCTTTCGCGGAAATTTGTCAAGTGATATCCATGAAATTGAAAATTTAGTCTTTCAATTTATTCCTTCTATTTTTTTGCCATTTATTCTTTATATATTTTTGTTTTTTTTTTCTTTTTTGCTAGCGTAGACCATTTCTCCTTTGGTGAATTCCTCTTGCTGTGCATACATTATCGTCAAAGAGTCGCTTTCAATTCAATTAATAAGCATTGCACTCGATTTGAAACGACAATCAACGATGCACCACGCGGTTTTGCGGTTCATGATCGTCACCATTATCAATTACTTTCGGATTCACCTATTATTGGCAACAATAATTCATTTTGGCGTTTAGTCCAGAGACTTTATAGACCTCACACTTTGCAGTCGAATCTTTTACAGTGATTTAGACTTATCATTAATTTCTTAGATTCTAGCCGTATTAACATTGTAATATTCAATTGAAGAATTTATTTTAGCTCGCCGAAAAATATTTAAATATTCTGAATTCAATAAATCAGACAACACCGTTAAATACGAATCGAGTACGGAATGTGTTAAAAATTTTACGAGAACGAGAACTTGGTTTCTGTCATCCATTTTCATTCGAATATCACTGCATACGAGCACTTATTTTCAGCGTTAGAAGATTTTTATACTTTACATTTTTATACTTTATACTTTTATACTTTTTTATAATTTTTCGCTTTCAATTCAATTAACAAGCATTGCACTTGATTTGAAACGATAATTAACCGTACACTACGCGTTTTTACTTTAAATACCGAAACTCGATTAATATTAATTTTATTTTTTTGTGGCCTGAAGTTCATAATTTAAATTCAATTGTTTGTTATCTTTTGGTCAGTTTTATTTTTTATTTAATAATTTATATAATTAATAATATATTTAATAATATAATTTATAATTATATGATTTTATTTTTATTTTCTTGATAACATCGATTTTGATTATTTGATCAGTCATTTAATGTCATTAGTTTCATTTGAAATAAAAAAAAAATTCAATTAAATAAATATTTAATTTTTTAAAATTCCTTAATCACTATAAATTTTTTCGTAGAATAACCGCAAATTTGAATATTGTGAAACTTACGAATCGAATGGTAAAATTCTAATAGAAAAGTTAGTTTATTTTATATTATAATAATAATAGCATCAATGAGCTGTAATTTAATAAATAATTAGTTTCAGTCTGTGCATGTTTTATCTCTGAAAAGGCGACCTATAAATTAAAAATTTAAATTATGGTACTCGATATAGTCTCTTAACATCTTTCAAACTCCTCTTTATACTCTATCCCTTTAACACTCTCAACTTTTTATTATTCTCTTAGATCTTGTGATATACCATTTTCTCGAACTAAATATAATATTTATATTTATACATGTATATTTTATAATGTATACTTATATATATAATGTATACTTTTTTTAACATTTCAAATTTTATTTTTATAGTTTTATATTTTTTTTTCAGTGATATTTTAGTTGGTTATCCAGCTGGATGGCTATTTGATATCCATACTGGCAGGCGATTAATGAATATGCATAATGGTTTTTTGAAACCAAGAGAAAATGTAATCAGCAGTCTACTGGTAGAGATGGCTGTAAACGTGGTAGGTTAAAAATAGAGAAATATAATTTGGATAATGAGGAAAAAAATTATAAATTAAATATTAAATAAATTAAATATTAATTATTGGAAATATTTCAGCATAATTTTGTCTTCGTATGTATGATTTTTATAGATTCCTTCGTCCAGCTGCCCAGCACCTTTCTGGCTAATAATTTTGACGAATGCAAGGCGTATTTTAATTATTAACCACTTAAAAAACGAAATTATTGCCCATTTTCAATTACCTAATTATTTGAAATTCAGGTATATTTTATACGATTTGACGAAATTATTCATTAAAAGTTGGCGTACCACACTTTGAGATATATAGGTTCCCCAACAGCTTTGCGGGTTTACGTTTGTTCCCAAGTTGCCAAAAGATGGGAATCATGCATATTATTAGGTTTTAACTTTATTAATCCGCAGAATCACTTAATTGACCATCTTTATCACTTTAGCTTATCCTTTACATTTACGCATGATTAATGCAATTTTTTTTACTCGTTTTATTCACCATTCAATCTAATTTTAGTGTATTTAGATCGATTCTTTCTAACGAACTTGGTCATTCTTTCTGTGCCTATGGCGAGTTGACTTCATCAGTCTGTTTTTTCTTAATTTTTTCTTAATTTTCTTGACTCATTATTATTTTACGTTTATTTTTTTATTTATGGAAATAAGCAGCTCAATTTTTTTCCTTTTTTTTGTCTTTCTCTTTTTTTTAAAATTTCTTATTTATTAATTTGTATTTTTTATAGCCTGGAAGATCTGCTTGTAAAACATATTGCGTATCTTTATTCGAGATTTATCCGTTGAAATACTGTGGCTCATATATTTTCAGTCCAATTGTATATTTTTTACCAGAATCAGTTATTTTTATTGCTAAATTTTGCAAAAATTCTCATAAGCTGCTTACAGTCAATTTTTTCTTTTTATGCTAAATAAATATTAAAAATATTTATTTAATTCCATAATAATTTATTAGAGGTATAAACCTTTATTCTAAATTTTATGCACTTTTTAGGTTTTCAAATCGCTGCAAAGAGTTATTTTCATAACTGAGTTGGTTTTATTGTTTATAGAGAAGCCTGCAAGTCTTCTCATTTTTCGTCAAACCGATATAATTAGCAGTGTAAATCTCTTTCATTTTATTTACATTTAAAGTAATTCTATCAGTGGTTATGTAATTTGAGTTTCCTCTTAAAACCGAAATTTTAGAGCAGAAGTAGTTTACGAAATGAAGTATGGTACGACCAGGATTGCTATGTTGTGGATAGCATACCTCCACCTTTAATTGAAATTCCAGGTAAGAGGTTTTTTAAGTTCTAAAATTATTTAAAATTAATTTTTTGTCTTTTTCACTCTAAAAGTAAATTTTCTTCATCACATTTCACCAAGGATAAATCATTTCAAATAAATTTAAGTGGATTTGAGTATCCATGTTTGCTGTGTGACTATATATTTGATAGCAAGAGAAATTTATTAGAATTTTGGTCAGATCACGTCCCATTTGTATTCTGCGATAATTTTTGTGTTTTTGAGATGAAAATAATTAGATGTATAAAAAATAAAAAAATTTAGAAGATAAAAAAAAGTCTCTTTGTTTCGAGTTTTATGTATTTCCTTGATATTTGGATTACGTCTTATTATTACAACCATAATCGTTCTCTGAGAAATGAGTAAAGAATGATTTGATAGTTGATAGTTGATTAAAATACTTTCTGTGCAGTAATTTTTGATTATCATTTTTTCAGGTAAGTGGTTGTCATACGAATTCGGATGTCAACCCTATCATTTACTTCTCACTCCATCAAATAATAAGGGATCATATATATTAAAGGATTTCGTTAACAATACTACGGTACTTTTATTTGATTGTTCTAAATTTTATAAATTTTATTTTAAAAATATTTATTTTATTTGAATGTGAAATTGAAAAATTTCGTATAATTAATTATAATATAAATTTTAGCCTGAAATATCGTTTAGTTTGAAGATATCTGAAAATACATCTGTAAATGTAGAATGTGATGGATTAATGCTCTTTGATGAGGATAGTTTAATTCGTATCAGCGCTACAGATATTACTTGCTATTGCGTGAGTAGGTTTGTAATATTTTTGATTCTGGTTCTTTAATAAATTTTAAATTCTTGAGGAAAAAAGTTTTCTGGCATTGTTCAAACGGTTTTATAACGGCAAAACTTTTAATACAATTTCAATCATTTCAATATGAATATTAGAATTGATCAAAAGCGATTTTAGGGTTAATGGCAATGGAGTAAAATGCGTAAAAGCTTGGTCAAAAAAATTTTGGCCAGATTTTTTTGATAAAATCTCGCAGCAGTAAGCTTTTTTTTATTTTTATTTTATTTATATTATTTTATAAAATTTTTTGTTTACAAAGACTTTTTGTTAAAAGTTACTAACGTTTTTTCAAAAATTTATTATGCAAAAATTTAGAAATAAAGATATTAGTTAATATCCACTCGGACTTTCTTATTATTTATTTGCTCCTGTCAAATAACATGATTGGATGTAAATGATTATTATGCAAAAAATCAGGACTTGACATAATTTTCGCCGCTATTGGAATAGATTATTATAGGTAGATTATTAAATATTATTATTGGATATAGAACTCGGTTAACTTTATTAATTTCGTAAGCCTTGGATATATAAATTTCTGAAACCAAGAATATCACTTCAAATCCAAATTAGTTGTCAGCACCCTTCCAATATACTTTAATGTAAGATTCGTTATTTCACAAATCATCGCATTATAACTCTGAAACCTTACCATATTTTTAATTTTTCGGCTTTTTTCAGAGGCTATACGACTCGTTCGGGTCGGTTAATCAGATCTCTCCATTCTGTATTTCCTCTGTTTTGGGTGCGTTATCATTTATATAATTTTTTGATTTAATTTTTTATAATTGTGCTATTAGAAGGGTAGAATGGTTCAGATGATTCTATTCCCCAGAGAAGTAAACCTGTCCAAAAATTTGAGCGATGATGGTACTTTTGTTGCTAAGGGACTTTCTAGTATTTATTTATCCAGTGCGATAAACCATTGGAGCGAGTCTAACCAGTAATGGTGAGAGCTCTTTAAAAAAAAAAAAGTTGTGGTTGTTGTGAAGATTTCAAGCATAAGTGTATTTTAGGTTTTTTTTTTTCAAAATTTTTAAACATTTCTTTCAGTTTTAGTGTATCAAGGAAGCTTTCATTGATGAAACTTTGCATGTTTTATTTGCTATTGTCGAATGCTCTGTGAATGCGCTTACAATGTAGGTTTTTGGAATGTTGATTTCTTCTTACATTCTCTTTTATCACTAGTAATTATTAATTTTTTGATTTTTATTTTTTTTTCTTGGTTCACAAAAAGTCATTTTTGAATGGAGATGCCTATGGGTCTTCAGTAAAAGTCAGCTTGAAAATATTGAGAGGAGAGAAAATGAAACCAAGGAGCCGGTAGGATTCGATTGCCTACTCTAGCGCTCCGGATTCATTTAAAAATGAAAAAACAGTCGACCTTACTTAATGTACTTTTTTGACGCAAAGTAATTTTCAAAATACAATAAATGTTTTATTTGTTTGATTATAAGATGTTTTTTCACGTAAGGGGTGTGTTTCCTGGAATTTTTTTCAGATGTTACGATTATCTGAATAAAAAAGGAGAAAATTCTGGCAGAAACTGTAATTATGAGATGTGCTTATTTGTAGTTATGATGGATTCAAACAATGGTCATATTATCAGAGTTGTTGCAGTGGAAAATGAAGAAGTTGATGTAAGTTGATGTTGATTTGAGATTCTTGGTTTTTTGATTTTTTTCCGTGATAAATCCAGAACATGAAAAATTTGTAAAAAGTTGATCGGTTTTCCATTGGCTAGTTTGACCATATTTTTATCATATTTTGTCATTTCATCTCAGATTACATCTCAGATCGTTTCACGTTTCATGATAATAGAATGCGCTATTGACAAATTAATATTTTAGAAAATTGTGCACCAATCATTCTGTGGAATGAATGGAACGTTGTTTTTCTTCGGCTACGCGAATAGTGCTAATTCATTTGTGGAGATTCAACGATTACAAGAAATTGGAATACGTGATTGGGAATGCAAACAAGGCGAAGTAGTTTTTTTTTTTTTTCATCATAAATTAAGTATTTCCTCTGTCTGACTCATAGGTTTCCAACCCTTCTCGGCTAATTTTGGTATCTTTTTCTGTGTTTGTTTTATTCATCGCCCTTTCTCCTGGTTTTTAATAAAATTAAATTAAATCAACTCCATTGTTGAAAATTCTGGGTTTAATGTTAGTTGCATATAACTGAAATAGAAAAATAATCAAAAATGTCCAAAAGTCTATCAATATGAGCATTGTTTCTGATTTTAATTTAAATATACATTGTAAAGACCAGTGTAAGCGATCATTGAGATTTCTTGCAACTACTATGTTGTCGATAAATCAAAAAATGCACAACGAGTGCATCTGGCACCCACTTTTTGAAATTTGGCATGATAATATTCCGCGAAATTTTCTTTTTTTTTAAAAATATCTTACAAGAAATATCGATTCTCCTTTGGTATCAGTCATTAATTTTTAGGACATAAAAAATGTTCATTTGGCAGGTTTTCTCATTTTATAAATCGATTACATGCTAAAAACAGCCATTAGTAAGTAAAATATAGATTCATTAAGCTATATTAAAAATTGGTTTCTCAAAAACTCATAATAAATTTTTACGTTGACGGTCATTTCGCCAATTCGTCCTTTTATTATTTATATATATTATTTTTATAATTATTATATATTATTTTTTTTCAAAGGGATTTGAGGAAAATTAGAAAAAAAAGAGGAAAATTTCTTAAAAACTCACATGTTTGCATTAAAAAATATGCATGACTTCACTAATAGAAGGGAAACAATTTTTTGTGGTTTTCGTGATCTAGATACCTAAGATAATCGACATTCCAAGCAAGAATACCCACTTATTTTGTGATAATCAGTTCTGTAATCTTTATATTAGTATAATGTTCTTCGTAGTTTTTCTCTGGTCAGAGAACCTCAGTTTAAAAACTCTTGACTTATTCAATAGTTTCGCCGGAAATTCTTATTTATAGTTTTTACAATCATATTTGTCTTCAGTTCACTTCAGTTCAACAGAATAATTTATTTTATGTAAAAGTCAAATTAATCATTGAATCAAATCAAAATCATTGAGTCATTCCATTATTATTTAACGTTATTAAAAAGATTATAATTATTTCTTTTTGTGTTGAAGTTCTGAGAATATTTATTGCAATTTGGATTTGGAAATAGGTTAATAGATTATTTTTGGAATTCGAACAGTTAGAAATCTTTTCATTATTCATTTGGGAGGGGGAAGGGGTCTGTGAGGAGGGGACAGTATTGCCCACGTTGGGAAACTCTTGCTTAACTCTTGCAATTTTACTCCAGTGAAAACCTCAATAATTAGCAATTTGCGGTTGCATTTCTAGAGTTTTCTCTTTTTCTTCTTCTTAACTGCAGATTTTTTCTCATTTTCTTTACTTCGATACTTTAAGTTTCGTTTTTTTATTTTGCAATTTATTTAATTTTAGAAAAAAATTCCACGAAATAGCAGATTTATGGGGCGACGACCAAATACGTCTCGTTTATCAAGTGAAACGATGCAGCATTTTCGTAGTTCAAGAATTAATCATCAGCTTGGCGGTAATTCCTAATTTTATTTGCCACCTCCTTTATTCATTTTAAATTATCTAATTAATTTCGAAATTTCGAATATAAAAAAAAATTTGTATTCAAATTTTTTAAGATTCAAAAGATATAAAAATTTGATTTTTCATGATCGAATTAAAATTTTTTAAGTTATTTTATTTTGCCTTTCTTTTTTAGGAACTCCTTTCTTCTATTATATCAATCATTATTCTGAACAAAAGATTAGAGAAAATTCTCGACAAATATCAGCAGAAATTCAGCAAAACACGACTCATTCTACAAGAACGTTTAGAAGACGGCGAATTATGTCAGCAGACCAATCGGATCCAGATTATTTGCCATGAAACGCTCGTTTCCATAGAATTGGCTTCAATTTCATTCTAAATTGATCTCTTTATTCTCTGCCAGAAAGTTTTTTCAGTTTTTTTTAAAATTCTATAAAATTTATTCCCAAGTGTTTCCCGAGGAGATATTTCATAAATTATGTGCAATATGATTAACTAACCGCGAGCCATTATTCCGAATTGTTGCAGCCTTTGTTTCTTATTCCAATGTAAATTCCAGGAAATATATGATCATTTTAATTTCAAAAAAAATTATCGTCCAAAATTGTAAATAAAAGTAAAAATTTGATGATGCAGATGAATGTATAGAATGCATAATAAAAAAAATAAAAGCAGATCGGGTATATTGTACGAGGTAAAATAATTCAAATATTATATTCCTTTATAGTTAAAAAATCACTAGCGATTTAATTTGTAATATAACTTTTCCTATATTAAATTAATTTTAATTTGGTAAGAAATAAAATTAAATACAAACGGCAAATAGAAAAAATATTCAATCGATCAACTAATTTCAGTCCCAACTAATTTTTTCTTGCTTTTTCCCACATTTAACCGCTTTCTTTATTTCATCTGTTTTAATATCATCGACTGGAAGAAAACGACGAAAGCTTGGCCTTTCTGATAAAATTCGATCAAAATTGCAATTCTTTGTGCGACAACAGCAACGATCACCGCCATGAAATGTTCTAAAATTTTTTCAATTTTTTATTACTGATATTCTATCAGTAATAATAATGTATATTATAATAATATCAGTAATATAATATTTACTTATAATATTTGTTCAATAATTAAAATAAATTGGTTTAATAAAATTTTAAAAAAAATATCGTCAAAAATAGAAGAATATTACTTTAAAAAAAAAAGATTTTAGAAATAGCTATAAAATAGCTATGCTATTTTTGCCTATTTTCACTTTTCGTTTGCGAAAATATTCCGTATACTTTAAGATGGAATTTGCGGTATGGAATAAAATAATATCGTTGGTTTAACTAAAGTCAAAAATCCGTCTGTTGACTTGTCTTTAAAAATCAGGATGTTGCCGAGGATCCGCTCGTGGAGTGTCTCTCAAAGGACGCAATAGGGGTGATATCCCGATGCCAGACGAGAAATGATAAGTGTCGAATGATAAGAGAATAAGGTGGAAATTCGAATTTTTTTTTTCGAAGTTATATCCAATTAAAGGTAAGTATTTTACGCTTGACAGCCATATTCAACTGTATAATCGCTTTCATGGATGCAAGCAGCAAAATCATCACATTGTCCATTAAACCACGTTTGCACTTCTAGCCGATAGATCTAAAAAAAGCGCGAAATTTATATTCATAAAATTGAATTATTGAAGAAAAATCAGAATGCACTAGAATTAATTCACATAATCATTATTGATTTGATAAGAACTGATAAGTTTTTGATTAAAGAAAAAGAAAAAATTACTTCGAGAAAGCAGTGACTTGTTTTTTGCAGACATTTTACTTCTCTTAAATTTTCTACCATTCTGAATGTTCCATTTAATAAAAATTCCCCAAAAAATCTGCAAATTTTCAAATTATCATTTCAATGAAATTTCAGAGATTTCATTCAGAAATTTATTTGTTTCTTCTTTGTCGGTTTTACGCTGGTAATCATATTTGGTTCCTGGAAAGAATCACCTTCAATAGACAAAATCAGAAACCAGTGTTATCAATCGGTTGGCTTCGGTTTGGCTCTTTATCAAGATAAGAACCCTTCATGAAGAAATCATTTGGACATATAAATTTATAGAAAGAATTCTCATTCATTTATCCGATATATGAAATTTTCGAAATGCTTAACCCATATTAACCACTAATACAGAAATTCTCGAAGAATGAAGAAAAAAACAAACGAATAGCAATTCAGTGAATATGATAAGTCGAAAAGTTCCACTAACAACAGATATGATAAATAATTCAACCGCATTTCTCGAAAAAAAAAATTATAAATGAAAAAATTTTCCATTTCTTAAACCTTTAGAACTGTAAAAAGTTAATAATTTTTCTTCAAAATGAATTATTTTTGCTTCGGATGGTTCCACTCGTTTATTGCTAGGCCGAGAGGTGAGATTTGATTTTCAATATATATTATGTAATATATATTTACTACTTAATAATTATTTCATTTATAATTTATCATTATTAAATAATTATTATCAGAATTATCAGAATTAAATCACTACTTATTTATTTATTGTCATTTAAAAAACTATTATTAAAATTATTTTAATATTAAATTAATATTGAATATTTATATTTAATATTAAATATGGTGAATGAAAATAATCCGCCAGAATTTATTGCGATATAGTCAGATATGCGATTTTCATTGTATATTTGAATTATTCGACCGGCTCGGCAACTTTCTTACATTTTGTGGATTATTGAAATGAAGTTGTCCCTTATTTCAAAAATGCATGGATATCATTTTTATATTTTTAAAGCCATTTTCTTGCCTCAATCTGCATGAAAAAAAAGTGAAAGAAGATTTTTTGCCTTCTTCCATGTTTTCTAAACGTTCTTCTTCTGTTCTAAAATATCAATTTTTTTTCTTTTTTTAAATTTATCACTCTCATTTTCACAGTTTTTTATTTTTTCTTTGGTTCATCAATAAATTAATTTTATGGCTTCTGTTATGCGACTTTTTCATAAATTTAATTATAACGAAATATTAATACTAACGAGATTTTATGGATGAAGACAATCGTCTATTCATAAGTTCTTTTTATATTTCTTATTTTTACAACGATTGCCATAAAACATTAATAAATAAATTATTGATATAAATAAATAAATAAAAATTATTAATTAATAGAGTGGGATTTATTTCTGTGAAAATTTATTATTATTCGTCTATATTTCACTGATTGATAAATTATTTTATAATTATTAGACTAGTTGTTTTTTTTTTCACAATTCAAAATTTTCTATTTTTCTTTTATTTCTTTTGAAAGATTTTAAAGATTTTTTTAAAAAAAAACGAAAAGTTTTTCAAATGGAATTCCTTAAAAAATTTTCTATATGAAATATTTCGGATAAAATCATTTGGCAGTTAAAATTTTTTTAAAAATTTTAAGTTTTATGAGAATAAAAAAAATGCAAAAAATGCCTGAAAGAATAATTTTCAACTGAGAAGGATATAGGCGTTTTTTTTGCATGAATATCGCATGAAATCCGTCTAATATTCAAGGAAACTTTATTATTAAAATAATAAATTTCATTCTCCATTCATCGGATTAATAAAAAATAGGATCATGAAAATGAATAAATTTTTTAACAATTTTGTTAATTCAGTTTATTTTATTAAATTCAAATTGTAATTGCAGAAATTGAATCGTTCGCTACGTTTATTTCTTTGCTTACGAATTTTTATTAAAATGAAATGAAAAATTTGTATGATTTAAAAAAATAATAATAATTTTTAATTTTAATTTTAATTTTTAAAAAAATTTTGAATGTTAAAAACATTTACATTTCTATGCGTTCAGTTCTCACCTTATCATTTCTCTGATTTTATCTGATACGATAAAATAATTTTTTAATTCGGCGATGAGCATAGGAAGTGGAAAAAAAAAGAAAGAAGATTAGATAGGTCTAAAAAAGGAAGTAGAATGGTAGAAGGAAGGAGCAAAAAGAAGGGGAATGTAAAAAATGAAAGAATATTTATAAGAAAAGAAATTTAACTGCATTAGAAATTATATTAACAATAAATGAGAAATATTTTATCTAATCAATCCTATCAAATTTATTAGTAATATAACGATAAAATATATAAAAAAGTATGAAAATGAAAAAGTGAAAAATAAGAAAAAATTGTGAAAAAATGTAGATTATTGAAACATGCAGCAATGATTGGTGGTCATGAACCAGGTGATCCTTATTTTTTTTTGTTTCGTTACAGATATATGCCTTTGAGCACTGATATCTAAGATACATTTATGGGTCGATCGATCGGATAAAACATCATATGATCACATCCATCATCGTTCAAAACCACTTCCATTAATAATGTTATAATAGAGCGTCGCCTTCGATGGTTAGGGCACGTTCTCCATCGTCCACCACAGGAGTTGACATATATTTCGTTATTTTCTAAGCCGTGGTTGGCGTCAAAAGCGAGGTGAGCCAATCAAGACCTGGACTGATACGGTCAGAAAAGATTTTGAAGGTATAAGTGGACCAGTAATATATGGACTTAGACGATGGAAAAAGGAATGGCTTATATACTACTAGCGATGGCTTGGCGAACCGAGCAGCTTGGAGATGTCTTACTCTAGAGGTAATGGAGCCAGCATAACCAGTAATGGTGAGTGCTCTTAGAGGAAGAAGAATTCTAGATATATAAGTCATTATATATATATATATATATATATATACAGATGCTGATGAAAGTTCATTCCATTTTACAAATCTTATCGCTGTAAAGTTAGCCAGTAAAACTGGAAGCGGAAGAATTTTTGTCCATATCTGTCTTAGTTCCATTTTACTTATCAAGAAAAGAAATTCCCATACATCCTCGCTGAAATCCCGTCTGTATTGAACTCATACAAAACCTAATCAGTCATATTTTTCGTCCACAAGAATTTATACCAAATCAAACCAACCATACAAACTTAGTTCAAACTTAGTTTCAAACTTAGTTTTTGAAATGAGAATGAATAATAGAATTATTATTAATCAAAAAATTTAAAAGATTATGGATGAATTAATTAATACTAAATTTAATAATGCAAAAAATTTAATAATGCAAAAAGCAATTGTGTAAGGATTGATTGAATTGAATTAGAAGGATTGTGGATTGATGCTCGCCTATCACATTTTATAGATAATGGAGTACCATAACGCGGATCTGTGCTAACTGACTGAAGGTTTGAGGTTTTTCTGTTTTGTCCAATTTTTCTATGAACAAAAAAATTGGTCTTGAGAATCGTCTGCCACATGTTGTGTTGCAGTAGTGCGATAGAATTTCTCAGTGGATTGTTGCTCAGTTGCGAGCGCCGATGCTTAAGTTCTCCGCAGGAGTAAACCTGTAGAAAAATCCGCGTGATGCTGGCGACTCATCTGTATTTCTATCACCAAAGGACTTCCTGGCATATGACATATTTGTTCAATGCGATAAGCCAGTGGAACGAGTTTAACCAGTAAAGGTGAGAACTCTTTTAAAAAAAACATATTTTTTTTTAATCCGCTTAAATTAGATTTTATGGCGTTATTGATAAAATAATTATAGTTCGTTCTTTTCTAACGAGGCTATCGCCATTAAAAAATATTTCCATTAATCTTAGAGATGCGATTTATAATTGATTTGCATTGTCGATGAAATTAATTAGATTTTTTCTTTCCTTTAAGGACCCACATGATTTTGAGATTTTGAGATTGAATTAAATTACTGGAAGTTCCTTAATAATATTTGCTCTGACGACGTTCGAGAGCCAGGGGGAAAGCTAAGATTTTTACTATGGTTTTCATCTAAATATGTTAAGGCCTTGAGGGATTGTTGTTGATTTTTTCTATTTCAATCACTAAAATTCTCAAATTTTCTATAGTTTCTGATCAAGGGAAAATCGCACGAAAGTCACTTTTTGTTATGACTATTCTTTTCTCATAGATTCCATCTTGTCGCCATACTTTAGGGTTTTTTTCTCATAGATTCCATCTTGTCGCCATACTTTAGGGTTCTTTTCTCATAGATTCCGTCTTGTCGCCATACTTTAGGGTTTTTTTCTCATAGATTCCGTCTTGTCGCCATACTTTAGGGTTCTTTTCTCATAGATTCCGTCTTGTCGCCATACTTTAGGGTTTTTTTCTCATAGATTCCGTCTTGTCACCATACTTTAAGGATTATAAGATATTTGTGATCCGACGGACCGAGTATCAAAGCAATCCAAATAATATTTGAAAAATTAGCGAAGATCTAATAGATGAAGCTTCATGAGTCAAGAGCAATCAATGAATTGATAATTTCGATACCCTTCATTGCAAAAACAAAAATTATTCTACTTTTTATATTTTTTAAAATTTAATTGGCGAATAAATTATTTTTTAATTTGTTTGCTTGAAAATTTTCGAAGATTTTTTTAGCATATGGCAGTTTCTTTTTCTTTTAAATGCTCTCACCTCACACTGGTAAGGCTGCCTCCACTGGCTATATTTCATTTCCAAGCCGATAGTAATAAAAATCACTCATTTTTCCATCGTCTAAGTCCATATATTGCCGTTCCACGTATACGTTCAAAATTTTTTCTTATCGTATCAGTCCAGCTCTTGATTGGTCCACCTTGTTCTTGACTCCATCACACGGTTTAACAAGTACCGAAATATGACAATACGTCAACACTCTTGTAGTGGGTGTCTTAACCAGCGAAAGCTGGTCAAGGCTCTGCGATTGTACTGTTAATTAATGCAAATTAATATTTTGTTAATATTTCTGGTCAGAAACGGCATTTTGATTCATAAGAATTTCATTTCATGGTTATTATTATGGTAATTAAAAAAGATAAAAAAATGAATAAATATGATTTGTAATTTTGATTCGCTTTTAATGAATTGAATTGCTACACAAAAAAAAAGTACTAAATAGGAGATCCTTAAAATAAAAATTAAAAAAATTCGCATATAAAAATAATTAGAATGGAAAAATGAAATTAACGAAAAAGCGTTTTGTCATGAAATCTAAAAGAGGCCTCAAAATCAAATTTTCTTGCCTAATTTATTAAATCAAATCATTAACTTGAAAATCTCAAATTTATATTCTCCTATATTTCAACTAAATTCGGCGATTTTCAGAAATAACAATTCAAATTTTTATGGAACTGTCCGATCGCTTGTCTTCTTATTGTTTAGGCTGACTTCGCTTACTATAAAGATAAGACATTTGCAAACTGTTTGGTTCGACGCCCGGTTCGCTGAAAATAATAGAAACTATTCTTTTTCCATCGTCTAAGACCATATATCGTTAGTTCTCCTATAAGTTGAAAATCTTCTCTGATTGTATCAGTCCAGGTTTTCAGATTGGTCCTTCCCGCTTTTGACGCCATCCATCACAGGGTTTAGCAAGTAGTGAAATATCTGTCAAATCCTGCGGTGTACTACGAAGAACATATCCTAAGAACTATCGCTTATAAACTTTATTAGCTGTTGATTTCTCTAGAAGAAATTTAGAAGAAAGTTGTATGTGAAATGAAAAACTGAAAAGAATATTTTTTCAGATAAAAAAAATTAATATGCGATATGAAACAGACGATTTAATTGTTTTCTCTATTTTTGTGGTTATGTTTTTTTTCGGCTTTTGATAATTTTTTAAGTTATTGATTAAAATCATTTCCATTTATATATTTTCATATGTCCATTTAAGTGAAGTAAAATGGACTCGATGGAACTTCGTTTCCATCTTGAAGTAACGACGTTGAGATTATATTTTCTTCGTAAAAACCTGTCTTATTACAAAAATCTGACTGGTACTTGCATCTCACCTTTATTTCTAGCAAAATTTCCCCAGTATGATAAGCAGGCGAATCGAGTCTTATCAGAAATGATGGGCACTCGCAAAAATAATTAGCACTTTTCCATTAATTGAATAAAATTATTCTTAACATGGCTGAATTTTTTGTATTAAATGTTAAGAATCAAAACATCATCTGATCATTTATAAACTACCAATTATCTAAGCAAAAGGAAGTTGAATACCAATTTTTTATTTTCTTAATTTCTAATAAATTTTTTATTCACAAATACCAAATTTATATTTTAAATTTGCTTATCAATTCCTCCTTTCCATTCTTTGGCTCTATCCAAATAAATTTTATTTTCTGGTAAATCATCGACTTCAATGTTTTAGATCAGTATTTTCGGATTGCTCACGAATGGAGCTTCAACATACGCAACGTGGTATTCTGGGATAATCAAAAATCCATTCGGACTGCTTTGCACAGCTATTGCTTTCTTTAATTGTGGTTTCATTATCACTATATCCAGTTATATGATCATAGCAATTAACAGGTTGAAAATTTATTTTATTTGATAATAAAAATTGCCAAATTAGAAATGATAAGGCTGCTTCAGCAAAATTAACTTCAGCAATTCAAAATAGCTACAGGGATCTTTATCTTTTTCAAATAAACTATTTCGTTGTACTTGCTTATCTATATACAGGAAGATCAAACAGATCAAAGCTTTCTGTTTCTGTTGGTATCAAAAATATAAAATTTAATATAATTTTAATAAAAACGATTAAGAAAAAAGAAAAAAAGCACCAAAGTCATTGCACCATTAAAAATTGTCTAAATTTGAATTTGTTTTTTCGCTAAATAATATCGTTGATGATTCTATTTTTTATTTTTTATATTTTATATATTTATTTTTTATATAAAATTTATTTTTGAAAATCGATTCTAATGGAACGGAAACTATTTCATTGGATAATTTATTGTAATATTCAATAAGAATGAAGAAACTAAAACTATTGAAACTATTCTTTTTTTAGCTTTTAATTTAGTTAATTTTATCCATTTTTTTTTAGCGTTGATTTTAGGCAAATTATAGCGGAAAAATCTGAAAATATAATGGGCGCAATTGTAATGAGCATTTATTTCTCGAGTTCAATCTTGCATCTTCTCATTAGCGTGAATCGGTTTTATTCAATCGTTCTACCATTTCAATATTTGGTGAAATTCGGTGGACATAAGACAGTTATTTTTATCGTGCTCACCATTATTATTTCATTTAGTATTTGGTGTGGTCCTCAATTCTGTAAGTTTCTCTAAGCCTTTGTTTGCGCTTTTATTGAACCACACAAAAATCATAAAAATCTATCTATTATGAGTTTTTGAAGAGAAGAATTTTATAAATTTATTTATTTTATTTTCATAAATTTTGAACTTGAAGGATTTCACAAGTTTGTTAAAGGATAAAAAAATTTGGTTTGTTGATTATGATTTTTGATTAAATTTTTAACAATCACTTATTTATTTATTTCTATTTTTCAATTTCTCGCTTTTTTCCCAAAGAAGAATTTTCTTTTCTAAAGTTTCGGGATGTTCGTTCATGTTTGACGTAACCTCATATGTGTGGCATTTCATGGATACAAAATGTGGAAAAATTATAGCTGATTCATATTTTTTTTATCACATATTTTTGTATGCTGGTATTATTTTAATCGACATTATTGCATTTTATCAACTTTTCATGATTAAAAAGGTTTCTTTTTTATTTTTTTTTAGAGATTCAGAAAAATGAAAAAGTTTTCATTTTTTTTGGCGATTTTTGATTTCATTGTCTATAAAAACGATAAAAAATAATTTTGTGACTTCCTAAAAATCTTATCAAATACAATTTTAATTCAAAATTGCCTCAATCAATTTTTATGAAATTTTCGATATTTTAGAGGAGTCGCAAAACAGCACCAAAATTTTCAAATGTTTCGAAAATGC
Source organism: Dracunculus medinensis (assembly GCA_900625125.1). Taxonomy (NCBI): domain Eukaryota; kingdom Metazoa; phylum Nematoda; class Chromadorea; order Rhabditida; family Dracunculidae; genus Dracunculus; species Dracunculus medinensis. The sequence goes on from UYYG01001169.1 coordinate 723,953, forward strand.
GCGTTGAAATTATTTGCTTTTCTCAGGTTTATCCTATTATCAATTTCTGTAGCCTGGTTATCCATTTTTTTCAATACCTTTCTTTAAATGGAACTAACAAAAACAGCCGTATATACGTTTCAAAACTCTGCTTAAATTGTTAGAAAAGAGAAATACGAAACCGAAATTTTCCGGTTTGCACTTGATTTAAATGAAAACAAGCGTATTGATAAGTTAATTTTTTAGACTTTCTCAAGTTCTGCATTTTACATTATCCTATATTTAATTGCCATGTTCGTTACACCTTATTGTTCTTCGAAATGGGGAACCTTTACATTTTATACATTAACCTGGTTATTGAATACGTCTCTCGATGGGTAATATTTGATTATTTGGTAGCTGAAATAAAAACAAATTTTAATAAGATTCGAATTTAACTCTATTTCAGTGTGATATTCACATTCTGTGAGTGGAAGGTGCTTAAATTGCGAAAAAAAGTAGCGTCTATAAATGTTAAGAGTGCAGATCAAGGAATCGTGGCAAAATAATGATAATTTTCTTATCAAATCTTCACTTTTAAACACTTTTATTTTTCAGTTAATTCTATAAAAACATAAATTTTCCTTCAGTTAACATATATTTTCAATAGACTTTATTCTTTGATTCTTTGATAATAAAATGAAGCTATTTTACTCGAAAGTCGAATAAGAGTTACGATTTTGATGAGTTTCTCAGTATAGCATCGAGTAAAGGATGGAATAGCCGAATGAAATTTGATGTAATTATCATGTTGAAGAATTCGACTAATTACTATCCATAGATATAAATTTAGCATGAAAAAATTCGTATGGTACTTAACAAGTATTTAATAATACTTCTATTGCCATGTAACTCTCAGGTAAAAATTTCTAATCATCCTAATAGCCAGGAAAATGAACAGTTAGCCTAAAAAAACGGTTTTACTCTCTTACTTACTGCTTACTGCTTATGCTTGCATATCTCAATAATTTTTCTTGTAACTTTTTCTCTTTGATATTCTTTTTATTGGCTGGAGTGATATCATATATATATATATATATATATATATATCATATATAGTGATATCATATCATATAGTTCTCAGCAAAATATATTATATTTTGTATTTTTCATATTTCGTATTTTTATTAAAACCACTTTAAATCATTTGTTAGGCCTTTAATATCGGAATAAACTCGTTATAGAGGAACATTTGAAATGTGATATGACACCATAATTAATGACACATTCAGTGATAATTTTACTATATGCAATAATTTTAATAATTTTACTATAATTAGCCAATAATAATGATAATGATAATAATGATAATTTTACTAGAAAATAATTTCGCAAAAAATAGAAGAATTTGATTTTTCATAATATTTTCGGAAAAAATAAAGATTCGATAAAATAGGGCCATCTAATAAGAAAATATACCTATCTATTTAATAGTAATAAAATCTTGTCTTTTAGTGAAAATTTATAAGAAAGGTTGGCTATTTAGCCTAACCAACTATTAATAATTTCAGGAGATTTTTATCTTTTTTTGCGCCAAACAAGTGCTAATTATAATTTTATGCGAATTGACATCGCCGAGACAAAATAAGAGATTTATTTATGAAAGCAATTTTTTTATTTTATTTTTAATTTATAACTCTTTTTTAAGTTTTGACAATAAAATAATCGAAAAGCTTCTTTAAAAAAAAAAAAAAAATGGCTGGGAAAATAAATCAAATAATTCCGAGAAATATTCAAAATAAAATAAAGGTTTCTCTCTTGTTTTTCTTTGTTATTTTGCTAATTTGTGCTTCTAGGCGGTGTTTTTTTCTATCATATTTGTTATCATTTTTGAATTTGCATTTATCAGCTTTATTGATAAGTCTTTGAAGCTGATTAACATTGATTAATTCCACTTAGCTATTCTATTTCAATTTTTCAAAAATTATCAACAAACTAGTTTAAAATTTTCAATATATAAGTTAATACAGTTATTCTTTATTTTTTCAGTCTTTTAATTTGAGATATTTGAAAGAACTTGGTATATTTCTTAAGATTTGTCAATTTTATACGAATCTTGGCTCAAACCATAACATATGAACCTTGGTGGTTACCAGTTTCAGCGCCCCGATAAGAAGGACCATCAAGCACTCTTCCAATGGTAACTGATCAATATATAGTCAATCCGATTGGAATATTGGTTGTTCGTGTTCCACGTAACTAGACTTTTCCTCCGATGTCGAAAGCATGTGTTAGTAACAAAGAATTCATGCAAAACGAAGGAGGCGTTCTCCATTGGCGCACTGGACACCGATGCCATATTTGCCAATCACTGTATTCAAAAAATGATAAATGATAAATAAATAGTTCCACTCGTTCAATACCAGGAGGAGAGGTTTCCGATTTATATTCTGCTTACATTCGATTATGCTTTTCCTTAATTTTTAAAAAAAGCCTACTTTTATAATAATTTTTATAATAATACAATTTTTCCGTAAAGAATGATACCATTGTTAACTATTTTAATTAAATCTATATCAACAGAAAAGAATTTTAATCTGCAGTTGACTCAAAAGTAATTTGGTGATATCTTCATCGGAAAGCATCAGTTTATCTTCAAGAAACCAGTATTTGCACCAGCCAATATACCAAATAAAATTGGCACCCGCCGCCCTAAGGACAATTGATTGATAGAATGCTTTGTGGTGATTAACATGGCATTATAAATGCGCAGAAACGATAGCGAATTAATATACGTTTTAGCATGTAGATTAAGAATAAACCCTTGTTAATCAAGAAATATCCATAACCACAAAAAAAATGAAGCAAACTATCGCATATCTCCCGATTTCTTCCTGAACCTTCAAAAACCCCGCCATTATTCTCCTAGTACGAATCGGTCATGCTCATCGTCATCACTCTATTCAGAGCATTTATCAGGGCTTTTTTCATTTGAATAGTTCTACTCTAGGACGGGAGGCCCTACAGTTGCAAGAAACGCAGAATTGAATGTCTGGCGAGATTTTCTTATGTTAGAGCTGCATGAATTATAGCAAAAAAGGAAATAAATGATCTCATTTTGGAATATAGATTATTTGTTGTGGCTTCATTGGTAAAAATTTGAAGTGGATAGATCAAACCGATCTTTTCGGATGTTCTCTTGATGTTCATGGCGGCCCTCAAGGAGCAGATGATAATTTTGAAATATTTGTTCTTGAATTATTTGAGTGGTAACAAATTTAATGATCATTTAATTATATTCATTTAAAAAAAACTCTTAGCACTACGAAATTTCATTGGGAACGAGAACGGCGATTCCCACTTCCACTATTTACCTTTATAAAAGTAATCCTCTATATTGTTTTTTCTCTATATAGATTTATAGATTTACTGTATAAATTTAGTATATAGATTTTCTGCCAAGCAGAAATTTTATTTCTCAACAATATTACAAATTCTGTGGCCAGCCTTCTCTTCTTATTTATCTCGTTGCGAACCCCCGATATTTGATAAATAAATTTGGGTAATTAACTTGAGTAATTAGGTATTAATCTAGAATTTCCCATTTGATATTGATTAGGGTTACTTCTCTGGTTAAAAAGATGAGATTTTAAGATTTTACTTCTAATGGCAGACACACTCCTTCCAAAAAATAGGGAGGGAAGGGAAGGCTTGAAATTTTCAATATAAGAGATTAAGTGGAATTACTAAATTTTAGAATTTAATAAAATTTGATTGAGATAGATTTTTTTTGCTAGAAAAATTTTCTATACTGTAATTATAATTTATAAAAGAGATTTGAAGAGATTCGTTTCCAACGAATTTTCCTTCTATTTTTGTATGACAAGAAATGATAAATTGAAACGTGGAAAGTATAAAATTATAAAATATAAAAATGGAAAATATAAAAACGTGGAAAATATGAAATTTTGCGCTAAATAAAAATTATCAATAAAATTTTAATTTTAATATTTTAAAGTCAACGAATGAAAATAATCCACTAAAACTTAAATATTTATTATTAAAACGATTGCACTTGCACGATTAAATATTTATATTAAATATTTATAGTCAATTGCACGATTAAATATTTATTATTAAAATATAGCCAATTGCACGATTAAATATTTATTATTAAAATACAGCCAATTGCACGATTAAATATTTATTATTAAAATACAGTCAATTGCACGATTTTCATTGTATACTTATATTATTCCATTGGCTCGGCGACTTCTTGACATATTGTTGAAATATTGTTGCTGCAAAGATGGCATCTATATTTTATGGCCATCTTTGTTACGAAAATGAATTAGTTCATTTTCGCACTTTTTTTTCCTTTTATCGATAAATTGTATTAATATCATTTTTATTAAATTAAATTTAAATTTATTTTGCCTCATCAATTTTATTATTTCTATTGCGCCGACTTTTAATTAGGTGAAATATTTGAAACTCAAAGTTGAAATAAATTAGTCTGGACAACAATGATTGTATTTTTATAATTCCCAGTTGGGATTTTTGGTTAAAATGGGTGTTTCATTGCCCACAGAAAAAAAAAAAATTTTCAGAAAATAATTTCATTTTATTAAATAGAATATAGAAAAATAAAGTAAATGAACTCCTACTATCCGAATTTTATTTTTAATGAAAAGGTAAGCCTTTGTTCTTTGCAAACAAATAAAAGTTAGAAATGACTTAGAATTTTTAATATAAAAATTTGAATAAAAGCGTGAAACTTTAAAATTTACTAAAATATGATCGAAAATATATATTCGTTTGGCATCATTTTGATTGCAATACTATCTGTTACTCCCGGAGATATCGCAAATCAAATAAAATTATTGAAGAAATCCAAAAATATTTCATACGACGCCTCTCTCCTAATTGCAATTTTAATTATAAAGGGAAATTTCTACAATTTATAACCTGAATTCTCTGCCAGTTCGTCGTATTAAACATGATTTAACTAATACTTTTGAGATCCTCAATGGTTTTGTTAAATTAGATTGTTCGAAAATTACTAAAACCTATGTGCAAAACTAAACTAAAGATTCATGACTTCTTTATTCCTATTATTAATTACTGGAATAAACCACCGAGTTTGTGTGTCATCCTTACCTATCTTTAAAAAAAGATTAGATAATATCATTTATGATATTATCTAAAAATTCACATAAGTCCACATCATGCAGGAAGTGAAAGCTCAATTTTTACCATCCGATTATATATAATACAGTTATTTCGAATTGTACTATATTATATTATTTTGTAATTTCCTCTTTATTTCCTTTTTAAATTGTTAACTTTTTATTTATTTTTCTTTTTTTAAATCATTAATTATTTTTTATTTGTTATTTTATCCGTTGTTATTAATACAAGCACATGGCGTTCGTCGCCATTCTTGGCTGGTTTTTTTTGTTTTTTAATAAATAAACAAACAAATCGAAATATTTTTTTCGGCAATGAGAATCGATCTATTTCTATTCCAAGTCGTATTCATATTCCTACTTCCTATGCATAATATAGAGTTTTGGATTGAATATTCACATAAAGCCAACTATAGTAAACTTAAAGGAACTGAGGCTGTGGTACTTATGCAAAGCTGACCTATATTTCAAAATTTATATATTGCTTATGAGACGAAATCTATTGAAATTAATTACAATGCTTTTAGTTTAATAGAATATTCTGCTCAGCTTTTTGTTAAGGCAAATAGATGAGAATAGAAAAATTGTTTTAGATTGTAACTATAATTTATCAAAGAAATTTTTCCGATAAATTTGATAGATTTTTAAAAAAATTTCCAACGAATAGTCCTTTGCTTTTATTTTTATAGGAAAAAAATGATAAATTGCAGCGCGAAAAATATAGTATTTTCAATTGGATGAATTTATTATTAAAATTATAATTTTAGTATTTAAAAAAAAATAATAAATGAAAATAATCCGCTAAAACTTAAATTATTATTGTTATTGCACTGGCTCGGCTATTTCTTCTTGGCTGTGTGAGATATGTTGCTGCAAAGACTACCACTAGACGACCTACATTTTATGCTATTTTTTGGCTAAGGCTATTTTTTTGCCCAGAAATGAGTTTAAAAAAGAGGAAAAGAAAAAAATTCTATAAACGTTTATCTGATTTAAAAATTTACGGAGAGAACCATCATTTTCAACTAATTCATTTTGTTAATTTTTCTTTTTTTTTGCTTTTTTCATCGATAAATTTTATTAATTTTATAAAAATAAAATAAATTTATAGAATTTTAGTTAATTTTATTATATTATTTCATTAATTTATTTTATTTCATTGTTATATTATTTTATTTATTTATTAATTTTATGGCTTCTAACAGAAAAATTTTAATTAGTTCTTTAAAGTCGAAATAATATTGTTTAAACAATAATGAGATTTTGATTTTGTATCTTCAATGATGGGCTTCAGCCGCTTTTTTTGCAGCATTTGCTATAAAATATTAAATATATAAAAAAAAAAATTATTTTTTTGAAATTCGTATTGAAATAAAAAAAAATTTAAAAAAAAAAGTTTTCACAATTTTATATTTCATTATAAAATGCAAAAGTTATGCAACAGTGAATTTTTATATAATTGACTCGTTTCATACTTCTTTTAATTTTTTCTCTCAATTTTTCTAATTTTATTTCAAAAAAATTTTTCAAAAGTGAAAAAAATTTGTCCTAAAAAAATGATTTCCATTCTCGATAAAATCATTGAAAAATTAACGTAAAATGAAAGAACAAAAAAATAGGATAATTTCTAACTAACTAAATCATCGTTCCCATAAAAATTCATTTTAATGGAATTTTTTCTTCATTCGAATATCAGATGTTCGTGACATTTTAAGCATGTTTCATTAGCCTTTGGTTAAACGTATATCTATTAGATAATATATCTGATTGCCCCATTGTGGACCAGAAGATTTCCATATTTTTATATATTTTTTTATATATTTCATTATTATAAAATATAAAATTTTATAAATAAAATTATAAAATTTGCAAGCAGTAAGCCAATGAATCGAACTGCTTAATTAATTGTAATAAGTATAGCTTTTTGATTTTTTAACAAAATGATTTATCTGCAAATCAAGTAATTTGTAATATTTAATATTAATATTTTATTAATATTCAGTCTTATGATTTAATGAAGTTTGAAAAATGCTATTGAATCGACTAGTTTTCAAGCATAGTTGGTAAACATTTAGTGAATGATTGGGCAAGGAAAAGGGTGTTTTCTTTTATTTTTTTCCTATTTTATTCTTCCTGTAATTTCGCAATAAGTGGTAAGATGCGTTATTCTCTTTGTTCTTTGAGGGTTAGAGTTCCCTAGTGAGAAACGATCCAACATGGTGCATGCAATGGATCATTTTTCTCATTCCAGATTTCTTACAGGCCACAAGATTATCTTAATTATAATTAAGATTATCTTAATTAAGATTTGCTTTGCGATTAGTAATAATTTATTATGCTATAATTTGGCAATGAAACTACCAGATAATATAAGGTGAATATCGAATTTACGTGGAAAATTACAGTCATCAATCAGGATAAAACTTCTCTGCAACTAGAAGCATTTTCTACCGTATAGTGGAAACACTGTGGAACCGCTGAAAGATTAGGTTCAATATTATTTTATTACATGGCAATGAAACCAATGAGAATGGAAAATATTAAAAAGTTTTCAGCTTTTACCACTCATGCCTAAGATCTAAGATACATTTTGAGATTCCATCGAGCGGATCTACATTATCGCATCCATCTTCATTCAATTACCACTTGATAATGTTATCACAGAGTGTCGCCTTCACTGGTTAGGGCACGTTCTCAATCGTCCACCACAGGAGTTGACGCTTATTTCATTATTTGCTAAACGTGTGATTGTTGGCGTCAAAAGCGAGGTAGGCCAATCAAGACCTGGACTGATAAGGTCAGAAAAGATTTTGAACGTGTATGGGACCAGCTATATGGACTTAGATGATGGAAAAATGAATGGTTAAAAATAAAAAATAAATAGATGAAAAATAGTGAAAAATAGAAATCTATTATTACTAGCAATGACGAAGAACGTGCCCTAACCAAAGGCGATGCTCTCTGATAACATTATTAATGCAAGTGGTATTTGAATGATAATGGATTCGATCATGTGATATTTTATCTGCTCGATGGATCCGTAAAATATATGAGTGATACCTCAGATATAAATGGTCAAAGGCTTATAGCTTCTTAATATCTTCCACTCTCATTTGTCATGTTTCGCAGCCATATTGAACGAATTGCAGCTATATGGACGCGGATTTTCTTCTTTCTGGTGATTTCGCGACGGTTCCAAAAATTTATAGCTGTCGTTATCCGATTTATCTGGGATTTTATCCTTTGCCTGGCCATTTGAGATTAGAGTGGATCCAAGGAATTTAAAGTCCAGCACTTCCTCAACTGGCAATGAATTTATAAAAATAGGTATTTTATCAGTATCTTGTATATAAGACGAAAATACTTTTGTTTTATTTACATTGATTTTGAGTCCTATTCTCGCTGCAATTGTTGACATCGTTTAACATTATTTGCATTTACCCATAACTGTCAACAAAAAGGACTAAATCAAAAGACTAATTCAAGGTCTAAAATGCTATATTCTGGACTGATTTACACATCTCTTGAGTGCCGAAAAGAGATACAAGCTATTATCCATTTTATCGCATAGTGGAATATTGCGAGAGAAAGGGCGCCGCAGGAGCTGGCGCATATTTCGCTATTTGCTGAATCTTGGTTGGCGTCAAAAGCGAGGTGAGCCAATCAAGACCTGGACCGTCAGGAAAGATATAGGGGCATCAGGGGTATGAACTTAGAGGATGGAAAAAAGAATGGCTTCTATTATTATTAGCGGTGGCAGCCTGGAAACTTCTTATTCTTGTAGCCAGCAGAACCTAACCAGTAATGGTGAAAACTATTAGATGAAGAAGAGGGAATAATAATACCATCTAAAAGTGGTTGAGAATAAGGATCTAACCGAGTTTCTTCACTGAAAAATCTGTAATCTTGGCACATTCTACATCCTTCGCCTTTGGATAAGAACTTAGGTGATACGTGATTAGAAGGACTATATAGACGATGGAGTGCAGTTTGGAAACATCGCTTGTAGCCAGTGGAACCAGCCTAGCTAGTAATGGTAGGAGCCGTTAGAAGAAAGAGAAAAAAAGATGGCTGTTCATAAAAGCATATTCAAGATATTAAGACGATATTTTTAAAGCCGCACTAATGATCAGAAATATTTCATCAAAGGTATGATTAAAAAGTATTATAAAAAAGTTGATTCTAAGGAGTGCAATGATGGCAAATTAATCTGCAAACTCTTCTCATTACAACAGCACACAGTCGCCAATATTGCAATACTGGGAATTTTCTCGACACTGACGGTGCAGATCGGTGCAAGTTGACGACGAGGATGAAGTTGCATTACTGCAACAAAAAAGATTTCTTCAAGGTTTTGTTTTAATAGGTAATAACATTTAAATTAATTGCCATTAACTGGAAGCATTATTTATTTCTAGAAGGTTATGATATAAAAACTGCTCTTTGTTAAGTAAAATGGTAAAAATATCGAAAATCAACCTAGTAGTCCTTTAGTCCCCACGTTTTCTTGCAATATCTCTTCATGAAGTCCGCGCTGCAACTAAGGTCTAAAGCGAATAGAGCCCTACAGTTTTCGTTTTCATCTGGACATATTCCACCAGCAACCGGTCTATTACCACATGTAAATGGGCATATCGATAAGGCTATGCTAAGTTGTACAAATATTTCGAGCCAACTTTTAGCATGCATCGGTATTGAATGAAAGAAAACAATTCAAACTTCCATGATTCACTACTTTCGGAGTTAAAAATAGGAAAAGACGATGGCTGACCATCGTTACAATTAGTCAGTATCATTTCTATTTTTTTAACTATAATAAATGCTATATAACTATATGGATTTAACTATATGGATTTAGACGATGGAAGAAACTTCTTCTATTACTACTAGCAATGGCTTGTAGCCGGTGGAGTCAGCCTAACCATTTATGGTAAGAGCTGTTATAGGAAGAAGAAGAAGAACAAGTGGTTATAGCTCACAATTTCTGGTGACGCTCGCTTAATTAGTTATAAGTATGTAGAGATTTTTTCATCAAAAAAGCGCTTGAAGAAACAAATAAATCCCAGCATTACTTTGATTTTTTAATGACAGATTTTCTACTATGCCTGTGCAAATTATAGTTTATACCAACGTTTCTCAAATTTGCTAGAGATCATTTTATAAATTATAATGTAAATTATGGAACATTAAAATCGAATTTATACCTATTTTGATTTAAAAACAAACACTGCTCATCATGCCGCTTATCAGCAACTTTATGCAAAATCAAAACAATGCACATAAGAAAAATAAAAACTTAAAAATTATTATAAATATTGTATATTGTACACAATTTTGGTTCGCTTTATGTGCAAAAATTGTGGTAATAAATTATTTAGGCGAATTTCTCGCATTCTATTAATGAGCGAATTAATAAAATTTAAGAAAATAAGCCAATATATTTTGAAAATTTAAAAAAATAATAATAAAATAAATAAAATTGAGAGAAAAAATTTAATTTTTTTTTTTTGCAAAATATTCTGAACTATCATTCTAATACCATTTTAAAACTCTATTTTTCGCTTCGTTTAGAAAAATTTATAGATCAAATCTATTCGAATTAGAATAAATAGCGAATTACAGTTTAAAATTAGCATTTGAAAATATTTTTGAGTAAATGAATAATAAATTTAGACTATCTCGAATAAAGGCTGAAGGCGTTAAAGCCTATTATGAGAATAAATAAATTGAGTGTGAGAATTTTAAGTTTTAATGGAATAAAATTTTATTTATAATAAATAATATAATAAAAAGTTAAAATAAAATAAAAATTCTCATATTCCATATGCCATATGTTTTTCTCAATATTTTGAATTTTTTCGTATTTTACAGTCATCGTGAATGTTTTAATAAAAATGCGAAATATTTTATTGTGATTTTCAAACTGAAAAAAACTGTAAAAAAAATTTAAAAAATTGTTAAAATTTTGATGTTTTATTTTTTTTTTACTTTATTCTTTACTTTATTACTTTATTAAAATTTTTCTTATATAAATTATTTGATTATAAAATATAAATATAAAATATTTGACTATAAAATATAAATTTAATTATAAAATATAAATTATTTAATAAATTATTTAATTAAAATTGAATTTGGCTTATTATTTTTAATTTCATTTATTTCATTCGGAACAACTTCATACGTTCCAAATGCATTCATTTGATAAGTTTTTTATATTCATTTGATAAAATTGCAATATTTTGGGAAAATTTTCCAGACTAATGAGAAAAAAATTCATAACAAAGAAAAAATTGATAAATTTTGAATTTCATATTACGAAACAAAAAAAAATATTAGATTTTTCTCATATTTAATCGGAGATTAGCTCATTTTTCTAAAATAGTTTTTTTTTAAAAATTTTGAAGCCTTCTGTAAATTATTTCATATTCAGTAATAACTTTATTCAAGAGTGTTCATGCTAATCAAGCATTCGATTCAATCCAATTTCTAGTCTATGCTATTCGTCTTTTATTGTTCCGGTTAGATTTTCTGGCCAGGCAGTCTTAAATAATTCAACAATTTTCGTGTCATCATATGTTTCATAAGAATGAAAAAATGAGATTACTGCTTTTGACCAATTAATTTATTCTCATTTATTGCATATAATTAAGCAAAAAAAAGTAGAAAACTAAGAATCGATTCCAATTTTTATGATATTTCTGTTAGATTGAAGAAAATCTGAATATACTATAACTATAACGACAAATACTATAATGATAAATTTTAAAAGATTTATTTTTTCAAATAAGTAAGTAATAAGTAATGCACAAATTATAAATTAAGAAATTTATAAAACGAGAATTTCATGGAGATAAATTCTCAATTATAATTGGAAATATTAGAAATGGAAAAAAAAAACTAGGAAAAAATTTTTTGAATTCTGATAATTTTTCTTATAAAAAATTTTTTTATTTTATAAAAAATATTTATTTAGAATGACAAATATTTAAAAATTTAATTATTCAATTACTGTAGTATTTAATATTTAATTACTGTAGTATTTAATATTTAATTATTATGATTCATTAATTGTACCTATTAGAAAATAATTTCCGCGTTATTTCCATTAAAATTTCCTTTTATTCTTCAAAATTCTTTAAATAATTAATATCTTAAAATATATAGGAAAAATATTTATCATTATTCATTTCATTTATTTTAAATAAACTAAATAAGTTAATTAAGAGTACAAATATAGTTTTTTTAAATAAACTTTTTTTCTACATAAAACTTTATAGATGCCAATTAATGTGAATTTGAATTTTTATAATTATGAATTATTTGTTAGCGTACGAATCAGCCTCAAATTTTTCTGAATATTTCATTACAATTAATAAACTAATGTAAATTTCCTAAGTTTTACTAAGTTTTAAGTTTTCAATTTTTTTTTGTATTCTATATTTTCGTTAAATTTCTAATTTTCTTTATTGCCACATGAGATATTTGAAATTTTTTTATGGAGCGAGCTAAATTTATTCTAAAAAATTGTTATAAATATTTATTAGTCAGCCTTAGCCTTAGTTTAAAGGATATTAAATTATTTTTTATATTGTATTTTTTGTTGCTACTTTATTTATTTTGTATTTTTTGTTGCTATTTTATTTTTTATTACTTTTATTTTATTTTAAAATTAGCGATATGCATATATTTAAAATGTATATTTGTATAATATTCTAAAGAAAAAACATTTTCAGCGATTTTAAACGAAAAACTTATATGCAAACTGATTCAATCATTTCTTATCTCATAATTGTGGTTATTTTTTTTTTCATTAGATTATTAATAATTTTTATCTTTTCAATATAAAAAAAAATTTATTCACGATTCATTTGACACTAAATCCTCGATATTTTCAAATGCTCATTAACGTTTCAAATTATTCTTTATATGGCTAGAAATTTTATAACTGATAAGGACAAAAATTTGTTTCGATAATTGAAAAATTATCGAAATCCATGGTTGTCCAAGCATAATTACATATATATATATATATATATATATATATAATTCCAAACAGTCTCTTCAAATATTTGTCGAATTTATTGCTAAAGTTTTCCTATTAATTTATTTAGTCTCGCGACCATGGATTTGCAATTTTTTCTCGACTAACTTTACATAATTAACAAATTTTTTTGGTTCCAATCAAATAAATTCTATTTTCTGATTAATCGTTGGTTACAATATTTTAGATCAGTATTTCCGGGCTGTTTACTAATGGAGCTTCGATATATACGCTATGGCATTCAAGAATAATGAAAAGTCCATTTGGGCTACTTTGCACAGTTATTGGCAGCTTAAATTGCATTTTTCTTATTATTATATCAATTTATATGGTCATAGCAATTAAGTGGTGAAAAAATTTTCTACATTTTACTTATACATATAATATACGTTGAAATGATATACGTTGATATTTTATATTAATCTTATAGCATTTTTTTTAAATCAAAAAATATTTTTAGATGAAACAAATAAATTAAAATAAAATTTAATTTTATATAACAATAAACAACCAAATTGCTTCATCATAAATAAAATTAATATCGCCGATAATTGCGAAAATTTGTTGCTCAAGATTTTATTTATTTATTCGCATCGAAAGAGATCAAACAAAGCTATTCCATGAATACCAAAAACATGAAAACTTAAAAATTAAAAATTTAATATAATTTTTAATATAATATAATATAATAGTAATATAATTTTAATAGGTGGTCAGAATGGCTCAGTGGGTTGTTGTACAATTGGGAGTGTTGATTCGACTGAGATTCGACTCTCCGCAGGAGCAAGCTTGTCTAAAAATCCGGGTGATGCCGGTGACTCACCTGTACTTCTATCGCCAAAGGACTCCCTGGAATATATGTTATGCATGTTTTGTACAAATTAACAAAGCCGATTTAACTAGTAATGAAGGGAGCTCTTAAAAATATATATCTTTGCTAAAAAGGATCAACAAAGAACCAAAAAAAACAAAGACGTTATGCTAGACAAAATGGTTGACTTTTCGCCAAAGACTAATGTCATGGATAATTCTATCAAATATTTTTGAAAATAGATTTTTATGGTACAGAAACGATATTATTAGGCAATTTATTGCAATATTCAATAGCCCTCGATGAAAAAACTATTATATTCCATTCGAATTCCTCGCTATAATTTTAGTTTTCAGTTAGTCAAATGGAATAAAAAAATTATTTATTCAAATTATGTACGTTGATTTTAGGCAAATTATTCCGGAAAAATCCGAAAATATAATCGGCCGAATTGTTATGAGCATTTATTTTTCAAGCACACTCTTACATCTCCTCATTAGTGTGAATCGGTTTTATTCAATCGTTCGACCATTTGAATATACGGAGAAATTTGGTGGAAAGAGGACAGCTAATTTTATTATATTGATCGTTGTTTTTTCATTTAGTATTTGGTGTAGCTCCGAATTCTGTAAGTGCTTTTTGCTTTTCGCTTTGCTGAATTGCATGATGCATGCAAATGCATGCAAGCATGAAAAGGAAGAGGATATTCTAATGTGAACGTAATAGGAAACAAATAGGAAACAAATAGGTTTGATGGTGAAAAATGTGGTTAATTTGATTATCAATCAGTTTTTTCCCAATCAATCCTTTTGAAGATCGAGGATGCTCGTTCATATTTGACATAAATTTGTGCCGATGGCGTTTTATGGATACAAAATGCGGAAGATTTATAGCTATTTGTATTTTTCTATATCATACAATTTTGTATATTGGCATAATTTTGATCGACATCATTGCATTTCATCGACTTTTTATGATTAAAAAGGTTTTTTCCACGATATTTTTTTTTGCACTTTTAATAATTCAGGAAAATGACGCAATTAATCTGCAAAACCTTCTGTTTTTTCGAATATTTTTAATTCATTGCCTATAAGATAAAACAATTTTGAGATTTCCTAAAAATTATAGCAAATGACATTTTTTTTTTGCTTAAAATCGCCTCCACAAATCTTTATGAAATTTTCGATATTTTAGAAGAATGGCAGAGCAGAACCAAAGTTTTCCAATATTTCGAAATTACGCATTGAAATAATTTGTTTTTCTCAAGTTAGTAATTTTAATATATATTACTATTATTGTTTATTATATTAATTATTAATAGTTTTATTAAACTGCAAAAAGAAAAGCCGTTGATTTATTTTAGAAAAAAACTTGACTTTTCGAAATTTTTCAAAAATCGAGAAATTATAATCATTGACAAATAAAAATTCTATATCTTCGATTCATAAAAGATTTTAATAAAAATATTAATTTTTTAAGACATGTTCGAGTTCTTTGCTTTATGTAAGCCTTTATCTGGTCTCCACTTTCTTGACGCCACATTTTAATTCGAAATGGGGAGCTTTTTCTTTACGAACATTAATTTGGCTATTGGATACAGTCTTCGATGGGTAATAATTAATTATTTTTAAAAACAATTTTTTCGATATGAAAATGGGAGATAAGAGAAGGCGGGGAAAGGGGGGCACGGGGAAGTGAAAGGTGAAGATAAAACTTCATCTAAAAAATCAGAAATTTGTTTCAAAGAGTGTCTATAATGAATACCTACATTGTCATTATCGTATAGAATGGGTTGTAGTTAAATTTGGAGCGCCGATGCGGAGGTTCTATTTCTCGCAGGAGTAAACCTGTCCGAAAATCCGAGTGATGCTGGCGATTCATCTGTACTTCTATTCCCAAATAATTCTCTAGCATATTTGTCCAATGCCAGCGGAACGATTTTAGCCAGTAATGGTGAGGACTACTCTTAAAAAAAATTGTCATTATAAAAAACCCTCACTCTTTTAGCCAACCAGTAATGATGAAAACTATTAGAAGACGAATGAGAAATAAAAAATTTTAAGAATTGAAAACATTGACTAGTTGCTGATCTAAGGCTAATTAAACGTATTTCAGCTTGATATTCACATTCTGTGAATGGAAGGCATTTCAACGCCGAAAACGAGTAATGCCTTTGAAAAATAAGAACGGAGATAAAGCAGATAAATCGAATCTGTGGCGGAGTAGAACAATAGCAGAACAACGAAATACTTTGACTAGAATATGAAGCATCATTTAGAAAATAATAAATAAAATTTTTTAATTTTTTTAAAAAATTTCTTTCTTAAAATTTTTAAATTTCTTAAAATTTTTTAATTTTCTTAATTTTTTTAATTTTTTTTTAAATTTTTTACTTTATCCATCTGAATCAATTATATAATTTTTTATATAATATAATTTTTTACAAACAGTTTTTCTTTTAATAGTAAAATATCATTTGTTTTTTTGGTTTTCTTCCATTGGCTGCTAAGAAAGTGACACTGTCCTACTTGAAAATCACTTGAGAATCGAGGAGAGAATAACCGAATAGTGGCTCAGGGTCAAACATATTGAAAAATTCGACTATTATCCTCCATAGCGTAAATTTTTCATTAAAACAATTCGTGTGGCGCTAGCAATCCATCAATACTTCTATCGCTAAGTGATAAAAATTTCGATATTAACAGTCCGTAGATTGAAAACCTAGCCGAAGCAAAAATATTGAACGTCATTCTCTTACTTATTACTAAATACTTTATTGTATTTGACTATCTCAATTATTTTTCTTAAATTGATTATCACCTTTGAAGATCAATTCAAGATCAATCAATTCAATTAAATAAACGATAAAGTTTATTAAAAATTTATTAGTCATTTTTTCGCCAACAAATTCAGGCAGTTTTCTTTATAATTCCATCGATAAATTTATTTCATTTCATCAAATAAAATTTGTTCATAAAATAAAATTTATTTTCATAAAATAAAATTTTCCTTGTTTTCGAAAAAAAATGGTATCTTTATAGTCACTATCATATCATATTTTTGACAAATTGGCAATGATTTGCTCTCTTCGATCTTATGAAATTTTACTTTGATGAGTGATAACGCTACCCATTTTTTTGTACAATAATTTTTTTCATGCACTAAACAGTATTTCATCAAACGTGAGTTTCCATCCGCAATTGTATCTTCCAATAATTTTCTAGATTTCTTTCTTTAAATGAAAATTGCAGAAACGCTATCAGTGCCTATAAAATTGTAAATTGGTAACTTTTCTCAAAACTTATTTTTAGTAGATTTTTAATAGATTTTTTTCTATTTCTTCAATTCCATGCTATAAAATAGTGATAAAAATTATGTTTAGAATAGAACTTTTTTTTTTATTGTTATTTTTCTTTCAATGTTTGCGCTTTCCATTCGTATTTTAATAAATTCACCATCAATAAGTAAAGAGTTTTGATTTTTTTGCAATTAAATTTATTATCACACAGTTAACTTTTATGATAACGTTCGTTTGTATCTTTTTTTTCCATATGCCTTATCAAATAATCTCTGATAAAAAAATATAAAATTACAAAAAAATCAAAATTCAAAACTTTTGATCTCCAGGAGACTACAAAAATTTTACAATATTGTGTAATATTATATTGGTTATCAATTCTTCATTAAAATTTTATCTTTTTTTTGGATGTTTCCTTTTGAAATGATGTTAACTAAAAAATAAATCAGTAATTTTTTATTAATTATTATTATTTATTTATTATTTGTTTATAGTTAGAAAAACGTACACCTGTCTTTGCAGTAAAAATAAATGCCTCTTCTCGGCGAACAATTGTAGGTTAACTGAAATAATATTATAGGTAGAGAGATGGAGTGGCCAAAAAAACAATTCAAAAAATCATATGATAATAAAAATCATAATAGGAGTTTACGAAAGTTTACTTTGCCAGAGGATGAATTGAATATCCATGAGAAAAGAATAATATTTTGCCGGAGAAAAATGACTGCATCGATTAGTTATCGAGAACATTTGTTTGGTTTAAATTTATTTATGCGACAAACTTGGCAATAATAAGTGCTTAGTGGTAAAAAGTCGTAAAGATCCGATGGAATCGGAAAAAAACTAGTGAACAGCGGTTAAAAAAAAAGAGAAATAAGGAAATGAGGAAGAAGAGAACTTTGGTTTATAAATAGCCTATTCGTTATTAAATATATAAATGTATAAATTATATATAATTAAATATATAAATTTCAGTGAATAATTTGCAAAATTATTTCTACTAATCTTAAAATTAACAGAAAATAGAGCAATAAAGAATTTTTGTAAGTTACAATTAATAATCGCTGGCAACAGATTTCCAAGTTAGCAATTGACAATAGTTTCTATTATTTTTTATTTTTTTCAAATGAAAAATTACTACAAAATTACACAATATTAATTGAGATTAATTGAGAGAAAAATAAATAATATTGGATCAAATTTATTTTAGCTATTCGCGAAATAAAATTTTGCTGCGAGGAATAAAATAATTTTTTGTAGAGCTTTTTGAAACCATTTTACAGTCAGAAACGAGTATCTTCCATTGTCTATCTGATAAGATTTCTCGAAAATGAGGGTATTAACATGGATCGATAATTCAAAGCAGTATTTAACTTATCATGGTAAGGATTGATAAGATAAGAATTGGACGAAAGAAATTATTCACTAAATATATAATCTTATTTGTTCTTGAACAATAATAATTAGCAATTGTAATAAATAATAATGTATATAGCTTAAAATATATTTATAAAAAATATTTTATAAATGATTAATATTAATGTATTAATATATTAATATTAATTTTAATTTAAATTATATTTATAAAAGAAGTATGTTTATGCCTAAGTTTAAGCCGTTTGCTCAAAAGATTTATGGATCAATCCAGAGTTTAATATTATGAAAACATATGATAATCCTTTTCGCTGATAACAAGGACATTACCTGCCCTCTTTCGTTTGGCGAAGATTATTTTGCGCTATTTTGGAATTGCCGTGAAATTAACTACAGAAACAAATTTTCGCATACATCTTAGTTCTGCTATAAAGCTGCGAAACTTAGCCAATTCGAGAGGAGTATCCTGCAAATTAAATAAATTCCTACATGATTGTGTTAGCTACCACGATTGCTCAGCTGCCATTTATATTACCATTTATAATAAAAATTTTATTACATTATATATTTTTAAAATATTGTCACAATGCGTCACCTGCACTGATTTAGCCATGTTTTTCATCATCCATTCCATGCTCGCTAAACTCTGTTGGATCGTTTCAAAAGCGAGGAGGACCAACTAAATCTAGATCTATCAGGAAAGATTTTGCAGACGTAGTTAGCGCAGCCATATGTGTAAGAATGAGCCAAGCCAATGGTATGAGCAATAGTAGTAGCTGTTAGAGAACGATAAAAAATATTAGAAGATCGAAGAAGTGAAGTTTTTGAATTTTGCATGATTTTAAGAATTATCTTGACCATCGCATTGTACTTTGAGAAAAACACTAAGGCGCATTTTATTATTATGCATGAACGAAGTAATTAACACGCAATTATTTTAAAAATATTACTTAATATGGATTTTTCCAAGAATAGAAGCAATGATTAAATTAGAAAAGAAAATAATCATTCGCGAATTTTTTTTTTTGCAAACATGGAAATGAAAGTTTTGTTTTATTTACGATGTATCTAGCAAAAAAATTCAAATTATCAGTTTATTAGTTCATTTATTAATCGTTTTAATCACTAATCGTATCGGCAGTTATGAAAATAATTGAAATATCAAATTTATCAAATTTTCATCTATATTTTTCATATTTATCGCTATGCTATTTACAGTTGTTTAATTGGAAAATTAGCTATCCATTAATTATTATCCATCAAATATATTCTTTTCCTCTAGCAAAAATTTATTCAATTATTTAAAAGTACAACTGAAAAAAATAGCAAATAGCAAGAATTTTAACAACACAAAAAAACCAGATTTTTTTAAAGAAAAAAAAGATTTTTCAACTATTCATTAATTCAGCTGCAAAAAAAATATAATAATTATTGAATTTTGCAGCAATTTTTGAAAAAAAACTATATTAAAGCAAAATATAATTTATTGAATATTTTTATTAATTGAATATTTTCACATTCAAATGAAACATAGTATCGCGTTTTTCAAGTGGCTTTTTCCGCAAGTGATTTGTTGGTACTTTGCTTGCATTTGTAGTAGTTTTTAAAGGCGTTACTTTTCGCTGACGTTGAAATACTTCCCATTCACAAATTGTGAATATTAAGCTGAAATAGATTTAATCGATCTTATGGAACTTTATTTTCATATATATTAAATAAAATTACCCATCGAAAGACATTGCCAATAATAAGTTTAATGTACGAAATGAAAAAGTTGCCATTGTCGAAGTACAGTGAGGTATCACGAAAATGGAAATCATATGTAGGATTATTTTGAATAGAGAACTCGAGCATGTCTAAAAAATCAACGTATCAACACGCTAGTTTAAATTAACTGTAAATTCGTTCTATAATATTTCGCCTAGATGAACAGAACAATTTAAAAGAGTAAAAAATCGAGTTTATTCTGGTTTTATTCAGATCTAATGGCTTTTCGATTAATTAAAGAAAAATATTTAATAAAATAGATGACTTGGATAAATAATATTAATGATAAGTGATAACCAATAATACATAATTAATATTTATATTAATGATAATAAATAACATTGAATAAAATAAAATAATAATATTAAATATATAATATTAATATTATTATTAACCTGAGAAAAGCAAATTATTTCAATGCGTAATTTCGAAATATTGCAAAGCTTTGGCTTTATGCTGTGATTCTTCTAAAATATCGAAAATTTCGAAAAAGAACGCTAATATTGAGAAAAAATAAAAATTTTTAAGATTTTTAAGAAGTCTTATAAAGTTATTTTATCTTCTCATAGACGATGAATTTAAAAATTAGCCAAAAAAATGAGATGATGTCTTCCTGATTAATTATGTTTTTTCTTTAAAAAAAAGGCGAAATTATGAAAAAAACCTTTTTAATCATAAAAATTCGATGAAATGCAATAATGTCAATTAAAATTATACTAGCGTACAAAAATATTTGATATAAAAAATATAAGTTAGATATGAATCGTCCGCATTTCGTATCCATAAAGCGCCATAGATAGGAGGTTATGTCAAATATATATGAGCATCCACAAACTTTAAAAGAAAAAAGTTTGATTCAAATTTGATTAGAAAAATTGATAATAATCAAAAAATTGGACCAAATTTCCTTATCAAGCTTATTCAGTTTATCAGTTTATCAGTATGAGTTTAGGCCAAAATTTTTAAAAAATTTCTAAAAAATTTCTCTTCGGAACTCATATCAGACAGAATCATAAAGATATTATGTTTTTTTTTGAGCAAAACAAAAGTTAAAAGTAGAACTTACAGAATTTTAATCCACACCAAGTACCAAACGAAAAAACAATGATTAGTACGATAAAAATAACTGTCCTATAACCACCGAATTTCTCCAAATATTGAAATGGTCGAACGATAGAATAGAAGCGATTTATACTTATGAGGAAAAGCAAGAGTGAACTTGAGAAACAGATGCTCATCACAAGTTGGCCAATTATATTTTCGGATTTCTCTGGCATAATTTGCCTGAAATCAGCGTTGAAGGGATAGTCGACTTTTTAAAAAAATTTTTTTTTTAAGAGTCCTTACTATTACTGGTTAAACTCGCTCGGCTGACTTATCGTAATGGACAAATATGCCAGGAAATCCCTTGGCGATAGAAATACAGGTGATTATCAGCATCAGCCTGATTCGGATTTTTGAGTTTTACTGTTGCGAGGAATAGAATCTCAACATCGGTGCTTTGAATTGAGCAACAACCCACTAAGCCATTCTATTTTTTTAGAAAATTAATAAATTTTCTTATTTTTTTTTGTCTTCTGGACTAAAAGTTAAAAAATCATACTCAATATCTCGGTTAGTTTTCTTGCATTAAATTGTCCAAAGAAATTAGCCTCTCTGCCAAAAAAATCTTTATTCAAAATTAAAATTGGACAGAATTATCGACGATTTTATTTCAGCACAAAGACAACCTCAGAGCATTTTTACCAATATAACGGTTTTTTTCTTTCGTTTATTAAAATCATATTTGGTTGGTTAACTTTTCAGGTTTTTTATGATAATTAATTAGAAGCGTTTTGGATTGCTATTGCTATTAAATTTGGATTGTTCTTCTGTACAAATAAATAAATAAACTATAAAATAAATATAAAATAAATAAACAAAAAATTCATTAAAAACGAATAATAAATTTCGTTATGGCCTTTTTTCAGTTCGATAATTTTTAAATGTGAAATTATTATCAGTGATTTATCAATGATTTTAAAGATTTAAAGAATAAAGATTTAATGGTGATCTTGTTTGTTTTTTTCGGCAATTAAATTTCGCATCATTTAACTAGTTGGTTAAAAAAAAATATGAGATTAACTAAATAAACGGAAAATAAATAGAGGCAGTTGTTTCTAATTCAGAAGTAAAATGAAAGTTCAACCTGTTAATTGCTAAAATCATGTAGCTCGATATAAGAATAACAAAAGTTGAATTTAAGCCACCAATAGATGTGCAAATTAGCCCAAACGGACTTTTCATTATTCCTGAAAGCCATATTGTGTATATTGAGGCTCCATTTGTTATCAGTCCGAAAATAGCGCTCTAAAATATTATTAGAGTTAATCGACCTATCAGAAAAAAGAAACAAAATTTGTTTGACTGAAGCCGAAAAAATTTATCACTTATAGAAGGTTGGTTTGAGAAAGATTACAAATTCTTACTTATAGGAACTGGATAAGACGATAAGAAAATTTGAGAAATAAATTTGGCATGATAAAATATTTAAAATTATAGTAATTATATTGATAATTAGAATTGATATTGATAAATATTGATAATCCGTTTCGAACTTAGATAACTTTTGCCTTTTGGAGAAATTTGTCATTTTTCATTTTTGATTAATTTCTTATTAATTGTTATTAATTGTTAATTAATTTAAATCTATTTTTTATCATTAGGTCGGCCAAGCTAAGAACAATTTTATTAAATTAACATAAAAACTTCAATGGATTTTTCTATTTTTAAGAGTCCTCACCATTCACTTCTGATAACCTTTGTTCTACTGGTTTTTCGGGTTTAACAAATTTTGAATGGCAAATTTACTTTTATCAGAAGTGACCAATTTTAGCGTTCCAAAATGGAGTCAACAACCCACCTAAGTTATTTTATGAATATCTCACTTTATGAATAAATTAAATAAATAAAAGAGATTTTATAAAGTTGTCGAGATTTTTATATGGAAAGATTCTCAAATAAATCATTATGAAATAAATCGAAAAACCCATAAAAAAATTATCAAAGTTCAAAAAAAAAGATAACCACGACTATGAGATAAGAAACGATTGAATCAGTTTGCATATAAGCTTTCCTTTTAAAATAGTAAAACCTGCAATTTTATCTGTTTAAAACATCGGAATCACTTTTATGTCTTAAAGAAATATTTAAAATCACTCAAGAGCTAAGGTTATTCTGTTTTTACCATTTGTCACTTTTAATCGCTATTTGTAACAAAAAAAGATGGTATTTCATTGATAATTTGCTAGTTTTACTGGTACTGATAAGTAAAACAGATAATTTTACTGATAATTTGCCAATTTTAATTACTATTTCTGGCAAATATAGCCGATAATTCTGCTGATAACTTGTACTTTTATGCTATTTGTTTGTAACGTATAAAAATGATAATTCTGCTGATAATCTGCTAATTTTAATTGCTATTTGGGACAAATAGAGGTGATAATTCCAATTCCAATAATTTGCTCATTTTAATTATAAATTTGTAGTAAATAAAATATTTGAAATTTATCATCGAACTTAATTTAAGTAAATTCTAAAAACAAAAATTTAAGTTAATTTTTAAGTTTAAATTGATTCATTTTAATAAAGTAACCAGAAGAATTTGAAAATGGCATCCACGCTACCTAGTGTGTTCCATATTAAAAACATAAACTAAGATTAATTGGCGATTTATATAGGAAAGAATTATTATATGAAAAACCATTTATTAGTCCTCATTAAGTTTGCTTCTATTATTTTAAATATATTTTTAAATAAAATATGCAATCATGCATTTTTCTTTTGTTATTAATTTTGTTTTTTTTTTAATATTATTTTTATTATTTGTTAAGAAATTCGAAAAAATAAAATTCAAAAGAATTTTTTCAAATTTCTTAATGAATATTGCATGAATAAATTATCATTTTCAATAGGTTATTTTTATTTAAAATAATGAAAATTTTTGTAAATTTTTAAAAAATACTAATTTCCGTCGAGAATATAGTTAATTTTTTTAAAATATTATTTGTAAAAAATATTTATTTACTTAATATTTTTCTCATTTTAAAGATTTTCGATTATTATTCGCATATTATTAATAATTCATTATAAAAGTATAAATCAAACGAAAATTTTGAAGGAAGTCGATTCGATAATTAATCTCTTTTAAAATTCTTTTAAATGTTTTCATTTATATGCAATAATGAAAAGAAATTAATTGGTCAAAACAGTTTTCCAAATTAATTAATATTTCTTTTAATATCAATGAAGCGTAAGGTGTCGTAAAATTTTTCACTATTTGTTTATGAAGAAATTCTAATTTTAACAAAGTATTACGAAAAAAGTATATGCTTAGTATGAATGAGATGAGAGGCAGTCTTTTTTCTCAAATTTCTTAAATTTAAAAGAAAAACTTTGATACGTTGATTACTGATTTACTGATAAGGAAATTGCTTTATGTTAATCGATAGTGAACTGATTAAATTAATAAATAAAAGAATTAAAAGAAAAAAAAATTAAATGAATAAATAAATATCTGTTTTAATGAAATTAATTAGAAATAATGAATTATAACTAATTTTGAATAAAAAAATTATTAAAATTAAATAATATTAAGCATTTTTTGAAAAAATTTTTATAATATAAATAATATTCTTTTTCGCATAATAATATTCTGAAAATCACAATGAAAAAATTCAACTAATTTTTGAATAATATTTATAATACTAATATGAATATGCGACGAGGAAGATTAAAAAATTCATTTTTGCTAGGAAATTAGTTGGTGACAAAAGTGCCAGCGAGTATCGCTTGGCCTCTTGTATAGATTTACTCGTTATGAATATAATCGCAAATGAGTACAACAATCTATTGAGCTACCATATTAAGATTGTTTAAAGTTCTTATAGAAATGTGCAACAATTGTGCACAGCCGTAAGTTCTATCAAAATTACTGTAAATTACTTAATATAACCAATATCTTTTTTAAGAGCCATCACTGTTTAAGTTCGCTTCATTAGCTTATTGCACAAAAGAAATATATCAATAATATGTCTCTTGGCGATAGAAGTATAAGTGAGTCACCAGTATCATCAGGATTTTCGGATAGGTTCACTCCTGTAGAACTTCACCCAGTGTCGTGGATTCTTAAAAAAGAGTTTTTGCCTCATTCTATTTCCCATTATTTTAAAAGCCTTTATAAAAAATAACATTAAATAAATTTTAAAAAATCGAATACATTGTAACAATGTTTCGCTATTTTGACAGCTATTTGTACGGAAATCTCGCGCACTCTCTTCAGATGTGGAAATATTCGCCCGACGGAGTAATCGTGGTCGCTCACACATGAAGCAACTTTCTGAAATTAGATTAATTGAAATTTTCAGACGAAATTCGTCATTTACATATTTTTTTTACATATTTCGTCAAAATTTCTGTATTAGCGAAAAGAACTAAGGAATGAAAAAAGCGAATAAAACTTGCTCGAGCAGCAAGAAGGAAAATATCGTCGCCGACGTGTCTAACTTTGAACAATATTATTCCGAGAGCCACCCCGGGGAAAATGTACGAATTATTTCCCTGTCCCGGTTTGAAAATTTTCCCATTCAGTTCCACGTTTGGAAATGGACTGCCACTCGCGAATAATACTCGTCCCTGCATAAATGAATTAGAATAATTCGGCAAATAAAAAATTATAAGCAACTGATAAGCAATTTTATATAAAAAAATTTCATAAACAATAAATGAAATGCACTATATATTTATGAAAATTTCTCGATTTTAAGCCAAATTCAATTATACAAATAAGAAATAAATAAAAAAATAAACAAATAAAAAAAACATTGATTTACATCTGTGAAGTGATAAGCCTCTTCTGCTGTGAAATCTGATTTATTAGTCGGATTCAACAGAGAGAATATTATATAGGTCGTTTATGCATTTATCATATATATATATATATATATATAGTCTTTATAAAGGAATAAGATAGACTCGAAGTTATCTATTGAAACTCGAGGTTTTCTGAGCTCTATGTTAATGTAAATAAATTGAAGTAATATTGAATAATAATCAAAATGGCTCAGTAGGTTATTGCTCAATTCGAAGCACCGATGCTGAGGTTCTATTCCATTAATGAGTAAACTTCAAAATGGCCCAGTGGTTGAAGCTGGTGACTCGACTTCTATCGCCAAGAGACTTTCTGATATATTTGTCTAGTGCGGCAAGCCAGCGGAGCAAGTTTTAATAATGGTGAGGTTTCCTAAAATTAGTATTAAATATATATTCAATGTTGGTAAATTCTTATATATCAACATTATAAGAAATGCCAATTTTCAAAAATCTTGGGCCAAATTTTATTGAATTGCCAAGCAAAATTCGAAGAGCTAGAAATTTTTAGCTAAAAATGCCTCCGTTTAAAATCAGTGGAAATCGAAATCTAATCAAAATTCCTGTTTATTTCATTGCGCTGCCCAAAATTATATTATACGATTCGATCGATGTTTTGAGAAATTTGA
The DNA here is from genome assembly GCA_900625125.1 of Dracunculus medinensis. Taxonomy (NCBI): domain Eukaryota; kingdom Metazoa; phylum Nematoda; class Chromadorea; order Rhabditida; family Dracunculidae; genus Dracunculus; species Dracunculus medinensis. The sequence continues at coordinate 750,933 of UYYG01001169.1, forward strand.
CCAATAGAGGACAGTTATTTTTGCCGTACTATTCGTTGTACGTTTTAGTTTGGTACTTAGTGTGGTTACCAGTTTCCAATTTCTAAAGTGCCTTTGCTTTTGTTCTATTGAGTTATATGATATATGACTTTACAATATTGTAAGGGAAAAGTACCATTTTTTATGCTATTAGCTATTGTTAATCAAATAAAAATTTTTTGGAATATTTTTTAAACTTTATATGTTTGATAACAGAAAATGATAAGAAAATGGTATCATTTTTGATTTTTAAATCGGTATTTTTTCCAGTTTTCTTTAAGGATGGAAATATTTCTAGATATTTGACCGAAAGCTTTACGCTATTTGCGCTTCATGAATTTAATATAATTTTTTTTTGAAAAATTTTGATTTTCAATAATTTTATTAGAAATACTTAAAAAAGGACAATTTAATTATCCTAACTAATTAAAATTAAAATAATCATTGCTTTCAAAAATAAATTCCTCATTTAACTCGACGATGCTTATTAGCATTAAATCATGATTAGCATTTTTTCGGCGTAAAAAGAAAAGGGCATAAATTTTCTGAAATTATTTATTTAAAATGATGTTAATAAAACAAATTACTAATTTAGCTAATAGAAAATGAAGCGAAATAACTATCCAATTAGCATTTTTCATTAATGGTTAATTGTAATCAAATGCTTGAAAAAAAATAATCAAAAAGATAATTGTAAGATAAAGATAATTTTTAATAAAAAAAATTGGAATTTTAATAATAAATCTTTCGCTATCACCTTTGACAATTCGTCGCTATTGATAATGTTAAAAAAATGGCTTCTTTTATGCCATTTTAATGCACAATCTTTCTTCTTCTTCTTCTAATCTTCTAACTGATCTTCTTTTCTTTTAACTTATATGAAACAATGAAATTAATAAATATATTTAGTATATTTAGTATAATTAATTAATAAATATACTGTTAGTGCTCGTGCGATAATTGATAAACGATAAAAAAGAGGGACTTATCAGATTGATTAGAACAGTGCGCAACTTATATATATATATATATATATATAATGAAATATCACTGCATTGTGCACCAAGAAAATTATTGTGCAAAAAAATGGTGTCATAGCGTCTTCACTCACCAAAACAAAATTTCATAAGATCAAGTCATTTCTCAAAAGAGATCAAATCATTTCTCAAAAGTATGATGGTGGCTGTGGAGACACTATTTTCTTGTCGGACACAAGAAAAAAGATGAGGCACTGTAAAATGCATAAAATATGGCAGAATTTGCGAAATAAAATCAGATCATTTAACCGAAAGAAAATTTCTGACTGAATTTATAGGTGAATTTATTTATAGGTGAAAAATATCTCTTTTTTTTTAAAGAATTCTTATCATTACTGGTTAAACTCACTCCACTGACTTGTCGCATTGGCTAATATGCAAGGAAGTTCCTTAACGAAAGAAATACAGATGAGTCGCCAGCATCACCCGAATTTTCAGGTTTACTCATGCAGGAGATCGAATTTTTTTATATACCAAAGCCTCCAGTGAGTAGAAATCCTGTTTTGCATTTAGATATATGAATAAAGAGGTTTTCAAGAATTTCGGAAAAAAACATGAATATTTTTTTATATTTGTTCAATTGACATAGATATTTCAACGAGAACGCTTAGAGTCGTAGTAAATTATTCGTCCAAGAAACTCGAAAGACGTGACTTTTAGAAAAACCAAAATATAACTATTTTTATTAGACTCGAACGATTTAAAAGAGGTAATTCTTTTTGAAAATTTTTTTAAGAAAATCTTTTTTTAGTTTTAATATTAGCAAGAATTTTTTTCACGAATAGAAGCAAATCAACAAATTAGAGAGAAAAGAAAGATCCAGAAGTTTTTTTATGAAAATAGATTTTTATCTATTTTATAGCTATTTATGATTTTCTCTTTTTTTACCTATTTATTTTAAAAAGATTTTGAAATGATTATTAATTTATCAATTTACCATTTTACCTTATAAAAATTTGAAATAATTCTTATCTGTTATCATTCAATTTATCACTTCACTTATTAAAAATTTAATCCTCGCTTTTTCTAAACCCTATATTTAGCTAAGCACTAGTAATTGTTTTTAGGCTGAAATTAATATAGATAATAATAAAATTAATAGCAATAATTGATAATAATATTGATCATAAAAATTAATAACATTTCATCGTGATCATACAGTTATTAGTGTATATTTTAGCGATAATAGCACTAATCAATTTTTTTATCAAAAAATTAATAATTTTGGTTGATTATTTTGGTATATTAAAAATTGGCAAATTCTATGATAATGAAGGATAGAATGATTTGTATTTTAAAAATATTTATATTATATTATATTTATATTTTAAAATAAAAATATAAATATTTTTTTTATAATTATTTTTATAATTATTGTAAATTTTATAATCTGAATTTTAGCTTATTAAATTTATATCTTATAAATATATAAAGCGAGAAAATTTTATTTGCAAATTATTCAATTATTATGATTTATGTGAAAATTTTTATGATTTTTTATCGCAATCTTTCGTATTTTTCACCAAAAATTTAAAAATTTTGTGAAAAAATTTGTTGTCGCGGATTTTATATTTTTCTGAAAATAATATGTGTAAAAAAACAAATTCTTTTCTCAACATTTTTTTGCGAAATTGCTCCATTCAATGCAATAAAATTATTATTAGCCATAATTATAAGTGTAATTAAAATTTTGCAAGATTATTTCCTGTTTATTTATTAGTAATATTAAAGAATAAAGATAAAACTGATAAATGTTTTAACGACGAAAAAAACATTTTTTTACCAGCCACGGAGGCGTAAAAATAGTTGTGATTTTGATTTGATGGAAGAATTTATGCTAAATTTCCTAGATTTTAATTTTTAATTTTTTATTTTATCAAATTTTGATGATATTCTTTATGGGAACTATGAGATATATGATTTAGTAAGAGTGGATAACCAGAATAAAAGCAACTCAAAAGATAAGATAAAGTTAATCAGTGAGATAAGAGGTGATAAGTAAGCAAAAAAAAATTGTAGCAATTGTAGTAATTAATTAATAGAAAAGGAATTTTATCTAAGGAATTTTATTAGCGAGGCTCCATCTCATTGTTCCGCCACGAGTTATTAATGTTTATCTGCGTTCTTAATTTTTAACGGTGTTACTCTCTTTCGACGTTGAAATACCTTCCATTCACAAATTGTAAAAATCATTCTGAAATACGATTTCAGCTCAAATTTGCGCTAAATAATCAATGTGTAATCAATTCTTTTATCTATTTTGTTAAAAAATTTTCATAATGCCTAGAGGTTTGAAATTTTCAAGCAATCATCGGAGATTATTGCTCAATGTGGAATTTTATTTCTATTTTCTCACATATAAAAAAATTATGAAAATAATCAAAAATTTATTACCCATCGAGAAATATAGCCAATAACCAAATTAATGTGTACAATGAAAAAGTACCCCATTTTGAAGCAAAATGTGGCGCTATGAAAGCGGCAACCAAGTATAGAAGTATATAAACTAAAGAGCTCGAACATGTCTAAAAAAATTACATATATATGATATTATTTATATTATACATATAAATATTATTGATAATATCAATTATATATATATTATTATGATATTATTAATATTAGTATCTTATTTATTTATTTATTTTTTTGCAAATTCTTCGAATATTATCTGCAATAGATGACGAGAATAATTTATTTTAATATTACCAATTAAGTACCAATAATATGAAATAATAATAATACTATAAGTACCAATAATATGAAATAATAATATTTTTAACCTGAGAAAAGCAAATTATTTCAATACGCAATTTCGCAATATTTGCAAGCCTTGGTGTTATACTGTGATTCTTCTACAATTTTTCGGATAAATTAATGAAAAATATATATTTTGGAAAAAAAAGACTATTTTTTGGAAGATTTCAAAATTATTCTATTTTTTTTCGCATATAAAAAACAATTTGCAATTCAAAACGCGAAGATTAATGGTACTCTTATTTATTATTAAGATTAATGGTACTTTTATTTATTTTATTTAAAAAACCTGAATTTCGAAAATATAGAATATAGATCATGGTATATATATATATATATATATCATGAAAAAAAAACCTTTTTAATCACTAAAAGTCGATGAAATGCAATGACATCGATTAAAATTACACCGACATATACCAATATATGGTATGCAAGAAATAAATTAGTGATAAATTTTCCGCATTTTGTATCCAAGAAGCGCCATATATAAAAATTTATATCAAATATATGCGAACATCCCAAATCTTAAAAAGAAAAAAAAAACTTGGCTAAAATTTAAAAAATTAAATTTAAAAATTTAAAAATTAAAATTGAAATTTAAAAAATTGATAATCAAAATAGGCTAAAAAAAAAATCGAAATTTTCTTAATCTTTAATATCATCAAATCTATTTAATTCAAAAAATATTTTTTAAAAATTTTATAAAATTTAAAAAATTTCAATAAAAATTCTCCAATTTTCAATTCACTTTCATACAATTATCATGCAGTTCAGTAAAAAAAAAAAAAATACGAATACTTACAGAATTGTGAGCCACACCAAATGCTTAATGAAAAAATAATGATTAGTACGATAAAAATAGCTGTCCTATATCCACCAAATTTCACCAAATATTGAAATGGTTGAACGATTGAATAAAACCGATTCACGCTAATGAGAAGATGCAAGAGTGAGCTTGAAAAATAAATGCTCACTACAATTTGGCCAATTATATTTTCGGAATTTTCTGGCACAATTTGCCTAAAATCAGCTCTGAAAAATAAAATAAATTTTTTTTATCATAATTTTTCAGTTGACTAACTGAAAGCCAAATTCGTTTCGTGGAACTCGACTGCAATGCAATAGTTTTTTTTTTTTTCATCCATATCATCAAAATTATTGCAGCAATAAATATTGTCCGATTATATAGTTTTCTTCGCCATCATCTGTTTTGTTTCATAAAAATAAATTTGACAGAATTATCCGCGATCATTTAGCGCAAATACATCTTGAAAATATTTTGACTGGCATAACGTCTTTGATTTCTATGAAAATTATATTGTTTTATGTTTTTGGCACCAAGTAAAGCATTACAGCGTTATAACGAAGGATTATTAAAAATTTGAAATTATTAATAAATAAATAATTTTTCTAATACAATAATAATTTTTTTTATTATTTTTATAATTATAATGGCAATTTTTTTTCATAAAAATGCAAAATAATTATTGATAATTTACTTAAATAATTGCTTGTTCTTCTTTTATAATAATATGAGAAAATATATATAATAAAATATATATAATAAATAAATTTATTATGAGCAAAAAATAAATTATGGCCTTTTTCATTAAGCCAATTTCTATATACATAATCATTATCAGTGATGTTAAAGATTTATCGGTGATGGAGTGGCTTAATTGTTTTTTCGGCAACTAAAAATTTTGTATTAGCCAAAAAGTTTGTTAGTTAGAAAAATAGGCTTCCAGCACGATTGATCAGACGAACGAAAAATAATAACCGATATGATTTCTAATTCACAAGCAAATAAAAGTAAATTTTTAACCTGTTAATTGCTACAATCATGTAGCTGGACATAACGATAATAAAAGTGCAATTTAAGCTACCAATAGTGGTGCAAAGTAGCCCGAATGGACTTTTCAGTATTCCTGAATGCAATGCCGTATATATTGAAGCTCCATTTGTGGTCAATCCGAGAATACTGCCCTAAAACAGTGCAATTAATATTTTAACAGAAAACAAAATATTGTTTGATTAATGTCAGTAAAATTTTTGTCAACTATATAAATTCGGCATCTATGCAGAGAAAATTTTTAGAATTAAGAATATTCTCAACGATAAAGAATTTCTAATCTAATACAATCTGCTGAAATAATTAATTATATTATAACATATATATTATATTAAATATATTATATTGTATATATATTATATTATATGTTATATTAAATATATTATATTTTAATTTTAATAGTTTTTAATATTTTTTATCATTAAATTATTTTTGTTCTTATCATTTCATCATTCAAAATGAGAATTTGATTGAATGGAAATGATTTTATAAAGCTATCGAGAATTTATTAACGAAAGATATTTTCTAAAATAAATTAGCTTAAAAAAAAATTCAATTATTAAAAGTTAAAAAAAAAAAAAAGTAACCACAGTAATAATACAGGAAACAATAAAATCATCAGTATGCATATAAACTTTTCTTTAAAACTAATAATTCTCCCTAAAATTCCATTCTATTTAAAAAAAAAAAGAAGGATTCGTATATATCACAGAAATTATTTAAAATTAACTGATTAGTCGATAAGATTGATAATTTTGCAAAACGATTTCGTTAGTTCTATTATTAGTGATAAATAAAGAAAGCGTTAGGAATGCACATAATTTAAATAAAAAAACATTTGAGAATTTTAAAATTATTCAATTTAATAAGGTACAGCCAAGGAAGTTTGAAATTCATGCCCTTAGCACTAACATCACATATCACAATAATAAAATAAGTCTAATTACCGTCTTATATAGGAAATTTTGCACCTTATTTAATAAAAAGAAAAACCATATAATAGACTTAATTAGGTTCATTTCCTATAACTTTTAATGAAATATGTAATTATGAATTCTTTTTTTTTCTCATTTTAAGAAACGAATATACTATTAATTAAGAATAATAGATAGAATTTGAAAGGATTTTTCAAGAATTTTTTCCTAATTAAATAGTACATAAATAATTGTCAATTTTAGTAGACATCGATATTTTTCATGAAATAAAATTGAACTTTTTATAATGAAAATTAAAAAAATTTTATTCAAATTAGTTTGTATTTTCCAAATTATTTTCCTTTTTAAAATAAAAATTTCCAAATTTATCACCAATTAATTCAATTTTTAAAGAAATTTTTCTATTTTTCATATTTTAATCATTTTCATATTAATGAATTATAACAATGATCCAACATATGCATGGTGAATGCATCGGTGACAAAAGGTGATGGTTATCAAGAATCATAGCTGAGGCATCATACTTTATGGGTTGGCTTCGCTTAACGGAAAGAATAGAATAGTTGTTGGCCAATTCAGAGCATCGATTTCTATGCTCCCCGCCATAGTAAAACCTAGACAAAAATCCGAGTTGTACTGGCGACTCATCTATACTCCTATCGCCAAATCATCTCCTATCGTATTATTTGATTCCAATACGACAAGTGAGCGGAACGAGTCGAACTAGTAACGGTGAAAAAAAAAAAAAAACCAGATTTGCATATCAAATGGGAAATTCATGCTCGATATTCGGTATTTATCCTCTTGTTTAACTCTTAAATGGCTCGGAAAATAATGAAAAGCGATTAATTGGTCAAAAGCAATAATCCTAATTATTATCGCTTTGAATTCCTGTGAAGCATAAAGTATTATTGCAAATTTCTTGTTTATGGAAAAATAATTTAAATAATGAAAAATACGAATAAAGTTGAATTAGCTGCTTGGTTAATTAATATTAGCACAAATACAGCAGTATTGTTTTCTGTTATTTTTTAAAATTTAAAAAATAAAATTTATTTTGCTGATGAAAAAAAAGAGACGCCTTATACGAAATTTTCAAAAAATACGAGGAATTCTGCCGAGATTTCTATCGTCAAATAATTCTCTCTGTCGAAAATTTTTTATTACACTTACTTTATTTACTTTTACTTTACTTTACTTCTACTCTTACTTTTACTTTTTACTTTACTTACTTTATTTTTAATATAGACAATTGAAATTTTAGGCGAATTGTTAAAAAAAAAAGTTTATCTGGAAAATTTTCAAAAAAAAAGAAGTTGAAAAAAGAAAAAGAAAAAAAAATTTAAATCGCCAATTAAATTTTATTAATAAGAAATATGATAAAATTAAAATATTCGCGTTTTACAATGAGAAATTCAGGAATTTATTAATTTTTCTCGATTTAATATAAAAATTTTAAAATTTAGAAAACAATTTATAAAATTATAGAATAAGTAAATTTTATTGAATAAATTATTAAATCGAAATCGAAAAGAAAGATTAATGCTGATCACTGATTATTGATATATTTGTGATAAAAAAATTATGATTAATGAAAAAGAAAATTCTTGCTAAGGCGTTTTATGGCGAGACAAGAAATATAGGTTATACGCGAACATTATTATCTCAATTCCTTGATAGATTTATTCTTGCCTTGAATAGAAGAAACGCCTTATCACAATCCCAAAAAAGCCCATTGAAGATTGGGATTGATCGAATTTCGAATAGAATATTGCAACAAAAAAATAAATAAATATTTTTCTATATTTATATATTTTACACAAATTTTTGCGCTAAATATCCATCCAATATCGTAAGTTTTTTCATGAGAAAGATTTGTCTTCTTCTTCGAATATTATTTACTGGTTTAGCTGCCCGCGCTGGTGATAATAGTAAAACATTTCTAAACTTTCCGATTCATGCATGCAATTTATTGAAATTTAGTCCTTTTTCCACCAAGCAATTATTACATATACCATTAGTCTACTGTACGCCTGTAATTGCTTATGGCCGCATTCAAGTCTTCAATCTATCTCCAATATTTTTTGACATTATAAGATTTAGCATATAGAGATGAATTTTGTGCTTGGTGCATAGAATCTATAATGATATATCTAATATAGACTGCATTTGTGCAAAGATGTATCACATGAGAATTTGTCTGCTTAGCAGGATAAGATATATTAAAGTAGTTGTGACCAAAACTAAATTTTCCACGCGCTCTTCTACTTTTTTCCGCTTTTACTGAAACATTTTACAGCCTTAAAAATAAATTTTACGTATAATTTTCAATACTATAAATGATAACATTATCAATGATATATCTGCAGTGGAATAAAAAATATGGGAATTACTTGATTCGCGATGGGACATTTCTTGCTATCGCAAAATATCTGAGTGTTGGAATTAATGGACATCTCTATTTTTACCATTTCTGATAAGAATCGCTCCACTGGCTCATTGGACTGGATAAATTTTGCAGAAGAAATATTTTATCACCACAAGAAAAAATTAATCGCGAGTATCAGCCAGATGAAAAAAGATTTTTATAAAAAGTAACCCGAGTAACGATGCTTTTGAATAACGTTCATTCTATAATATTTCATTCGGTCACCATTTTACCATGCTTAATGAATATATACATATTTTTTGTTGTTGAAGAATCCTCACCATTACTGGTAAAACTCTCTCCACTGGCTTATCGCAATTGAGCAATATGCCATAGAGTCGGAATCTCTTGGCGATAGAAATAAAGGCGAGTCGCAAGCATCACCCGGGTTTTATACAGGTTTACTCTTGCAGGGGCAGGGAATCGAGCCTCAGCATCGGCGCTTCCAATTGAGCAACAACTCACTGAGCTCTCACCATTACTGGTTAGGTTTCCAAGCGGCGCGGTCTGATGCTATCGTCGACAGTAATGGAAGCCATTCCTTTTTCCATCATCTCAGTCCATATATTGCTGGCCCACCTATACCTTCAAAATCTTTTCTGACCGTATCAGTCCAGGTCTTGATTGGCTCACCTCGCTTTTGACGCCAACCGTCACACGGTTTAGCAAATAACGAAATATGTGTCAACTCCTGTGGTGGACGATGGAGAATGTGCCCTAACCAGCGAAGGCGGCGCTCTATGATAACATTATTTATGCAAGTGGTATTTGAACGAAGGTGGATGCGATCTTGTGAGATTTTATCCACTCGGCGAACCCGTAAAATATACCTTAGACAAGAGTGGTCAAAGGTAGATAACTTCTTAATATCCTCGACTCTCATTGGCCATGTCTCAGAATAATAAGATCGAACGGATCACGGCAATATAGATGCGGACTTTCGTTTTTATGGTGATTTCACGACGATTCCATAAAGGTTTTGTCAACCGGAAGAACACATTTCTAGCTGCCGTGATCCGAGTTATCATCTTTTGCCTGTCCATTTATTATTAGAGTGGACCCAAGATATTTGAAATCAGGCACTTCCTCAACCGGCAATGAATTTACAAAAAGAGGCATTTTATCCGCTTCTTGCATATAAGACGAAAAGACTTTCGTTTTATTTACATTGCTCCTGAGTCCGATTCTTGCTGCAGTTTCTAACACGTTATTTAGTATTACTTGCATTTCATTATAACTGTCAGCAAAAAGGACTACATCATCAGCATATTCATGATCTGTGATACGATGCTCTGGACTAATTCGGACACCTCTTGAGTGCCGACAAGCAGTGTCCATTATCCAGTCTATCGCATAGTTGAATATTGTGGGGGAAAGGACGCAGCCCTGACGGATACCTGTTCTTATTTCGAAAGAATCTGTCAGCTCCCCATATACACAGACTGCGCCGACGCTCATAAATGCCTTTATGAATCTAATGATTTTCTCCGGAAAACCGTCACGTTCCATCACCCTCCAAAGCACCGCTCTATCAACTGAATCAAAGGCAGCCGCAAAGTCGATGAAACACGTGACAGTGGGTTGCAAATATTTGAAGCGATGTTCCAACACCCTTCTTAACGTGAATATCTGGTCACCACAACCGCGCTCTGGTCTGAAACCGGCTTGATTAGGGTGCATCCTGCTCTCCCGTACTTCCATAAGTCTGTTGAGTAGCAGAGAAACAAAAATTTTTGCTGAGACGTCTAGTAGGCTGGTTCCTCGATAATTGTCGCAGTATATTCTATCACCTTTCTTGAGAATTGCTTTGCTCCAATCATTCTATCCTCTATGAATATATACAAATGGAATAAATGAAAATGATTTTATAATGAAGCTAATAAAATAAAAATAAAACAAAATTTCTCAAAATAAATTTTTATAAAATAAATTGAATAGCTTAAAGAAATTATTAAAAGTGAAGAAAAAAAAAGCGCAACAATAAATATGAAATGATCAATTATCAATATGCATATCATTTTTTTTGTTTTTTGAAATTCTATATTCTTTTCATTTGGCAGATTATATTCTTTTATTTAATTTTATTTATTTAAATATTTAAATAAAAAAAATATTTAAAATGTTTAGATATAAAGAAATATTTTAAATCGCACTCAATAACTATTGCTAATAGCTTTGCTCACTCAAAAACTATGCAATTATTAATTATTAAAAAAACAAAAAGTGCTATTAATAAAGTTTCTTAATTATATAATTATATGTGTTCCAAGAAAATCAACAAATCAACAAATCCTTTTAAATAAACATGGAAAAAATTCTTTATGGTTATAATTGACACATTGTAATATATTCATTAAATAAAGAATATTTCCCTAATAAAAATTTTAAGAAAATTTTTTTCGATTTATTTGTTTATAATTTTCAGTTTCTATTTTGAAGGTTTTTTATTTGAATTTCAAATTCGATCAATTAAGAGAGAAATAAGTTCATAAATTTAGCAATTTAATATATTAAAAGTATATATCAAATCTTCTTCTTTTAATAATTACTGATCACCATTGCTGATTAGGCTGACTCCTCTGGCTAGAAAGAGATAAGAATTCATCGCTGTAAGATAGCTGTAGAAGTCATTCCTATTTCTATCGTTTAAGTCCATACATATACATATATCGCTGGTTCGTTTATCCGTTCAAAATCTTTCCTAACTGTATCAATCCAAATCTTGATTGGCCCATCTCGCTTTTAACGTCATCCATCAGAAAGATTTAGTAAATTATATCATAAATTCTTAAAAGCTTGGATTCGATTCTATATTTATCCACTTTTTTTTACTTCTTTAATCGTTTACAGTAATGAAAAGATTTTAGTTCTTCGAAAGCGTAGTGAAATTCCTCAAATTGATTGTGCCCAATTAGAAATAAATAAGAATAGGCGGATAAATGTGAATGAAGGCTTGATTTGTATGAAATTAGACGATTCTTTCATTCCTTAAATTTGAAAAAAAAAATATGTATTACTGACTGTCTTCAGTCAAAATATTGAAAAATAATTCAAACTCCAGTTAAATCAAATGATAATGACGAAATGATAAAATATGATGATAAAATACTTTTTGTTATGATATGGAATATAAAATTTATCAGTTTTTTTCTCGATTTAACATGGAAAATTTCGAATCTTATCAGTAATAAATTCAGCGTCAATTCATTCAACGCCAGTTTTTATTTGCTGTTTCATTTTTAATTATCTCTAAATATAAATTTTTCAATTTTTCAACTTATCAGCCAAATATAATCAGATTATCAAATGAATAAATAGAAATATTTCCTTAAATTAATTAAAAACAACGAACTACAGCTAATTTAAATTTTATAAAGTGAGTTTTTGAAATTTGAAATTTGAAAGTGAGTGAAATTTTATAAATAAAATAATATTGAGAAAAAATAATAATTATAATAATAATAAAAAATAATAAAAAAATAATAATAATAAAAATAATAAAAAATAATATAATAAAATAAAAAATAATAATAATGAGAATAATTTTTATAATTATATAATTGTATAATTTATATAATTTAATTTATATAATTTTATAATTTTATATAATTTTTTTCTACAGATTTATTTTTTTCGCTAAAAAATTCACTATTCCATTTTTGAAATTATAACTAATGGTATTTTAATAATTATAATGATCTATTCAAGTTCCTTTAAAACTTTGGTGCGGCAAGTGCACCTGAATACCAATGAGGAAGGATGGGAATCGGGCATGTGGTGCACGAGAATGATGAAACGAAGTGGCTTGCAAACATCCTTCCCTTTCCCTTATCCTTTCTCTTCCCTTCTCTTTGTTCCCATATTTTTACTCCTCATCAAAATCCTCAAATGACAAAAATTGCAATTCCGGAGTTTATGGGATTGGCGTAACGAATGGTTTTCTTCCAATTCTCACCTTTCTCAATTTTAAAAAATATTCCGGAAAAACGCTAGCATAGATTATAATTTTAAGCCATAATGAAGTTTTCGCCAATATCATCCGAATATAGGAACTATCTGGTCCATGACGGGAACGATGATAATGCGACCATCATATCCATATTCTTCCGTACTTTTTATTCGCTTCTGTCTTATTTTTCGTTACTATTTCCCTATTCACCCAATCTTTTTCTTTCTTTTTTTCTACTCCTCCATTTATATTTCTCTTCACAACAACATTTCCTTATCACTAAGCGATAAGTGATGGAACAATCAGGTAAATGCTTTACTAATATAACATGCTGAAATACCATAAAAATTTAAAGAAATTCGATGATTTGAGGAATTGATATGAAAGAAAAACATTTCTGTTGCTATTACGATTTCTGACGTGTCATTTATCTGCATGAAAGAAAAACATTTCTGTTGCTATTACGATTTCTGACGTGTCATTTATCTGCCTCTTTCATTTTAACTAGTCCTTTTTTCAATCTCTTTTGTCCTCTCCACCGTTACTTCTTTGTATATACTTTCATGTCCTATAGTGAGTGAGTGAAAAATAATAATGCTAACGTCGTGTCAAATAAGTGACAAGAATATTAATTAATATGTAATATGAAAAAAGTATGAAAATTAGTTGCAAAAATATATTTTGCCATGAAACGAAATAAAATAGGTTATAAGCAATAAAACCTAAGATTACAAAAAGAAAAGAAAAAGAAAAGAACAAATTAGACTTGGAAAATTCCGCATAAAAAACTGCATAATGAACAGATATGACAATATTCTTGCAGAATTTTTTTTAAAAGTCTTTCAGAAAAAAAGCACCCTTAGCATCAATAGAAACAAAAATGAATTGGAACTTTTTTGACAAAAAATTAGCTTAATAAATGAAGAATATTAGAACCTAAAGTTAGGGTTAATGTTCGCATAGAATAATATAGCTAAACTATTTATTTTTATTCATCTTCGGAGCTGTCGTTACTGGTTGGCGGTACAGGAAAGCCATGTTTCATATCATTTGCTGGCCAGTCATATGTAACATTAATCATTTCGTCATAAGATGTGGAGTATATTTGCGCTCTAACAAATTGCTCCAAATCCTCGGGTTGTGGATATAAATCAGCTGTGCCATTCTGAAAAATATATTTTCATACACATTGAGTCTTTTTCGATATTCATCCCCCGACTACTAATTTACTTCAGCAGGCGTAGATTACCAGAAAAATGAAGAACCATTAAAGACTGTGGGCCAAAATGAAATCCAATATTCTAATTAAACGACAGATATATTGATGGAATTTAACCTATTTTTACCCGTGATTCTTATAATTTGTATTTAAATGAATTATTATTATATTTAATGCAATTTGTGATTAAAATGTAAAGTTAAATAAAAATCCAATAAATACTTTGTAACAATATTTCGCCATTTCGACAGCTATTTGTATGGAAATCTCGCGCACTCTCTTCAGATGTGGAAATATTCGCCCGACGGAATAATCGTGGTCGCTCACACATGAAGCAACTTTCTGAAATTAGATTAACTAAAATTTTCAGATGAAATTCGTCATTTACATATTTTTTTTACATATTTCGTCAAAATTTCTGCATTAGCGAAAAGAACTAAGGAATGAAAAAAGCAAATAAAACTTGCTCGAGCAGCAAGAAGGAAAATATCGTCGCCGACGTGTCTAACTTTGAACAATATTATTCCGAGAGCCACCCCGGGGAAAATGTACGAATTATTTCCCTGTCCCGGTTTGAAAATTTTCCCATTCAGTTCCACGTTTGGAAATGGACTGCCACTCGCGAATAATACTCGTCCCTGCATAAATGAATTAGAATAATTCGGCAAATAAAAAATTATAAGCAACTGATAAGCAATTTTATATAAAAAAATTTGAACAATAAATGAAATGCACTATATATTTATGAAAATTTCTCAATTTTAAGCCAAATTCAATTATACAAATAAAAAAAATTAATTTACATCTGTAAAGCGGTAAGCCTCTTCTGCTGTGCATTCCGATTTATTGGTCGGATTCGACAGAGAGAATATTATAGGTCGTTCATTGATTTTGGCCATGGTACGAATGATTTCTTCGGTGAAAGCACCCTTAATCGTTGACGCTCCTATAATGGCCGTCGGTTGAATAGTTTCAATCACCTAAAAATTAAATTTTAATAGCTTATAATGTTCCAATGGTCCGTTCGCATATTTTTACTATTTAATTATTATTTAATTGTTAAATAGCAAATTCATAAGTGTAAATAAATGTTCGGATGAATAATTTAAGTTGGCCATTAAAAGAATCTCTATGAAATGCTGTGTTGTGCTTTACTATATTACAATTTATATGCACAGTCGAAAAAAAAGCCATTTATATCTCGAGAAATTTGCGAAGCGATTCTCACAAAAATTTTGCTAAATTCTGTTCTTTAGATTTTAAATTCAGCCTATTCCGTTTAACACTGACTGATATAGTGAAATAACCCTTCCATCCTCGAAGGCTGTTGCTGTATTCTTTTAATGCAATCCATAGGAAAAATCATCTTAAATCTCTGTCTGCCAAATTGACATCTTCAAATCTAATATCACATTTTCCCGCTAGATTGCCTTAACGCCCGTCAAAGCTCGTACTTCTGCCGAATTTGCATAAATTTACATAGAAATTCAAAGAATATAAACATAAGGTAAGTAAGATGTCGAAAGAGTGTGCACCGCGAATTAGGTGGCTTTAAGCGAGAAATATGAGAAAATTTGTGGAGGTATGAATGGCTGAGAAAGCAGGACAGCGTTTCACGACAGTTCTGACCATAAAATTTTTCATAAAAGAATTCTCGATTATAAATGAGAAATAAAAGAGTGGAACCTTTTCTTGGGGATATACTCAATTATAATAGAGTCAAATTTGCTCTTTTTAAAAACACTCAACATTACGAGTTAGATTCGCTCCTCTGGCATATCTGGCTTATTGCACAAATATGCCAGGGAATTCCTTAGCGATAGAAACACAAGTATGTCCACAGCATCATCCGGAAAAGTATCAAATGCAAAACAAAAAGTGATAAAGACAAGAAAAGTAAAGGAAAGAAAATTTAATAACCTCAAGCAATGATTTTGTTGGAGGTATATTTTTAGCAAAACGATTGTGCATTTCCTTGATTGGTTCCGATCTTGTTTTTGTAATTAGACCTTTACTATCCATTAAAAATATTCGATTTTGTGCTTCTTCTTTCGACAATCCTTCACTTTCCATTTGCATTACAATGAGATCGGCAATGCCAGTTGATGCCTAATTTTTATTATTTTTTTAATGAATTTTTATAATGAAAAGGATAAAACTAGGATAAATGAATAAAACTAGCAAAGTATTTAAAAACTTTTCAACAATTCAACGATTTAAAAAAAAAGAAAATATTAATTATTTAAAAAAGAAATCAACTCACAGCTCCAGCACCAAGGAATACAATTTTCTCCTGCGACAGCAATCTGTTAACGGATCGAACAGACGAAAGAAGCCCAGCAAGGCAAACCGCAGCCGTTCCTAGAAGTATGTAAGGAAAAATATTGCTTCAAAACACTGTGGTTCTGACACAGTTTGCTAAGTTTGCTAATATCGAAAATCTTATTGAAACGAAACAAAGCTAACCAACTGAAAAATAATAACCTTGGATATCATCATTAAATACTGTGTATTTATTTCGATATCGATCAAGGAAAGGATACGCATTAACATTGGCAAAGTCTTCGAATTGGACGAGTGTATTTTGGCCAAACCTAAAAATATAACAAAAAGGAGGCAAAAGACCGAGGCAAAAGATAAAAAAAAGTTAAATAAAGTTTTTCCACAATCCAAACATGCAATCTCAGATATTACGAGACATTATGAAATTTTCAAGTCCTTAAAAATCAGCGAAACCGTTGATCAGTGAAAAAGGCAATAGGGAAGAAAAAAAATTACTTCTTGGTGACAGCCTTCATAAAATTATCAACGAATTTCACATAAGCTTCACCACGAACTCGTTGACGACGTAAACCGATGTAAAACGGATCTTTCAGCAATTTCTAAAATTTCGATAAATAAGAAATCGGAAATATTTCAAAAAAATGTGAATAGAGAAGCAACAATATGAAGAAATATTCATAATTAACTGTTAAAATAGGACAAATAAGGAAAACAAGAGAAACAAGTAAATCAATATCACAGCAGAATTAGAATCGTAGCATATCAAAAATAACCTCATTATTGGTGCCAACGTCCAACAGAACTGGAAGACACCATTTCGGTTGCACACCGCCTAAGGCCACATATAAAGCAAGTTTGCCGACGGGTATACCAATACCATATGCGCCCAAATCACCCAAACCAAGAATTCTTTCACCATCAGTGACGACGATGGCCTAAAATTCCATCAAAAAAATTTAAATGTCCTATAAAATTTCGAAAATTTATAAGAAAAATAATGCACAAGGAATTTTCGCCTTTCGTGTTTTCCTACCAAATTAAATGCAACATTTCGACTTCGCCAAAAGGAAAATCGAGTTCAGCAAGTAATTAAGCAATTGAAAGCAACAAAAGGAAACGCACCCTCACATCGTTTTCTGGCCAATTGCTAAGAATGTGATGAATTTTACTTATGCTATCATCGTTGATTGTTACATAAATGCCTCTGCAAGAATTTCATAGAAATTTTTAAAATTTAAAAATTTTCAAAAAATTTTGGATTAATTTTCAGATAAATTCGAATTTTTAGCATAAATATTTTAAATATTTAATCAATGAAAAATATTCTTTAAATATTTTTTTAAATATTCAATATTTTTTAAAAAATTTTCGAAAAAAAGTATTTCAATAAATTTATTTCAATTTTTCAATAATTCCAGTAATTTTAATTAATTCAAAAAATTTTGGAAATTTTTAAAATTTAAAAATTTTCAAAAAATTTTCGAAGAAAATTTATTAAAAAAAAGAAAATTTACGTGATCCATTAATTCTTTTTTACCGCATAATTTTCATTATAATATAGAATATCGAGAAAGTTTGAATAAAAAAGTTTAGTTCCGATTTGCTTTTTGCTTTTCTAAGAAAGTAAAAAAATCACAAAGAATAAAAAAAAGCTTATTACTACTAGCGATATGGTGCTTTATGTGAAAGAACTGGGGAATAAGCTATTTTTCCAGCCTTAAAGACCAAGCATTTTTCAAGTAATATTGGTAATCGATCGTCCGTAGATAATTATTGAATTGAAATACCTATCGAGAATTATTCACATCAAGCGGAATGACACAAGAAATAGCAGAGACACCAAAAATATCAAAACGATTGTCTATTTCCACATATAAAAAATTGATGCTTTGTTATATATTAGAAAACGAATCGGTTATGACATGGGCCAGAGACCTTATGGCAAAATAATAGTTGGCCAAGGTCAAAGTATACGAATAGATCATATAAAAAGATCGTATAAACCACAGCAAAAATGGGCACCAGATTAATATGAATATGAATAAACTGAAGTATTATTAAATATATTACACATTTAAATGCTTGAAAAATTTATCAATTTTTAAAAAACTTGGACCAATTCTTATATCGAATAAACAAAATCGGATAGCCGTAGTCTCATTCTGAAATTATCGAAAATAAAATGAGAATCTGCATCTGTTTCGCTACGTAAAAAATATCTTATACGTTTGCGAAACTAATGAGGATGAAAAATACCAAGAAGCTATCAACTGACCACTGGTGCCTATATTTGATCGCTGCATTAATGGTGTTACCAGCATTTATGCTGTTTAGATCATATTTCCGACATACCTCGTCACATTTTCTAACGAATGGAGTAATGAGTAAAGATTGGAGTGATTTAGCGAATGGAGATTCTGAAAGCTTAGATAGCCAGAAGATATTTGAGCTTGTACGATTAAAATAATAATTCTTATTATTATTGTATTATTTTAAAATATAAATTGGAATTGGATACACAGAATCGCCTTATATTGGTAGCCGATAGAGCAAAACTGCTAGAAAAAGGAGCTCTACTGCAAAAAAAATTATCTCCATGTCGAATGGAACTCGAATCGAAGCTCCGACACTTTTCTATCAATTATTCATTCAAATGAAACAACTATTTTAATTAAATGAATCAAAAAATAACAGCAAATACGAAAAAAGCAAATACATTTAGCCAAAATGAAAAAAAGTACCATATTACTCCAGAAAATTACCGGTACTTACATCTTCCTGAGTATTTGCAAAAAACTATTTGCAGATTTGTAAAATTTCATCGTAGCTACAGTTATTTTAGCACGACAGATAAACCTCAAGCAATTTTCAAACTAACGAAGTTCTGGGATGATGAGATCTTCTCAAAGGCAACGAAAATTTGTGGAACGCTTGCTTAATTAATCAGGAATAAATTTTTCATAAAATCGTCCTCCTCGAAATATTTCTTCACAATTTCCACAAAAAAACTGACATATAATTCGCTAGCAAGTAAATATTATTGCAATATCACTAATGATAAATTCTTGGAAATCAATCGCTATAAAAATTTTTACAAAAGATTTTTCTAAAATAAAAAAAAAAGATCAAAGGAAAAATATTTAAAAATCACCAAAAAGATTTTTTTTCTAATCGATTAAACTAACTTTGGTTTTCGATAGATATAACCAAAATTTTGACACGCTAAGCCAACTGTTGGAGTATAAACGATTGGCATTAGTTCTTTAACATGTTCGCATATAACTCGGTAGAATAATTTTTCATTGCGATCCTGAAAGCAAAAAAAAAAAATCGCTTATGAGAAATAAAAAATAAAAAATACATTCAATATATAATAAATAATATAATAAAACCAAACTTGTAAACCGTCAAGTTGAATATATTTGGCCAAATCATTCGGTTGAGCTCGAAGTTTTGAAATAACACGATATACCTGTTGTTCTTCTGTCATGAAAGCTGGTGGTAATAATCCATGAAGACCGAGATATTGTCGTTCCTTAAGGCTAAATGCCATTCCCTGAATAAATTTTGAATTTTGTATTTTTAAAATAGATTTTAAAAAATTGTAATCTTAAAAATTTTAAAAATTTCTAACTTATTTCATACGTAAATTTTTTTCATAAAAATATTTTATAAGAACTTTTTTATAGAAAATTTTTAAAATTTAAATAGAAATTTCATAGGAAATTTGAAAATTTCAATAAATCAAACGATATTACAGCAAAATTTTGGAATTTTTATTTTTTCTCCTTTTTTCTCCTATTTTCTCTTATTTTTTCTGCTTAGTGAAAGAATTCAAAACCAGTATTTTATAAAAATTTTAACTTATGAAATTTGAGAAATATTAGATTTTTTTAATTCATTGAAACTGCTTTTGAACATTAAAAAAACATTATAAATTCGTTAAATTCAAGGTTATAAAAAAAACAATAAAGAAAAATAAAAAAATAAAAATTCACTATAAAATCGATATAATAAACCTTATTTAAACGAGGATCCTTTAGTAAATCGGTTCCACGAATCTTTGGTAATTCTCGTTCAGGGCGGTACAATTTATATAATTCCAATTCTTTTTCACTCATTTTTGATACGTCTGGCGTTTTACTCGTTGAATATAGAAATGCACAAGTTACACCGCCGAATGACCTTTAAATGAAAGGACAAATACATAAAAATAAATATATATTTCTTTTATTGAATAAATACTATATCACCATGAACACCACTCAAGTATATCATTAACATATTTTTAGTATCACGTCGACACAGCTGCAATCGCCTCATCGATAATATTACAATCGTAGCACTTCTCTGTAATATTACGAAGGTAATATCTTGCCAAGGTCATTAGCAATGACATAACAATCATCCCACAATTCCTCTTCCAAGAGCACTTGCAGGACTTCTATCAAGACGATGAACGTTAACCAAAGAAACACTTAAGGGATGAAAGGAGAGATGGGAGCTGGGACTTCAACATCACGATAGATTTCATTAATGACAGACAGAGTTCTCTAGCGGAATCAAAAAGCAAAGTCGTAATGCTCCGTTGCAGCAAAACACCATAGCACCATCACCAAAGACCTTATATTATCAAATCCACCAAAAAACTTTCATAAAAAGCATTTTATCCGTGATTTGTGTGCACCACGCAATTAGAGATTTATTTGACAAAGGCATAATTAAACGATATTAAACGAAATCCAAATCCAGCTTGACCCATTACCACCATCACTGCCATCATCAATACTAATCGAATCGAACGCAATCCCTCACCATCACCATCACCACCACCAATACCAATCGAATCCAACCGATTCCCATCAATCACCATTGCCACCACCAATACCAACCGAATTCAACCCATTGAAAATTTCTGTGAGAAAGCATTTCACCATCAATCACCATCGCCGCCACCAATACCAACCGAATTCAACCCATTGAAAATTTCTATGAGAAAGCATTTCACCATCAATCACCATCGCCGCCACCAATATCAACCGAATTCAACCCATTGAAAATTTCTATGAGAAAGCATTTCACCATCAATCACCATCGTCACCACCATTAACAAAAATATCGAAATATAAATTTTATTATATAAAAATTAGGAAATTTTGTGAAAATTCCACCAACAATCTCTACGATTATCTTAAAAATAATCAATGAATATAAAATGAAAAATTTCAAAAAAGATTTTAATGAAAAATTTTTTTAAATGAAATGAAATTAAATAAAATAACAGAATTAAATATTTAAAGAAAGATTTTTTTTTTTAAATGTAAATACAAAATTATTTTTGATTTATAACTTTTTTATCTTTTAAAATAATAATAATTAATAATAATTTTAACTTTATTTTGAATAAAAAATAAGAAATGTGAAATTCAATATTTGTCTAATTTATATATATAAATTATATAAATAATTTATGTTTAATTTATATTTTTATATTAATTTTTATAAAATATTAAAAATAAAAAAAAACTTAAAAAAAAATTACTTGGATTTGTGAACAGTTTTGTTGATGAAATTCATTTTATTAGCAAACATTTTCTAGAAAAAAAAAAATTATAAATTAAAAAAAAAAGAACGAATAAAACGATTTATATTCACTAGCGAAATTTAATTTAATAAATAAATTTATTGTATAAAATAACGAAAAAAAATTCTCAAATAATAATTCGGATAAATTTCCATCCCCTCCTCCCACGCTAGTTGAATGCCAAAGTTCCATCCCCCACTAGTTGAATGCTGAAGTTCCATTCCCCCCCCCCAGTCGAATGCTAAAGTTCCATTTCCCCACTAGTCGAATTTCCATTCTCCCCATTAGCTGAATACTTATGAAAACCAATTTGGTATTTCAATGATTCATTCATTCACTAATTGATTTTGTAGAATTAATGAAATTAATCAAATTAAAAAAATTATATGCTTTATTAGAAAAAAAATAGGGAAAACAGCATTACTACTAATTATTATTTAAATAATTTTTATGAATAATAATAATTTTAATTTTTATTACTAAAAAGCCTAAAAAAACAAAACTCCACAACGAATGATGACGATGATTTGCATCAAAGCAACATCTTTTAAACATTTCTATCCAATCAATATATGTTTTATATAAAAGTAGGCAGGGATTATGCGTTGAACTGGCAGAGAATGGAACTATCCTAGGAATATATGCACAATATATACTTTCGCCAGACTAGGTGGGATATTCCATTGAAAAAACTGTAGAAAATAATAAAGCTAAGATCGTGTGCAACTTCTTTCATCCCAACAGGCGAACAAACTGATATGATTATGCAAGAAGAACAAGATCGCTGGTGATATCTGAGAAGAGGAACTAGAGAATATGCGGAAAGTAGTCAGTAATGCCAGTAGCAGTTCTAGAAGCTGTGACTTCTAAACTAGCAAAAATGGTTTTAATAGATTCCAAGAGCAAAACATCAGGACATAGGGGATAGGATGGCCCAGTGGGTTATTGCTCAATCGGGAGCGCCGACGCTCGATTTCCCGCAGGAGTAAACTTGCACACAAAATCCGGGTGATGCTGGCGACTCACCTGTATTTCTATCGTCAAAGGGACTCCCTGGCATATTCCCCAATGCGAGAAGTCAGTGGAGCGAGTTTAGCCCATAATGTTGAGAACTCTGTAAACCAGAGAGATTTCGAACGAGAAGGGCGCACTGCTCGGAACACAGCCTAAGATATTGCGCAGAACCCCCAAACTCTCCCACGCTTCTCGTTGGAGAACGCCACGTTGAGAAGGATTCGTATCACTCAGAAAAGTGGAAAAGACGGGTTTTTTTTTAATATAAAAGAGGGATATATTTATATCAAAGCGAAAAATGCGATAATTACTTAAATTTAAAGATTTTTTGTCGATCAAGCAAAAATAAAAATTCTCGTCGATCAAGCAAAAATAAAAATGAATCATTTCATCATTTTTATTATAGTTCAATTGTTAAATTAGTGATATATATACTTTGAATGAAACAAAAATTGTAGAAAAAATTGTAATAATAATAAATAAGGCAATAATCAAGCAAAAGAAAAATTACCAAGAGGGAAAATTCACTAAGAAAAAAGTTATACGTTTACCTAGTTTGGTTCCACTCCGCTAGTTGTTGTTTAATTAATACGATGGTACTAAAGAAATGTTTAAATGGATTATCACTATGCACCAAAATTTATCATCAAATCTACAAAATAACCATTCGACTTATTAAAATATCGAAATGAAATGAGAAAAGAAAGTTTTTTTTTTATTTATTTTGCAAAAATTTGATTTTGAATGATAAGGGAATGATATTTACAACGATTTTTTAAAAAAAAATCCTTTTTTTAATTCTTAAATCTATTTTTTAAAATACATTTTTAAAAAGGATAAAAATTTTATAGTTAAAATATATTAAAATATATATAAAAATTATAAATATAAAAATATGTGATTTTTTATTATTTTCTTTTGAAATAAAATGCGAACGTAGAGTGAGTAAATGAGTAAATGAATGGTTTAGTTAATTTGCTAGATGACAGTCATTTATAATAATAAAATGATAAGAAGTACGAGTAAATTGTTTATAAAATCGCTCGTATAGATATTTACCCTTTTCCTATGCGAGCAATGAGCAATGCTCGAAGCGATAGTCAGTCGGTTAAACTTCCCGCTCATCCCTCTTCTATTTGATTTAAAAAGATCGTTAAAATTAGTGCTAATATAGAATAAAATAGAAATGAAAATAAATAAGTAAAAATGCGATTTATTATTTTCATGAAAAATTTTTCATAAAATTCGACAAATATCGATTTTATCAATTTTTTCCAGTTTTATTTTTTTGAAAAATTTCCTTCAGCAATATTTTCGTTTGCCGATCACTTTAAAATACGGAAAAAAAAGAGCAAAATATGAACGTTTACACAATAACGTTTCAGCGCTATAAAAATAAAATAATAGAATTTCATAATTTTTAAAAAGATATAAACATATGCATTTTTTTTAAAACTATTAAAATGCATAAATGCAACATGAAATACGATAAATTATCACGAGGGATCAGAAATATTATCAGAAGTCGGAAGTCAGAAAAATGTTATCAGAAGATAGTTATCAGAAGAAATCAGAAATTAATTAGAACGAGTTTAACTTTTTGCTTCTAATGATAATCAGTTAAAATATCTATTTATTGACTTAATAATTTATTTATAATAGAAAACAATTTAATGATAGAAGTATAAGTAGTTCGCCAGTTATCAGCCATTGTTTCATCGTTTAAGAACAAGTTTGCCAAATGGCCAGCGCAGAACATTACTTACCTTAGGTCGATAAGCATAAGTATTGCATTTATCATATTTGAATTTGAAAAAAATATAAAATATGAGTATTATTAAAAATATCATATTATTATTATATTATTTATAAAAATATTATTATATGAAAAATATTTATTATTTATTTATATTATTATATTATTATTATAATATTTAATATTATTATTATATTATATTATTATACTTATATTTATTATTTACTTATATATATATATAATATTTACTTAAAATATTATTTACTTGATGTATATATGATTTCTCTAAAATTTTATAATTATAAAATTATTAATAAAATTATAAAAAAATCTATAATTATATTTATAAATTATTAATTGTATTATATTAATTAAAATTATAAAATTAATAATAAAAAAAATTAAAATTTAGATTTTAAATTGGAATTCTACTATAAAGCATAAGCCTTTTGTAAATCTTCTTTTATGAATCGTAGTGATGGCTCCTCATTAGTACTTCCATTGCCAAGTGATTTGTATGATTAGCCAGTGATAAGCCAGTGATAAGAGTCTAAATCGGTTCTTAGTAAAATGAAAATATTTTAAAGGATAAATGATGAATTGTATTGAAATGGATCGTTCAAAATTTCAATTATCATCGATGAAATTTTATATCAATGCGAAATTTAACGATTTTAATATGGACATTAATTGCGCATTTCCGTTGTGTTTTTAATTTTTTTTTAATTTTTAATTTATCACAATAGTTTTTTTTCTTTTAAATTAGATAAATGTCAATTTAAAGAGTGTTAACAGTGATAAAGAGTGTTAACAGTGAAAAATAACTTGTGAATTATGATGTTATTATTTTTTCCGATTTATTTCTACGTATTTATTAAGAAATTTCGATAAAGAAAATTTTAGGAAATTTTTAAAATATTTTATTTTTCTATATTTTTATTCATATCTTTTTTTTTAAATTAATTATACCAACATTTATACCAATTATTAAGGAATTAAATGAAGCCGAAGACGATTTGTTCCAATAGATTTTTTTTTTTCGTTTTAACCTAAATTTTGTCGACAAATGGAATTAAAAATTCTCTTTATAAAGGCCAATATTAAATTGGAAAAGGAAAAGAATGAAAATCGAGCTAATTTTTTAATATTAAAATAAGTTGATAAAAAAATAAATAATTTACGATCATATCTGATGGTCAGCACTTATCATTTCTGGTTGAGCTAATCATTCTACTGACTGTTAATACGATTAGAAATTTTTATCAGCGAGTCATTTAGCGATAGAGATAAATCTGAGTGCCACTCGAGCTTAAATAATAAATTTGAAACAATATGAATAATTGTGAAGCAATTTTTCAAAATTTTCAAGAATGGACATGTAATTCATATTTTATTTTTATTTAGAAAATTTAATTATATTTATATTATATTTATTATAAAATTATTATATATAAAATTATTTAGCAAAATAGCAAAAAATTAGCAAAAAAAATTGGCAAAATCTCTAAGCTGAAGTTCCTACAGGAGGATAAAAACCGAGTGAAAAATCCGGGTGATGCTAGCGACTCACTTGCTTTGCCAAGGGACTCTCTGGCATATTTGTTCAGCGCCATAAACCAACGGAGCGAGTAATGGTGAGGACTTTTAGAAAAAAAATTGGTGAAAATTGAAGAGGTTGTTTATGGCGTATAACCATTTGTCGATAATAGTATAGTTGGGTTTGAATTTATGTCAGCGAACTACCATAAAATTTAGCGATCTACCACATAAGCCATAATTTATAGCTCAATAATATAGCGAAATGAGGGAAATATGAAAAGAGGGGTTGTGATTTTATAGCTCCGACACTAATAAATTTTTACAAATTACGATGGAACAAATTATTGTTTAGATAATTGCTTTCCTAATATATCTCAGATTATGGTTGCCATCGAATGTTTTTACGTTGAAAGTACCACTGAAGCTAAATTCGAATGATCGATGATAACGACGACGAAGTACCAAAGTGAATATGAAGATGAGGGAAAGCGATATAAAATTGGTTCGGATTCATATGTTAACAAGGAGTCTATTTTTAAGAATGGTGAATAGAAGAATGGTGATTATTTAGGTGATAAATGATAATCGAGGAGAAAAAAGAATCGTACTGAAATTGATCGAAAATTGATTGAGAAATCGAATTGATCGAGTAAATTCTAATTTTCAGTTGATAAAGAAAATTATCACTCTAATTTATGTCGGAAAATTTCGTCTGCGCTAAATTTGTCGCCCACCACAAGAGTTGACACATATTTCGCTATTTGCTAACACTCTGTGATGAACAGCGTCAAAAGCAAGGAAGGGCCAATCAAAATCTGCAGTGATATAGCCAGGAAAAGATTTTGAATGGTAGCCAAACGATAGACGATGGAAAAATGAACAGTTTCAGCTTCGTTTAAAAAATGGCAAGCGAATCAAGAGGCTTAGACTGATAAGATGAACCAAATTATCAATTGGTCCAAGCTTCTCTAGAAGAAGAAAATCTCATGCCTCTTACAACTTTTTCTGTTATTTTATACGCGTCTTGGATTGATAAAGTATCAAACAATTTATTACTGCATGAGTCTGACGAATCGTTTCAAATAAACTATGAATGATAAGCATTAACAGTTTATTGAATAATAAATTTTGAGCTGTTACAATCTGTCGTTAAATTTTGAATTACCTGATTAGATAATTGATTGGGTTTGGCGTCAAGCCAAATTTTCCTGAGTGGAATTTCGTTGTTCCTTGGCCAAATTTATTTTCTTTTGTTGCCAATTTTTTGAATTTTTGCAATTTGATAGAATGAGAAATATTTTTTCACAAAATGTTTTTTTTAAAGAGCGAAATTTGCAAAATTTCCGATTTTTTTTAAGTAAATTCTTTTATTCCGTTTTTATCAATATTTATATTTATTGTAATAATTTTATTAGAGTTATAGTTTTCAAATTAATACTTTTTTATTTCGCAAAAGCGTTCACCGTATCTGATAATGGCTCGCTCGTCTGGCTTATCAGATCTGATAATTTTCTTATCATTTGGAGAGAAGAGAAACATTTCCCTATGGACCCCTAGTATTATCAGCCCGCTTTAAAAAAAAGTTAGAATAGGAGTAGAACTTCAGCACTGATTCTTCGAAATGAGAGCAACAAGTACCAATGAAGTGTTCTAAGTTTTCCCTTGGCTGTCAGTGGTAATATTTATAAGCTAATATTTAATGATAAATTCGTGAATGGTAAATGGTAAATAAATAATCACTGTTTAAGAAATAAAACAAATATAATGCATCTAATTAAATATCAGTTAGTATTATTAGATTTATTATTTAGATTATTCATATTAAATATCGATTACAAAGAATATACTCATAATGCGCCAAATTATACGACTGTCTTTGGCTTTGCTAATATTAAATACGGTTTTCATCATGAAGCGAACTCATGAGCTGATTTTTTTTCAAGAAAAAAATAACTAATTCTCAGCTTTTTTTTTGAGCACGGTAGCCGAATAGTTGTTATTGCTTAGAGTGTTAAAATTCAAAAAAATTTGGACAGTGATTCCAGTTAAAATATTTGGTTTTCATTAAAAAGTCAGGACTTATTCTTCTATCTGCAGTTGATTCGGTGGGAAGAATTTCTCTCTATGCAAATAGCTAACGAAATGAACCCATGCTGAAATGGTGCGAGTTTATTTTCCTTCCTCTCAATTTTTGGTTCCTTGATTGGTCCGATTAGTTGATCCGATTTCAGTTTTATTTAGATTTCTTTCATAGCAGAACCTTCTGTTCCATATTACGCTCTTCAAAATCAAGAATATTATTCGTGTATAATAATTTATTATCGTTAGGCTTTGCATAATGCTCTATTGGACGTTGTTTTAGTTAAGTTAAGTTTGATCGAATGTCTGAAAGTTTGATCTGATTACTTTTGAAGTTAATTGTTGTCCAGTTTCTCATTTTTCATCTTTAGATGGATAAAGCAATGCTTCAGAATCATCAGAAAAAATTTCTAAATAAGAAATTTGCAAAATAAAGTTTTTATTTATTAGAGCAGTTTTTTGTACGTGCCAATTTGAAAATTGTCCCGGTAATTTTTCGATAAACTATAAACTATAATCGATGCCTTTTTATTTAACATTAAGTTTTAATTTTTTTTCCTATTTTTCTATTTTAATTTTCCTATTTTTTCTAACTTGCCCACTTAGTGTATATTTAACTGATTTTTTTTTTGCGATATTGTGATGTTTCTTACCAGCATTTTTAACTTACAGCCATTTGTTTGCTGTTCAATTAGTTTTTTTCATATCTTTCCTTAGTTATTTTTTCGATATTATGAAAAATTTTCACGTGAATATTATTCATTGTTAATTTATAGGAAGTGTGAATGGAGAGAATTCAAATGTCAGATACAGGAGAATGGGTTCAGCAGTATTCAGCAAATGTGGTTATTCATAATTTTTTTTGTTGTAAAGCCGTTCATCTTCATGTTTTGCCTTAGTGATTTCATTAGTTCTGTGGATTTAGAATACATCTTTGTCATATACTTTCATTCTCATATTTTTATTAGTTCTTTTAAATAACTTTATGGAATGAATTATTTTACATTAATTTAAAGTAATTTCACAATATTTTACCTGATGTACAATGATGTGGATATTTTGCAGGAGGAATATCATCCATTTGTAGAAGCACTCTTGCCTTATGTAAAAGACTTCAGTTATATTTGGTTTCATTTGCAAGCAAGAAAACGGCGATTTACGAAAAAGAATGAGAAACGTATGTCAGTCTTCGATGAAAAAAAAGCCAAAGATGATTTAATGGTATTGTACGATTTAATTAAAAATTAAATTATTCAAATATTCAAAGCGTTTATAAAATAATTCTTTTTAATAATTCGTTTAATTTTTTTATTTATGGTTTGTTTTTTTTTTTTAAATTTGTTTTAATATTATTTTAATATTATATTATTTTTTTGCAGAACGAAAGTGCTGAGTTGAAGCAAAAGTGGGCTGGAAGATTGCTTGGAAAACTTCGTCGTGATATCCAACCCAATTACCGTCAGAATTT
This sequence comes from Dracunculus medinensis, assembly GCA_900625125.1. Classification (NCBI taxonomy): domain Eukaryota; kingdom Metazoa; phylum Nematoda; class Chromadorea; order Rhabditida; family Dracunculidae; genus Dracunculus; species Dracunculus medinensis. The sequence continues at coordinate 780,854 of UYYG01001169.1, forward strand.
TGTTTTATCTGTAACTGGTCGCAGACCTGCTATTTGCGCTGTATCAAATCCTGATCAAAGAGGAAAAATGCGAAGAATCGATTGTTTGCGGCAATCTGATAAAGTCTGGCGTTTGGATTTGGTTATGGTCATATTGTTCAAGGTAAATATTATAATACTACTGATTTGTGATATCTTCTATTTTTTAGAGGCATAATCCATTTCACGTTAATACGTTAATAAAAAGACTAAAAAGTCATAATTGGAAAAAAAGAAAAGAAAATTCTTCTAAAAAAAGAGGAAAATTATAAAAATGATAAAACAAAAGTAAAAGATGTATTTCATATATTTGAACTTCATATTTTTTGTATTTGTCCACATTTTTCAAAAATGGAATTTTATTCATTTCACGAGTATGGATCTGTATAACTATAAATTAAACGTGTTTTACATTTTCAAACATTTTTAAATTCCATCATTTGTGGGAGCAAATTTTTACATAAATAGTTATATATGTTAGCGAAGACTTTCGTTCAGGCTTACTTCTCGAGTCGAGCAGTTAATAAAGGTAAAAATTTATTAAAGAGATATTTGGAGATAAAATTATAAGTGAGTACACCATTATGAACACCATTTTCTAATAATATTCCTGTCGGAGAGCTGAAGCCTTGATTTTCAACAGGGTAATCCACTTACTCCATGAAATGGTTAACCACGGCTATCCTAATCCATGTTAATGAGGTTCCCGATATTTGCAAACTGGGTATAATGATATGATTTATAAAAGGCAATAAAAGGTAGTAAAGGTAAAGAGATTTTTGAGTGGAAATGAATGGAGTAATGGAGTAAATGGAAAATAATTCATGCATCCCAAATTCAGGCAGTGAATTTCGGAGTTAACGAGTTTTTTTGTGGGCAAACTGACTTGCATTTTGAAATTGTTTTATGCATAAATAAAGAATTCAAGGGCATACCACTGGAAAGCACTGATGCTGAACGTCTCGAAAAGTGTCCTGAATGTGAAAATCCATCTTTGTGCGTTAATCCATATCATATAAGCATAGCGGTTCGAGAACTCGATTTATTCCTGGCTAATTTTATTCATACAAATAATCCTGATCGTCCAGATGAGGAGGATGAAGAAGATATCGATTCCGGTAAGGTTTTTAATATGGTTAATATATAATATATTTTGTTTTCGAAATTTGATTTTAAGCGTTTAAGATGGGCCTCCGCTTTCTACTCGCGAAGGAATTTGGGGTACTGGTGTCTTCACGGCTTATGAATTAAAAACTTTAACGAGACGTTAGTCTTAAGTTCAGTTTTTTTGAATATCTATTATGAATATCTTATGAAAGTTTAAAAAAATGAGATGCGGAATCTTGCTTTCATTTATTTTTAAATTTTTTGTTCGATAATTTTTCGGATTTCTTTTATTTTTTAATCTATTTTATTCTAGAATCTTTATTTTTTTGGGTAATTTAGCATCTATAATGACGATTGTAAATGGTCAAATTCAAATTCCTCATGGTGTAATTCCACAAAAAGATGAATCGTATGGCGAATTCGGTTGGCATTCTCCTTCAGTTCTATCTCAGTGCGATTCACCACCACTACCTTCTAGGCATTCGATTTCTGCTTCACGAACTATTAACGATCTTTCGGGTAATTTTTTTGAATTTTCTCAAAAAATTTATTGTTAATAGAAATTAATTTTACTATATTTGATCTTGATATTTTTTAGTCATCGATTCAGCACTGTCACGGTCAGGACCATCTCAGAGTGATTCACTGCGAACGGCAAAAACTTACACTGTTGCAGCGCCACCCCAAGTTGGTGCAATGGTAACTATTGATCAGTCCAGTCCTTCAGAAATTCTGACTTCCTCGTATCGGCAACTCCATGTTAGATTTTTTAGAGTCAGAATTCTTTTTTTGTCCTGTGCACTTAAATATAAATACAAGTACTGGTTCAGCAATATGATGAACCAGTCGAAAAACGTAGCCGCCATGCCTCTCGCGACAGTATAGGTGGTGTTAATGAAGAGGTTCACCAGTTGGTTGGAAATATTCAAGTGGAAATAAAAAGAGAAAGGGAATCTGGTAGAGCTAATTCTGGGCATATTGTCAGGTAATTTCATATGTTGATAATTTAATTTTTGCAACATAAAGGGCATTATATTTTTTAATTTATACTTTTTTGATGGTATTTATAATTTATAATTTTGCTGCAGTATTCTGCAGAATCAGTAGAAAATTATTTTAGACGAATAATTGTACCCGGTGGTCGAGAGGGGCAAGAAGGATTTATTCACTTGTCTGCCAGGTTTCTTTTGAATTTTTAGATTTTTTTTCCCCACATTTTATTATTTTAAATTTTTTTTTAGAAATAATTCATTTGCATTATCATCAACAAATAGTTCCGATGCAGTCGAAAGTGCTACTACACAGCATCCACATTCAGTGCAAAAAAGATCGTTAAGGTCGGAGTTAATGCTGATTGATTCCGGAGGAACGCATGCAGATACCATCGGATCACATCAACGTGTTGCTTTGCGCATTGACTCGGAGACCAAACGTCATATGATTTCAAGGTATATTATAGATAAATTATACCTTGATAATGGAATAGATTCTCAATTTTATCAATTAAAAGATAAGTTCAGACCTTTTTTAGCCAAGAAATCTGACCTTGTTTTGTGATATTGCTTTTAGGCTTGACTCCGACGTTGTTATAGACCCTGGTACTTATGAGCCGCAAAGGCGAGCAGTGACTGAAAGCGCAATTAAACGAGGAAGAAGTTAGTGAACTATAAAGATTACGTATAGTGTTGAAAATTATTGGGGAAATTATTTTATACTGTGATGCAAATTTTCAGTTTGTACCAACATTATTAATAAAAGAATGTTTTATCTTTATTCATTTGGTGTTTTTGTACTTCTTTATTGAATAATTCGCTTCCAGTTTAAAAATATTTCATAAGTATTAGGTCCAAGATTGATTGAAACCTTTAAATTTTTATAATTTTTGTGATAAAATTACAGGTAATATAATTTTAAATGATCCCGGAACGGCAACATTGCATCGTTCTACTTTGCCTTTCTCTCTAAGGTTTTCTGTTCATGTTTCTATCCAGTCTTCGTTCTCTAAATCACCACTTTTCTTTTTGAGAAAACAGATCTTTTAAATTTGCATTCATGGAAAAAAAAATTTTTTTAAAAATAAAAGATCGTTTTCTTCAGAAAGCGAAGTTCACAAGAAGCAGATGAAGCTTCTCGATCATCTACAGAAACAAATGAAATAATAGTTGTATCCGATGATCGCGGTAGAATGCGTTGTAATATGCCATCTATTAGATCTCTTGATTTGCCAGGAACTTACCATGGAAGTCCTACAAAATTCACGACAGCCACTGGCGACGTGATCAGCTTTGGGTAGTTTCTGTTGAATGCTTAATCTTAAATATTTTTTTGTAATTATTGCATATGAAGAAAAAGTACAAAAAAAAATTTGATTCTAGTTCGGTTATGCGAAGTGTTGAAAATAAGAATCAGCCAAGTACAAATGAGGAACCATCGACTGATATAAGTTCATTGGATGATGCGAACATATCGCATCGTCAAATTTCTGTGAAACATGTGCAAACACACGAATATGAAACTCTTGGTAGGAAGGCTCCCATTGTCGAATATCCTGTACGAGGTTTTATCTCAAAGCCAGATAATTCGCAGGTTATTACTTTTTTTTATTTTTTTAATGGTTCTCAACAGAAATCTGGAGCATCTCTTGTTTCCTTTATGTGGTTATTTGGCTTATTTCGTTTGATTTAAATTTTGCTTAGTAAAAAAATTGTTCCCGTGAGTAATTAAAAGTTTTCACCTTTGTCATACCACTTGACATTTCCTAAATCTGGTACTCTCCCAGAGCAACCCTTGAAACTCTGATGCATTTTCTTTCTGTTCGTTCCTGAGCATCCAATTTCTGTTACATGCCCATTCGTTGTGGTAATTTGTAATTTTTGTAACTTTTTGTAATTTTAGCCGGGACATTAATAAAAATATAATGTAGGATTTGATAGGGTTCTGGGGTTGAATATGATTAATCCCGTATTGATGCCTTAGAGATTATGAAAAGAAATAAGGAAGTTTACGGTTACTAATTTATTATAGAATAGCGGCGCTTTTATGTACTAATTGCAATAATAGGCTTTGATGGGTGCCAGTGGAATATTACTGGACTCAAGAAAAGTTTTAGGGAGTAAGGCTTGAAAGATTCGGAAAATTGCATAGGGATGAAGAAAATACTAATAGGTCACTGAGGAATGTTATCTTCTTATCTTAGGGAACGAGGGGGTGTAGAGGGCGATTATCAGATTTAAAAAATACTTTTTTACGGAGTCTGAAAAGATTTTTTAAAAAATTCTGCCGATTATGAAGCAAGCGAATTTTTTTTTCAAGGATACACACACTCTCTAACTTGGTTATTTTTATATAGCGTGTCATTTTTTTATTTCTTACATTATTTTAAAGAACTTTTCTTTTTGTTTTAAGTTTTTGGTTACTCCGCGTCCTATAGTTGCCGCGAATTTTGTAAGTACAAATTTATCACCAGCTACAAGTAATGAATGTTTAACAGTGATCAGTGAGACAGGTGCACGAAGTTTGCCAACTAAAGAAAGTGGAACACACAGTGTACTTTTTTTATTTTTGGTCGATTTGTTCTTGATTCGCATTTTTGTTAGCGCTTTAATGGTCCAATAATAAACGATTTTAAAGATTACGGGAATTTAACGGGAAGAAAATTTTAGAAAGAGATTTTATCAACAATTCTGAACTATTTTGCAGTCTCATATGCTAAGGAATCAATCAAATATCAAATCTCCAGTGCCTTTTATATCAAATTTGAATAGCCCTTTGCCGACTGCTCGTGGAACGCCGATTCCAGTTTCTACAACTGCAGTTCCTGCTTCCAGTATGGCATTTCACACACCTAATATTGAAAGGTCACCTAAAAGGATTGCAAATGCTGATGAGGATGGATATGTTGATCTGATGAATGTCATTGTTACTGCTGCAGAAAGAACGTCGGATACCGAACAAACCACTAGAGAAGGTTATTTATTGGAATTTTCATTTTTTTTCTTACAAATTTCCATCTATTAGTGCATTTTTTATAGAACCTCATCAGTTCTTAAGCGGCCTGAGTGAGAATCATAATCCTTCTCAGGAGCAAATTCAAGCTACTTCTTCAAATGTCTGCAGCCAGAACAACTTGGAAGCTGTTTCTGGATCATCTCAACCAACGTTATATTTTACGGTTTTTTATCACTGCTTTTTGTATTTAGCTAATACTAGCGAAAAAAATTTTAAAAAGTCGAATATAAATCGAATAAAAATCAAAAAAAATTTTTATAGTCGGTCATCTTTGCCTGTTGTGGTATCGTTATCTTCCATAAATGAAATGATTACATCGCAGACGCCAACGTCTACATCTTCTAGATGCACTATAGCAACAAGCAGCAACCAATTACCAGTACTATTTCTATCGCTTCATTTATAATATTCGATATTATTCGATATTATTATTAATATTCGATATTTCGATATATATATTTTTTATTTTATAATTTTAGACTCATCTTTCATCCGAAGCTATTACGCAAAATGTTCATTGTGAAAACATTCGTAGATCAGCTTCTAATTCTCCTATAATTGTAAGCGGTTCAACGTCAACAGCTTCAGATTCACGATCTACAAGCAGTTTGAGCCACTGAAAAGAACATTCTAAAATTTTAAAACTAAATAAATTCTTAAATTCTTAAATAAATCCTAACTGAATGGAAAAAAAAGGTGATCTCTAGCTTCAAAAAGTGATTTTTCTATATTTTTGTAGTTTATATGGAATATAGATTTTTTTGTAAATTTGTGCTTTTATTTCAATTTTTACTTTTTATTTTTGTAAAATTTATTATGTATTGTATTTTTCATATTTAGTTTTATTTTTGTTTTTTGCATTTTAACTTATTCACTGTCATCGTCAAAAGTAATTGAAAAATAATTTTATCAAGCTAATCTAGTATACTAATCTAGTATTTCACCTCTTCGAGGCATATGATTGCAATTGCGAGTGAACAGTTAGAAGTCGTCTGCGCTGCGAATCTTGTGGTGATGATCTTGCTAAGACTCGGAAAACTGATCCCTACGACTTTTCCACTAATTATTTGAAAAACCGTTTAGGAATTGAGCCGAGGTCATCGTTCAATTTTCTTCCTCATATGTGATATATATTTCTGTCTAATTTTTATCATATCATCAATTATTTCATCACCGCATTTGTTCTCCGTTTCTGCTTACTTTCTTAGACTACTCAAAAAACGGCTAACCACGATAGTTTGAAACCAACTATGGAGAAAAATTTTCATTTGACAAACGGCAATAACTTGCATATATTTCATTGAGTGATATGATATGCCTTCATGCTAATAAATTTTTTTCAATCTTATTAAATTTAGCATAGATTACTTCAGAATAACTTCAAAACAATTAAATTTACCATCGAAAAATATAAATTTAATTATAAATATAAAAGTATAAAAAAATAAAATATAAATAAAATATAAATATAAATATAAATAAAAAAAAATAAAAAAAAAAATATAGATTACTATTACTGGTTAGACTCGGATTCTGCTGGCTTCTCGCTAAACAAATATGCCAGATGGTCGTTTGCGATCGAAGTACAAAAGGGTCACCAGCATCACCAAGATTTCATTTTTGATTGAGAGTCAAGTCTCAGCACCGATACCCAAAGTTAAGCTACAATCCACCTAGTCATTCCACTTATCCTTATATTCCCGTTAGGTAATATAGTTCCCGACGAAGAGTGGTGCTTCAGCGAATTCCAAGTGTCGATTATCGATGGCAATTATCTTATCACTTAGCTACCGATGACGAACCACAGATTATTATTATCAATGACAATAAAGACTACGAATCATATCACTACGAATGTTCAATTCAATTTTGAGAGACATAGCAAAAAAATTTTTTATAAATTTAAATTTTCTTTTAAACTTGATTTTTTTTTTTAGAGAATATTAAATGACTTATATTCACCATTTCTAATTTGCTTAGTTCAACTGGTTGATAATACGGTAGGAAATTTTCGACTCTGCTACAAAAATTCAGGTGGGTACCACTCTTTTAAACAAAGAATATACACTTATCGTGGCCAAGAATCGAAACCTTATCTCATAGCTCGTAAAGCGATAGTGATTCGCTTGGCCAACTCGACCTCCGACCCCGTTGACTCAGTCATCAAACTAAATTATAGTTTTTATGTATTTTCGAAATGTTAGTCAATTAATTGTTAAAATTCAATCATTAGAATTTATTAATAATTATTAGAATTAAAACTTAATTCGTTTTGTAAAAATAAAATTTTTATAAAATTTAATTTTTTTAATTTTTGAATCTTTGGTCGATATTTTTCATTTAAAATTTATGATTTGAATTTAATTTCATTTTTTTATTAAATTTGTTTTGCAGCTATTTAGCGGTTTATTTTCAAGTCAGATTAATTTCAATACATTTAAAAACAAATAAATTTATAAATAAAAAATTTTAGAAATATATGTAAAATACAAATATAACATATTATTTAAAAAAATACGAAAATGTCGGAATGTTTTTTTTTTTATAAAATTGGAAAATTTTAAATATTACATATTTCATTTTATTTTCATTTCATTTTATTTTCATTTTATTTTATTTCCTCAGGCAATTTACTAACAATAGTAATAATAATGGCACATCATCATCGTCAACGTTCCGCAAGAAGGCTTAGACGTTCCAAATCAAGGTCGTTTCTAAAATTGACGAGATCTTCACGAGCTCAATCACGCAAACAGCTAGAAAGCGCTAGAAAATCAACTCAAAAATTCAATCAGTTCCGATCGCTTTTTGCTCAAATAAGACCGCGAGATAGTCGCGGTCGATTTCTTCCACTGGACTTCGAGTTCGTTTTAATCATATCATATTTTCATGCTATATTGTCTTTATCAATGAGTAGTCTAGCAAGTAAAATTTTTAGAAAGATAAAGGAATCCGAAACTAGAGCATTAAACGTTAAGAAGGCCAAGGCGATCAAGGAATCATTCAAGAGGTTCGCTTTTTACGAGAGATATTTCTCGATAAATGCGCGCGCGGAATATCTTTAATAGCAAAACGGCTCAAAATCAGATTAATTTAATAATGTTTTGACGGAGAAAAATTTGGTTTTTAGTTTTGCTTTTTTATAAAACTTCAAAAAAACCTTAAAAAAAGAGAAATTTAGAGTAATTTATTAATTTAATATGTAAATTATCCATCATTTAGGAAAGAAAAATCATTCGAACAAAAAAAGAATTATTCTAATTACTTAAATCCTATATAAATCCTATGCAAATTTATTATAATTTTAGAAATTTCATTTTATATTTTTAGTATAAAAAGAAAGCAGAAAAAAAATTCAAGGTGAACAAACGATAATTGCGCGATTACCTCGTCAAAAGCCTCTTTGCTTAAATCGGAAATGAAATAACTCTGATTTAATTTACTGATAACTGACAAATGATTAAGTAAAAAAATTTATACTAACCATAAACATATTTCTTGTTCGAGTACCATGAACATATTTTTTGTTAATATTTATGAATAAAACAAAATTTGCAAAATGAAACTATAAATTTGAATATTATATTAAATATATTTTATATTTATTATATATATATTCGATTATTCATTTCAATATTCTCAAAAATATCTATGCGATTACTTATTCAGCTAATATGTTCAGTGTGTACCGTTAGACTTACTTATTAGATTGAGGCGAATTATCCAATTTAGTCCAATCCAAATCCAAATTAAGCAAATTTAGAAATAAAGAATTAATTTAAATGAGGAACTTTTTGGAAAATATCTGGAAGATGAAGAATATAAAGTAAGAAAGTCCGGGATTTCCAGAAATCTATATTAATTCAATTGCCAAAATCAGTCCTTGAAATAAAATTTATTTCTGAGAAAATTTTCAATAAATTTAATAAATAAATTTCAACAAATTTTTTTATTCTTTTAATTTTACCAACTGGTTTAACATAATTTTTATTATTCGAATAAAAATATATAATAATTTTTATATAATAATAATATAAATAATAATAAAACTTTTTATATTATATGAAAAATATACAAATTTTTTAGGCCTTTGATTCTTATATAATAAATTCTTCTATATAAAAAATTATAAAATTATAAAATTAAAAATTATAAATTCTTATATAAAAAATTTTTTAGGCCTTTGATTATATATAATAAATATAAATAAAATAATAATAAATGTAAAATATATGTAATATAATATTCAAATTTATAGTTTCATTTTGCAAATTTTGTTTTATTCATAAATAAAAGCATTTTATAAATTTATTTATATAATTAAATTTCATAACCTTATGACTATGAAATTCTAAGACTTATTTCACTCACAAATATTTTACTGAAGAAATTTATTTCAACTTAAATGCATATGAAATATTAGATATTCAATTAAGTAAAAAGAATTAATGAATTTAACTTATTTTTCTTACCAGCTATAGGTGGTCATGATCGTCCTCAATCTCCAGTTCTTTATCAGAGACCTGGAAGATTGAGGATTCTGCACTGTTAAGTATCTTCAATGTTCCTAATAATGCATTCTTCTGAGGAGAGATTTTTGGTCGTAATTTGATTTTATTTCAGGAATATGTTGAGGTCATTTTTCTAGTTTCTAGGGATCACTACTCCAAGTGCTTCAATTATCACTGAAATTACTTTCACCTTTACTTTTTACATCTTCTTTAATTCTTCTTTCATCCCTTGGAATATTATTATTCGATATAATAATAATAACTAATGTAAATCTTTTAAATCTCTTATCTTATCATGACCTTTTATCATGATCATTTTTACCAATACATTTTAAAACGTTTCTAGGCTCGCTCCATTTTCTTAATCTCCAATCTTTAAAAGATATAAATCTGCTATTAAATTCTCGATAGCTGATGGTTGACTTTTTTAAATTTTAAGTGAAAAAATTGGCTATCAAAAAACTCATTCCTTCTATAACAAATATTTTCCTTAATGTAGCTTTCAGTAATAATGAATAATGTTTTTTCCATTAAGTGATTTTTTTTATTTTGGATAATTTATTGACGAATAATTTCGCATAGAATATATATATATATATATATAAATATATATATATATATAAATATAAATATAAATATAAATATATATATATATATATATATAATATACATATATAAATTCAAATCAATTTTTCCTTTTTTTATTTTCTTTTTTTTTCCATTTATTTTTTATACATTTTAATTTCTATAAATTTTTATCGCATCAATAATTATTTATTGATTACGCGAAAAATTTTTGCCAATTTTCAGGCTCCATTTTTCTTTTGCATCATTCGCACTTTTTATTCCAATTTTCTTAAAATCCAATTTTCTTAAAAATCGTTTATATAAATAATCTTCTATGTACTTAAATAAGATTTAGTTTAGCCATTGTTTGCAGCTACTTTTTTTTTAAAAAAATATTTTGTTTTATTTGGAATTTTTAGTTATTTTTTAATTTTTTTTAATGATAATTTATTGCAAAAATATCTTTTGTATACATATATATTCTCTTTTGTTCCTTTAAGGATGAACTTATCTTATTTTTCTGTTTTTTTTTCATTCTTCAAGCAATTCGCATTATTTCCAATTTAATTGCTTGCATCGACTGCCAGTATAGGGTCGTTTCATTGAAGAGGTATTGGGATTACTGTAGCCAACCACAGCAGAATAACAACTCATTTTGAATAACAGTTTCCCGATGTCTATAATGCTCGGTCTTTTTCTGCACATAAAAATCAAGTGGGATTCAATTTGATCCCATAGGAATCGATGGATTTTGGACGACGGGTTGAAGGCCGACAAAAACTCCAGCGGTCGACAGCGGTCGAATTGGTGGAGAAGTCAAATATTTTTTTTTAAATTTCAAAAGAATTTTTTGAGCTTACTAATGAGAAATTAGTGCGAATTTATTTAAGTAATCTGGTGCTATTGGTTACATTGGGAGTTATCCACATCTTCGCCGGATAAAGTGTATGCATTGTTCGTCTATTATCGATCCAAAGTGTAAGTCTAGGCTTCTATTATTCTAAAACGGATTTGAATCAATTTTTTGTATCTTCTAAGAAATATAAAGGAGAATTAGAAATTTCCTGTGTTGTTTTTAATTGCAGCAGAAGGAAATTTCTTGCATAGCCGGTGAAAAAAACAATGGACTGAGATTGATCATTTTTAAGAAATATTCCACTGTAACTTTAGCAATACAGCAGAATCATTAACACTTGTGTGTTCAACGTGATGGTTAAATTTCATTGATTTGTGTTGGCTATTAAAATTCCAGGAACGAAGAAATAACGGAGGAATTTCTCTATGTGAGGCATGAAAGAAGGAATAACGGAGAAATTTCTTTATGCGGGGCAGTTGAAGACTTATAGAAGAAATTATATTGCAATTGTTTCAAAAAAATCTTAGCAATATGAAATTTCTCCTATCGCCATTATAAATATTGCGGTTTTCTAGAGTGCCTTAAGAATATATTTGGACAACGCCATTGTGTTTCATACATACAATTTTACAATTACACAACAATGACTTTAAATAATCGTCTCTTTGCATAATTTTATGACGAACAAATAAAACTTCAAGGACATCTTATTTTCAAGCCCAATCAATTATTTCCGAGATTTTGGTCAAAAATTGATTTATATTTATAGTCGTGCTGAATTTTGTATAATGCATAATGAGAGAGTCCTCACCATTACTAGTTAAACTCGCTCCACTAACTTGTCACATTGAGAAATATGCCAGCGAGTTCCTTAGTGATAAAAATACAGATGAGTCGCCGACATCACTCGGTGCTGGATTACTAATGATCATTCTAATAATTTAATATATCTATTATTATTATTGTTATTTCAGATAAAGATTTTAATATTTAAAAAAAGATTTTAATATTCGCTGCAAAGGTTTTGAAAATTTGGATATACCATATTAGGCCATACAATGTGCCATTGCAATAGAGTTTTCATTTACAAGACGAATTAATTGAATTAAATTAAGATTTATAAAAGGCAAAGTCCTATACTAAGGAAGTACACTCTAATGAGTATTAAACTTCTGCAACTACCAAAGATAATTTTGCCAAATGATTTGTCAAAAATTTTTGCTCGCTGAACTATTGGTTTTAACTTTTCGCATTTCTCACCTGATTGAAGCGGGGGTTTTTAATCATACAAATCGTTTATTATAAGTAACGGAATGAGCGATTTCAAATTATATATTTAAATTTAATTATATCTATATTTTTGTAAAATTAAAAATTAATTTAAAAATATTACAAAAAAATATTGCATTACATTGACCATAATCAATTTATCAATAGTCATAAATATGTTTTATTAGATTAGATCATTCAAATATTTAAATAAATAAATAAATATGTTCTTAGAATTTGTGCTTTCTATATTTTTATAAATTTTTGAATTTTTTTTTGTGAAAATAAATTATTATTTATTATCGCTAAATAAACATTCAAATATAAAATAAAACTATAACTAGTTTATAATATAACTAGTTTTAGCTAGGTAAATACCTCAAAAATTCTTCTTACTTATATGCAACTTTTCTCGAGTGAAATTCCCGTAAATTTTTGTAAAAAATTTTTTTTTTCGGCTGTTATCGTAAAAATTTCATTTTTTAATTAATTTTTCAATTAATATGCATAATATGATATGCGAAATCCTTTTTCAACACAACAAAAATTCCAAGGAAGTCGACAGGAAAATTATTTCTAATTCTCCCACTGCGTGCAATTTCATATGCTCAGTACAAGAAAAAAGCAAGAAATCTTGCTTTACTCCAAAATTTAGCTGAGATTTCAAATTTATTTTTCAAATTTTCTATTTCTTTCTATTTCTATTTCTTTCTTTTTCTATTTCTATTTCTTTCTGATAGTTTTCATTCATTTGAAATATTAATATTTATTTGAAATAAATTATTTCATTAAATACGTCTTTAGAACTTTTTACTTGCTATAAGAAAATAAAAATTAATTGAAAACCTTATAAGCATAATTGTTCTAATAAAAAAAAAAATTTTTCGACCATTCAAAGACTCATTAAAAATTAAAAATAAAAAAGACAACAAATTAGCCAAGAAATTTCTTAAAAATAATAAAAGTTTATAAGGTGAAGAGAAATTTGATGATTTTTGATAATTTTCCATTGTAATATTTATGTGAACCAACTGTTTAGTTAGGTAAATTGATTTTATGCTTTTTTTTTAGTGCTTTACTATAATATTTCGCCTGAGGCCACGTTCAACAATGTCATATGTTATTCTCATTAACAGCATAATTTTTTCAGTTATTTTTTTCTTTACCATTTACCATTTTTTTAAATTGTTTGTCTCTTTTTTAGTTTTTAAAAGCTTTCGACCATTCTCGGCCAGTGCAGTTTATTTCACTGCAAATCTATAGATTCTCTTTATCAATTTGATAGAATACCTCTTGTATCATTTTTTATTATTATTGATATTATTATTGCTATTATTTCTTAAAATTATTTATTGTTATTAATATCATTATTTTGTTACTTATTATTGTTATTAATATTAAAGATATTTTTCAAAGAGTAAACATCTCCAACAATTATTTATTTATTAAGGAATCAATAAGATTCACTAATAATTCTACGTTCACAAAGTGAATAAATCCATGGTATTCCTATAGTAACGAATGAATCCATGAAATTTCTAGGAAAAAAATTTCACTCAATTCATTATTTCCATTACTCGGTTCGATTCATTATTTTCTTCTGCATTCATTAAATTTATTGTTCAAGTTTTGCAAAAAAAAAATGAGGAAAAATCTCAAAAAATTGGAAAATTCGATTTGATTTTCCAAATTTTTTGTTTCTTAAATATTTGGTAAAAAATAAATAAATCATTAGTTATGCGAGACAAAAAAAGAGTTTATAACTTTAAAAAGAAAGATTTTTTTAAAATTTATTTACTTTTGCATATTTTTATTTTTAAATAATTAATCCAAATAATCGGAGGAAGCAAACAATTTGTCTATAATTTTAGCGCAAAATCGACTTTTCATAGATTTAATTTTAATAAAAAATCGAAATAATTTTATTCAAAAATTATTTATTAAGTTGATAATCTTTAAGAAGATCGCAAATCTTTGCAAAAGTCTGCTAAAAGCTAATAATTCTTTCTTAGAACAAAGAAATCTATAAATATCTACAAAAATAAAATAAAACTTATATATAAATTGCTCGTACATAAATAAAAGGAAGAAAGTGGCTACATGGGTTTTTTAATAAAAGGTTTACTCCTAATGAGCATTGAATTCTAACGCCTGAAACGATAATCTGGGCAACAACCATTCGCCTATGCTATCTCCTCGCTTACAAATAGTAATATTTAGAATATAAAAGTTTCTGTTTATAGACCATCTAAAAGGACCGACAAAAATTATATAATCGCATATTAAAAACAGATTACATTACAGATTAGATTACATCTATATAAAATTTTTTTTCTAATAACCCTTACCATTTATGGTTCCTCTTGTCACACCGTAAAAATTTTCGCTAAGTAATCACTTGACGTATAAATGAGCCTTCCAAAATGGATTTTTTTTGAGATAGGTTTATTCATATCGGGAAGCGAAATGAGAGAGACAACCTATTATGAGTACCATTCTACTCCATGTTAAGAACCAATGAATGCAAAACGATTTTCACAACACCTAGAATATATTAGAGAATATTCATAATTTGCAGAAGATTTCCAATTTTCCAATTTTAGCCCTTCAATTTTTATTTCGTAAGTTCGGTATGGTTCAATTTACCTGTGATTGAAGAGTTCCTTTTCTCATAGAGAGAGATATTTGAGGTGAAAAGTCATAGCCGGTTTCCCATAGAATTATATTTTAATAGCATCAAAGCTAGAGGAATTGAACCTATGATGGATTGTAGAAACCACTCGACTATTCTGTCCTCGCATAATTATATGATTAAAAATTTAAATTTTTACAAATTCAATGACTTCAATTTCCAGCATTTTTTAAAATTTAGAGTTTAGGAGTTCTTGGATTTCGTAGCAAGCTGGAAGACAATATTTGTTTTCTTGCATAACTTCATTTTTTAATAATTTTGATAATTTTGTAAATTTTGGTTCGATTGAATGATCCATAGGAGGATCCATTTTTTTGAAACGATAATTTTGAAAATATCGGCCTTAGACTTGGCTTAGTTTTGCCTGGATCTTTGGCCTAGCCTAGGCCTGAGCCTAAGCTTATACCGGAAGCGTAAATATAAGCCCAAGCCAAAGCCTAAAATCATCGGTTCGAAGAAATAATCCAAAGCGATAATTGAAATTGATAATTGATAAAAACTTGTAAATTTTATTTGAGGGCAGTAAATTTGGGAAAAATAAAAAATTTTATTTGCACTTTCGAATTATCTAATGAAATATCTTTCTAGGCTTCTAGGTTTTTATATTCTCTCCTTATATTCGTACTGATGAAATCATAGCTAGTGCTTGAATTCCGTTAAAAAATTTTGCTTTCATTGGTTAGACGGATAGGATTTCTCCAATCTTTCCTAATCCGATATGATTCCTCAAATTAATCGATGCTTCTCTTTTTTCCATTGTCGTTAAACTGATATCTGTCTTTTTAAATATTTAAATATTTTTAAATATAATAAATATAAATATTTGAATTCATTATATTCATTAAATGCCAAATTCATTACATTTAATAATTTTGAAATATTAAATTTTGCAAGTCTTTTTTTTTATCGAAAAATTTTAAGAAAAATTTTGAAGAAATATTTTTATAAATAATTGATTATATAAATTTTTAGTTTAGTTGTTTGTTGTTTGGCGAAAAATTATACTTTTATTTAATTGATATCAAATTGCATCATTTATTTATTTTAGTACTAATGGCAACCAATTTTTATGAAAATTTGAAATGATAAAAAGGATAAAATGATAAAAACAAATTTTCTTATTGATAAAAGATAATTATGTATATAAAGAATAATTTAAAAAATATGATATTATAGGGTTCAAAGGCCAAACTGCCATGAGTTTTTTGATAAATGGAAGTGGAAAATTTATTGCATTTAGCAAATCAATTCCACTTATTTGGGAAAGGTAAGATAATTATATTATCAAATTACCTCTGATCGAAGAATAATTTCAACTGCTAGCTTTGGCTTAGAAAAAATTTTCACGCGCTGATGAAATTAATGCACGACCTATAAGATTCCTTAAAGTAGCAATAGAATTAATTAATTAAATAGAATTTGTCGTTGATTAATTTTATATAAAAAAAAATATTAAAGCAATTTTCAATTAAAATTAAAGAATTTAGACTTGAACGATATGTGTCTACAACACTAAAATTATGCATTTCAAATCAACCATCTGAACCTTCGAATCTGACTGGCAAAGATTTAGAATTATATAAACTTTATCGACCCGAACGTGAGACACCGTCAAAACGAGGAGTTGCACTTCTCAAAACACCACGTTTGAATAAAGTTTGCATCTATTTTATCGTAAAGTTTATTCGGAAATGAAAGATTAAACGAGCGATTCACGTTGATAGGCTGTGCGCTCGATTGTGCCAAAAATAGAAAGAAAGATAAGCACTTTGATCAACTTTTATTATCAGGCTTATCATTTTAGGGAATGGCATTTGGTTTGTATGAACGACAATATTTAGGAATACATGGACTTTTGCCACCAGCATTTATGACTGTCGAACAACAAGTCTTTCGTATAATTACACAGTTACGCTCACAACCTAACGATTTAGCTCGATATATACAGCTAGACAATTTACAGGTCAATTCAATTTTTATCATTTATCAATTTTATATATATATATATATTTACAGTATATTTTCTATTTTTATTATATTATATATTTATTTTATTATTATACATATTTAAAATATATTTTGTATTTTTTTACAATATATATAATATATTTCGATATTACTTTATTTTTTTAATGAATTTCTTCCTATTATCATCATTGAACAATTTTGCACATTTTTTTATAGTTTTTGCAAATTTTTCAGTACTATGATAAAGTGATAAATGCTAAAAAGTGTTTATCAATTGTAAAATGTATCAACTAACGAGTTGATTATTCAGTTATGATCAATAAAAAGAGAAATTTTTTGTTCAAATAATAGCCATAATAATCTTAGTTAAAATAAAGGATATCGATAAATTTTTTATAAAAGCTGTTAAAAATTTTGTTAAGTGGCTCTCCTAAATTTAATTGCCATTGAAAGAGGAATTCAAAAAACATCTTAAATTCGAAAATTTTCTAAATATTCTATAAGTTCCTTAATTTATAACCTATAATAAATAATGATGACCACACTCGCTGAAAAAAAATAGATAAGAATCAGGTAGGCGTAAATAGCCGCTGGGTGCATAAATAGTTAAATAATTATAGATCCTCATAAAACTAAGCAAAAACATTTCTTATCGAGGTGCAAATGGTGCAAATGAGGCAAAATGAGGGAAAAAAGGAAAAGTTTCAAAGTTTTTTCTTATTAATTATTTGCAAAAACCTGTTGGTATTAGTTTCTGTTCTTCTAAAACAATTTGATTTTTTCAGGATAGAAATGAAAAATTATTTTATCGCGTTTTATGCGAATATATTAAGGAATTGATGCCAATTGTTTATACACCGACAGTTGGATTAGCGTGCCAAAATTTCGGATATATTTACAGAAATCCAAAGTCATTTTTTCTATATTTTTAATAATTTTATTCTTTTGAAATCCATTTAAAATACTATGAGAATAATTTAAACAGTTAAGGTGATAAAAGATCAAATAAATGTACATTATCAGTTATTATCAGTTAATAAGTAAGTTAAAATAACAAAAGATGATAAAATAAATATATTATCAGTTTGCCGCAAGTTGTAATATAATAAAAAATATTTTCAGAGGGTTATATATAACAATTAACGACAATAGTATTAGCAAAATCCATCATATATTAAGCAATTGGCCTGAACGCCATATTCGTGTAAGTTAAAAAAATTTCTATAAATTTATTCTTTTCTTATATTAAAATTCCAATTTTAATTGGTTAAATTAAAAATTAGGCGAAAAATTTCTTTTTATAAAAATTATTCTTCATATTTTTACTTTTATCCTAAATAATTTCAGGCTATTGTGGTGACTGATGGTGAACGAATTCTGGGTTTAGGTGATTTAGGAGCATATGGTATTGGAATACCCGTAGGCAAATTGGCTTTATATGTTGCACTTGGTGGTATCCAGCCTCAATGGTGTCTTCCGGTTCTACTGGATGTTGGTACGGACAATGAGGTACAATATAATATAATTTAAATTTAAATTTGAAGATTTAAAAATTTAATTTTAATTTTAAAATTTGGTTTGAATAAATTATAAAATAAATTATAAATTAAAAACATTTAATCAATAGTAACCAGAAAAATTTACATTTCTACCTCTAATCGTTGAAATGTTGAAATAGGCTGAAGGAAAAAATGAAAATAGGCAGAAGAAAAACATAAGTCAATTTCGACTTAAACTATTCTACATCAGCAGAGGGGAAGAGAACTGTTAACAGCGACCTAAGAGAGAGATTAGAGTCATGATTTAGTAACTGGTTGGTTTTCTAGGTCACGTATGCAAGTTAACATATCAAATTATTACTGCGATTAAAGAAGTCCTATAGGAGAATTTTTTGTTAAAATTTCAGACAATAATTGAGATCAAATTTGTATATAAAAAATCTTTAAGCATAAAAATTAATATCAAAAAAATCATCTCACAATGACGATGATCCCTCTCCACTTATATATTTAATACTTTAACATCATCTCGAGACTTTTTATACCTTAAGATTATTCCAAAGCTTATTTTATTGCCTTCATATCCGCCATTTCCCATTTAGCTAAGTACCGTTATGCATCTTTAGTATCTCAAATTCTTATCATATCTCTTCTTTTCCTTTATCCGCATCCTTTTTATACAAATATGAGCTTTGAGGAAGTTTGTAAAGAATATAACACATTTTGACGGCTTTTCAATTATAAGAATAGGCTTCAATTATAAGAAAATTTTTCAGTGGGAAAATGCTGAGGTTTTTTTCCTGATATTCATATATTCCTTGATATAATAAAATTGCTAAGGGAAATAAATTTTATGAATTTAAAATAAATTTTTATAATCTAAATGATAAATAGTAAATGCGGAATTTTTGAAGGAACTTTTAAACGATCCTTTTTATATTGGCTTGAGAAGGCGAAGAGTTCGCGGTGAAGAATACGATTTATTATTGGAAAATTTTATGAAAGCTTGTACGAAGAGGTTAATTTTCATTGAAAATTTTCTAAAAATCTTCATTCAAAACAGTTTTTTGCATAATATTTTATATTTTTTTCTGGAAAATCAGCTATTATCACCACAACGACGCAATAATCATTGATGATAATATTTCTACACCTTAACTTCTCTTTTCTTCTCACATATAAAAAAAAAGATGAATGAAAGATTGAAAAAAGAGAAAAAAAATCGACGATAATAATAGAAAGCATAATAGAGATTTTTTGGGTATGGGAGAATCTATACGATTATGGTTTAAAGTGGTACCATTTAGTTAGTAGACGCGAAGAAAAAGGAATTTATAAGAAGAAATCACTATGAAACGAAAGGAATAAATTATCCATAGTTGGCAATCCAAAAAGTAACCACTCTTTTCCGAATATTTTATAGCTTTCGCTGCCTTATATTCAGAATTCAGCAGAAAGCTTGGCTAAAATCTGACCTCATCTAAGATGACGAAAAAAATCTGTGTCGACTTTTTTAAACGCTAACGAGAATCATTTCTGAAATAAGCTTTGACGATAATTAAATTTATAAGTTTCTGACAATTAGTGGAAAAAATATAAAAATATAAAAATCAAATTTTATATAAAATATAAAATAATATTTGAATCTGTAATAATAAAAAAATAACTGGATGAGAATTGAATTTTAATAATTTAATAATTAAATTATAACAACTTAGGTTGCACTAAGATTCTGGCAAAAGTGATGAGTTTAAGAAAATTCTTAACTAAAAATATTTTCACATTTATCATTGGACATATAAAATAAAAAAGTTTTAAAAATAAAACTTAAAAAATAAAAATAAGGCTTTAAAAAAAATAAATTTGCATAAAGGTAAATATTAATATTAATTTAATAAAATATTGAAAATGATGAATAAAGGTAGAGAAAATAGCGATTTGTCAAAAGCATAGAAATCATATAATTTTACAAGAAAATAAAATTAATAATCCAAAACTAATTTAATTTATACTTTTTTACAATTTTAAATAAATTTTTATATTTTAATAATCAGCAAATATTAATAAAAAAATTGCATTAATATCAACAAGAAAATTGCAAAAAAAAAATTCTTTGAAATCCTTTATAACGTAATTTATATTTGATTCGATATAAATTATAAATTTTTATAAATATAAATATTTTAATTAATGATGGTGCTAAAAAAAATATTTTATTTTAGATTTGGTCAGAAAACACTAATTCAATTCGAGGATTTTGCAAATCAAAACGCTTATCGTCTTCTCGATCGTTTCAAGCAAAGGTATACGATCTTCAACGATGATATTCAAGGTTATTAGCGAATTTATAAATATATATATATATATACATATCTATAAAATAACTCTGATAATGATATAACAGTATAAAGGAAGAAGATAGCATCAATACTTCGATGTATAAAGTCATTGGTTCGATCATCTTAAAAGGCGAAAAAGAAAAAATGGATTGCAAATATAAAGAATAGTTTTAATTGAAAATAATAAAAATATATTTCAATCATGATTGATATATTTTGAATACATTTGCATATCAAACATAATCATAGACCAGACGGGGTCTAACATAATTATTATAGTATAAGTGAGTTTAAATAGTTACTACCGCGAGATTTAAAAAAAAACTCGAATATGTTCCTCGAAGATATGTTAAGGATGATTAAGGGAATTTAGAGGATTATGATAGGATCTGAGCAATTGAGGACTAAGAAATCATACTAACTTCCATGAGATTAAAATAATAATACAAAGAAGCTCTCATACCGTTATTACGAGAAAATAATGGATTTCGAGCGGTATTAAGGAATATTTAATGAGAATTTGGAAGATTTTTCTCAAAATCTGACAGGTTTCGAATAGTTACGTTAAACGATATGTTCCACTTAAACTAAACGTGTTTCATATACATAGCAGATATTTACTTGTAAAAAAAATCTAGGAAAGAAAACATTAAATCCTCGAGTAATATAGGAATTTTTATCACAAATTTTAGCGATACTAAGTTTTATGAATGAATGTACTCTAAGAGAATTTAAAAGAAATTTCTTTTTTGCAGGAACAGCAGCAGTTGTCTTGGCCGGTCTATTAGCGTGTTGTAAAGTTATGCATAAAAAATTGCATGAAAATTCATTCATTTTTTTGGGCGCAGGAGGGGTAAAAAATGATTAATTTTTCTTAGTTATTAAAAAACACTTAGAGCTGAACTTTTGAATTTTGAAAAAAAACTATAAATCATCTGAATTTTTTAAAGAATTATTAGGCAGCTAATGGAATAGCTGAATTATGCGTACACCACATGTGTGATGAAGGCATTCCAAGAGAAAAGACCTATGAACGCATTTATTTCATGGATATTGATGGACTAATTACGAAAAAACGAAAATCTTTAAGTCAACACCAAGTACCATTCGCTAAAGATATGGAAGAATGTAATGATTTACTAAAGGTCTAATCTAAGATTTCTTTCTGAAAAATCAACTATATTTCTCTTATATGATTTCTATATCAAATCTCCTATATGATTTAAAAATTGAATATATCTAAAAAATTAAGAATTTTCGATTAAACATATCATGCACAAAGATTGAAAAAAAACCGACTTAGTGCTAATCAGTCATTATCAGTTTATCAAAAGTAAAGGCCTTTTCAGCTTATCAAGATTGTTCGTCCACATGGTATAATTGGAGCGTCGACAGCTCGAGGTGCTTTCACTAAAGAAATAATTCGGTTTATGGCTGAAATAAATGATCGTCCCATAATATTTGCTTTATCAAATCCAACGAGTAAAGCGGAATGTACAGCAGAGGAAGCATTCTGTCATACTGACGTAAATATTCATTAAGCACTTTAAGATCTAAATTTTTTTTTTATTTTTTTTGAAAAAAAAATGAATAATCAACTTAAGAATGCCTTTAATTTTAGGGACGAGTTTTATTTGCTAGCGGAAGTCCCTTTAAAAATGTTCACTTTAAAGGACGTTTATTCAAACCAGGTCAAGGAAATAATGCTTATATTTTTCCTGGATTAGCTCTTGCAGTCGTCTTATTCCAAATACGCCATATCGATCACAAAATATTCCTGATTGCTGCTAAGGTTATTTATCAAAACTTATTAAAATAAAATTTCTATTATTTTAATTGATTCTAATTTTGATTAATATTGACTCTTTTTCTATTCTAATTTATTTATTGGTTTATTGTTATTTATTGGTTTTTATTTTAGACGGTAGCAAGATGTGTCACCGAAAAAGATATCGAGGTCGGCCGTCTATATCCGAGCCTGAAATCAATTCGAGAAGTATCTATTCAGATTGCTATTGATATTGCTGAGCATTCTTACGAGGTTGCAATTTCGGTTTTAAAAAGCGAATATTTATGGAAAAAATTTTTTCAAATATTCATATTTGATCTACTAATTTAATATATATAAATATATATATATATATATATTTGATACCGAGAGGAAAGATTTCGTGAATTTCGCTACGAATTTTTATTATTACTTTATTTAGCTCGTAATTTATAAGAATAATATTAACAGCTTAATATAAAGCGTATGGATCTTTTTTTAGTATAAAATATACATGCACATTGGGAAAGTGACGAAAATCATCTATGAGAAATCACAGATCAACTCAGTACCAATAAGCATATTTAACTGAAGGAAATGATGAGCTTTTGTGGGAGATTAGTGAAATTATAGACAATAAATTTTCCTCTTCTATGTTTCTAAACCTTTAGAAATCTATCTATGCGAGTTGTCCCTATATATCTTATTTGGCTTAATGATAAATAAAATCAATAAGATATTATAAAGTACAAAAGATTAAAAGATTATGATTAAATATTATGATTAAAGGATTGATAACCACATTTTAATCACATTCTTCTTCTAACAGCTCTCACCATTTCTGGTTAGATTAGCTGCATTGGATAAGACGTCTCCAAGCTGCTCGGTCTGATGCCATCGCTAGTAGTAATAGAAGCCATTCATTTTTCCATCGTCTAAGTTTGTGTATCGCTGGTCCCTCATTTTTATCACATAAAATTGTATAAAACTGCAACAAAATTACTTAATTATAAGGTATTTCTTTCAGAAAGGCATTGCCGATTTATATCCAAGACCAGAAGATTTGGAAAAATACATTCGTACGCATATTTATTCGACATCCTATGATGAATTGATCAATACAACTTATCAATGGCCAGAAAATGATATGAAACATGGTTTTCCTGTTCCGGTTTCCATGCAAGATGATATTTAACTAATTGCTTACTTTAAGTTACTGTTTTAACATATCATAACATATTTAACTGATTACTTTTACTTCTATGTTTTACATATGCTCATTTTTTCTATTCTTTTATACTATTGCTTAATAAATTATATCAATGTTTTAAAAAATAAATGTTTTAAAAAATAAAGAATGGGGGAGGAAGAGGGGGAAATGTGGAAGAATATTCGAATCCTTAATTATGATTGGAATTTTATAAAAATTTGATAAATTTTCTAAATTTTCGCCATCAATAGAATAAATCTAAAAGTTCAAGCTAATTCAATCTAAATATCATTTAGCTTTCTTCTACATTTCTTCAAAATCTAAAAAACTAAAGCTAAAAGAGGAAAGTAAAGGAGTAAGCCTACAAATATTAAAATTTACCAAATAGCAGAAATTATAATTATTCGTCAGAAGTTACCTATGTCATTAACGTAAACTAATGATTTATTACCTATAATATTACACAAATAATCCACTAGCTTATTAACCCTTTATTCTAACTAAGTGATAAGTTATCAGCTATTAATCCACTGGATCATTATCTTATTGACCATTAACCCATTGATATTCTATTCCACTAACCTATTAATAAAATAATCCACTCTACTACTAGCAAATTAGCTTACTGCATCACTTCTAAAATACTGTTATTTATTCGTTAAGGAACGAATACGCTTGATTCGAATATGATAAGAACCAGAAATCATTATAATTGTTAAATTTATTAGAAAAAAAATGGATAATTTTCAATAGGATATTTTTTAGTCGAATCATAAAAATGCTAGTAAACTGAATCCCAGAGCAAAATTCTATTCTCGATATTTTTCTAGGCTAAGCACTTTATCATTTTAGCTTATATTCGTTCAGCTAGCCTGTCGTCTTAGACACCAGCCACTTGTCGATAGAAGCACAGGTGAATCGCCAGATTTTTCTCGAATGACAGACCTACTTCTGCTGGAAGCGGTACCACAGTATCAGTGCTTTGAAACTAGAGCAACAACCCAATGAGCCATTCTATTAATTTATTTTAACAGTTATATTCGAACAATATTAATCTACTATTTATTATTATCAAAAAAATAAAATGCTACAAATCATTATAGCAATAAAAAGGAATATTTTCAGATGGAAATAAAGCAATGATTAATTGTTAATATTTATAACTAATAATCATTTAATAAAATTAAATAATAAGTTATTACTCTTCACAATAGTATTACACTGACAATAATGCATAACATAACTTCTTTATCAATGAACATCGTTTCAGTGTGGCTTATCAACCAATGTTCCCATCATTTTATAAATAAATCCTCCTTTCTGGATACTTTGCTTTTCCCATTAAGTAAGCAACAGATGCTTATCATTGCTTAGTGCTTATCATTTATGATTTGACTCGTTCTGCTAGCTGCATTTAGAAACTTGGCTAGAAAAATTGATGATTGATGAAAAATTGATAAAAATAAAAATATAGCTCATCAACCAACATAGTTTTTTTAATGGAAAATTTACTTGTGCCAGAGGATAAGTCAAAATCTTGACTTTAATACTGTAACCTAAGACAGCGATGGTAATAGTCATTATACAATATCTTATCCCTTAACTTGATTGATCAAATAATTGCTGATTATTTAAGTTAAACTGATTAAATTAGTTGTCTTTAGAATTTGAGCAAATTAGAACTAATTTATCAAAATTATTTATTCAAATTTTATTAATAAAATTATTAGAATTAAAGGAAATTAAAAATTTAATTTAATTTTTTTTAATGTGCCATAAAACCTTTGTCTGACATTGCCCCTTTATATCGTAAATTTCTTTCCAAGTTTCTTTTTGGGGTATCGAACAATCGAATATATATTGTGCATAGTTTTCAGGCATGGGTTTTAAAGAATATTGGCAGGTGATAAGAGATAAAAAGATACAACGAAAGTATACGAAAGAAAGGAAGTCTATGTAAAAGTACCATAGTAGAGGTAATATAAGAGTTCAGTGGGGTTACTATAGTATAAGGAAGATTAATGGTTTTAAGATGACTGAAAGGATCTTGGGTATGAAAAAGATTGTGAAAAATTCTGAAAAACTTATCAAGGGGACCACAACGGTTTACAATATAAAGGGGCAATGTCAGACAGAAAGAAAGATTTTATGGCACATTAAAACAATTAAAACAATATAGAACTCTGACTATGATTAATGAGTATAACAGGAGGAAGTTTTTAGAGAAATAAAGCCAAGTTCGAAGAATTATCAAAAAAATTATGGATGAACTATGATTAGAGTAAAATGGAACTTTGATGATAATATTGTAGATTCTAAAAAGCAACGACTCGATTTAGGAATGATAGAAGTATAGATGAGTCGACAAACATGATTTTTGCACAGATCCGTTCCGGCGGGGAATAGAACCGAAGCAACGACATTCCGAAATGAGAGCAAACTCACTGAACCATTATATCTCCTAAGAATATTTTATGGACTATATTATGTTAAAAAAAAATATTTTTTAACCAATTCTTCACATGTTTGCACCTTTCAGCTATTTTTTTAAAGGTAATATTCAATATTTTAAGTTATTTTTAAATTATACTTTAAAAAATTTAATAAATTTTAAAATTTTAAAACAATTTCTCAATTTTTTTTTTCACAATTTTTTTGGAATTCAATAACGTTCATTGTGAACTTATTTTTTTTTCTTTAAATTTATTATAGTTCATTGTAGTTTAAACTACTTTTGCCTAAGTATTTTTAACATTATTCATTTGCTTATTTTTTCTTGTCTTTTTATAGCTTTAAAATTATTGATAAATAATTTTTGATAAAAGAAAAAATTAATGATAAAATCAAAATAATTTGCATTAAATCGGTTTTTTTAGAAAAAATTTTTTATAAAAAAAAATCGTTTTATTATATTTGAATATTCAGAGAATAGGATAACCGAGTGAATTATTGCTTAAATTAATTTTTAATTTTAAATTTTTAAAATTAATTTTAATTATCATCTCGAGAATTGAATCATGAAAGAAACTTATATCATAAGAAAATTCGAATGATATTGATAAATCTGACAAGTACATCCATCATAAATTGTCGGGCGAAAGTGATTGTCTGGCAAAAATTTCTGATCGTATTATTAGCAACCAGAAACAATGAATGCTAACCAATCATCTTAATTCTTTAATTCTTTTTTCAACCACTCAATAATATTCCTGGCTAGACTGGTTCCACTGAAGCCTAAAAAAGTGAAGCCTTCCAAGCCCACAATTCGATGCCATATCTAAAAAATAACCAGTGAAAAGCCATACATTTTTTTCAGTGCTTAAATTCATAAATCAGATTTTCTTACTTTATATTTTTAATGGATTTTATTGAATTTCTTATCTATAGTCATAATCTATAAACATTGAGTCATAACCTATAAGTACTTTGACATCCATAAGCATGTCAAAGTCGAGTGATAGATTCGTAACTGCGGATTCCAGCCAAAATGGTCTCGATGAGACTTCTCTGGCATATTTGTCTAGTGCTTCACCTGAAAAACTAATTGAGCTTACTTAACATTGCCGAATGTTAGTGGAGCTCGGTAAAGTAAATAAAACTTCTGACAGATAGCCATAAGTTTTTTATTAGAGATCGCTAGCCATTGCTGGTTAGACTCGTTCCACTTTCTTATTGTCCTAGCCAGGCAAGTCATTTAATTATGGAAGGTACCGATGGATCAACATCATTATATCGACTTTTGAAAGATAATTTCACTCCTTCTGTGAATAGAACCACAATTTTGGCATTCTGAAGCAACAGAGATGTATCTCTGTTATCAACAATTGTCATCATTATCATTCCATTTATCACTTCATACTATCACCAGTTTATGTCTTGGAATAGTTATTGAACTCAATAAAAATCCGATATACACCATTGAATTTATAGCAATTTATGGATGCATGGCTTGGAATGAAGCACAAGCGAATCGATTTTGCTTCCTCGTTATTTTCTTCTTTTTCACCCTTATTATATTTACATTTTAGTAATTTTCAATTCCTTTTAAATCTTTTAAATACTGCTGAGGTTCCACTTCCCCGCAGGAGTAAATCCGGCTAATGCTGTTGACCCACCTCTACTTCTATCGCCGAACGAATTAAAACCCTCTGGGCATATTTGTCTAGTGCGATAAGCTAGCTGAGCGAGTCAAAGCAATAATGGCTCTTACAAAAAAAAACAGTTAATATAATCAGAAATTTTTTTGCCAAAGAGTCACTTGACGATAGAAATACTTAGTATAAGTGGGTTAATAGCACTACTCGAATATCTTAATAACAGGCTAGACCCCTACATTCGATAATTTGAATCATTATCCACTCGGCTATCATATCCGCACATAATTTAAAAGTATGTTAAAGAATAATACAATTAAAGAAAAATCCATGAAAATATATATAAAAATAGATAATAATAATAAAATAAATAAAAATAAAAAGAAAATAAACAAAATAATAATAATAATATGTAATAATATGTATGAAAATATGTATATAA
Organism: Dracunculus medinensis; assembly: GCA_900625125.1. Taxonomy (NCBI): domain Eukaryota; kingdom Metazoa; phylum Nematoda; class Chromadorea; order Rhabditida; family Dracunculidae; genus Dracunculus; species Dracunculus medinensis. The sequence continues at coordinate 809,202 of UYYG01001169.1, forward strand.
TGTAAATAATATCTACAATATGTTTAAAAAAAATGATTAATGTAAATATGCACAATATGTAAAAATAAAAAAATTCAAACCTAAAAAACTATTAATTATTATGAAATTTATATATATTTACAAATTTTTATTTATATTTATTTATTTTATATTTTATTTTATTCTACATATTTAACATTTTTATTTTTTTTCTTCTTGCAAGCGCTCATTTTCTCTTATCATTTCCGATTAGGCTCAACTGGCTTGTTGGACCCGACAAACATTTGCTAGTCACTTGTCGATAGGCACTCAGATTTTTTGAAGGACTCATGGAAAAAAATTGCAACATTGGCGCTATTAAATTAGAACCTATTTTATTTTACTACTCAAAATCACCATCTATAATTTTTCCATTTGTTTATAAAATACCACCATAAAGTGTGGAGGGCAATATGTGTTCGCTAGAATTTTTTTAAACAATCCACACCATTACTAATTGAATTCGCTCCGCTGGCTTGTCACACTGGACAAGCCAGGAAATCCCTTGGCGATAGAAATATAGGAGAATCATCCAGCATCCTCCGGATTTTTGGTCAGGTTTACTCCTCCAGCGAATCAAACCTCAACATCGGCGCTCCCAATCGAACAATAACCCACTCTGCACTAAACTATCGACATTTGCAACAATAACAATAATAACTATCAAATTCTATTAAACTGTCAGTGCTTAATTAATTAGACCTTATTGCTGTTTATCTATTTGCTCCTCGTTAGATATATTTTTTATTGCAATCTCCTCCGCTCAACCGCTCAACCCCCCCCCCCCCCCCCCCCCCCCCCCCCCCCCCCCCCCCCACCCCTTCCCACCCCTTTCCCACCTCTCCGGTCAATCCAGTTTATTACTCTTTACTATCTGGTTTCAAATCCCTTTTAACTGGTTCCTTCTTATTTATTCTTATTTTAGCTATGAATTCATGCACACCACTCGTATATAAAGTTCATTTGCTTAGTTTTCGTATTTCGAGGTCTTTCATTTGACCTCTCTTTGAAAGGACTCATTAAATTTGACCTTTTCTTATTTTATATATATATATATTTATTGTCTCTATTGATTAGATAGAAATGTTTAAAAGATGTTGATTTGATGCAAATCAGCATCGTTCGTTGTGGTTTATTGGAAAGAAAGGGTTTTTAAAAATTTTTTTAATTATAAAAATTAAAATTATTATTATAAATAAGTAAAAATTATCATTAAAAATTAAAATTATTAAAGTAACAAAAATTGCTAAATTATGGAATTGAAAAAATTATAAAAATATTTAAATGATTTAGGAATAAATAAAAAAATTCTTATTTTTCTTCTAATTAAATGTGTAATTTTTAAATTTTATCAAATTTATTAATTCAATAGAAATAGAATATTTTTCTTAGAGAAAAATTAATAAATTTTAAATAAAAATAAATCAGTAAAAATTAATAAAAAATTAGAAAATTAATAATAAAATTAAAAAAATTAAATTAATAAAATTAATAAATGAATCATTTGAGATATCAAATTGAGGTACCAAATCAGTTTTTTAGGCATTTACCTAGCGGGGATTAGAAATTTAGCATTCACATAGCGGGGAATAGAAATTTAGCATTCATCTAGCGGGGAATGGAAATTTATCCGAATTATTATTCGAGAAATTTCTTTTTTTCATTTTATATAAAAAATTTATTTAGTTCGTTCTTTTTTAATTCTTAATTTTTATAATTTTTTTTTTTTAGAAAATGTTCGCTAACAAAATGAATTTCATCAACAAAACTATTCTGAAATCCAAGTAATTTTTTTCTTTTCAAATTTTTTCTTTTTTATTTTAAATTTTTTTAAAAAGATTAATATAAAAATATCAATATTAGATGTTATTAGATGTTATGTTTCTTATTCTTTAAATATTTAAATATTTTTTATTTTCTAAATATTTTTTAAAAAATAATTATAAATTATCGATATTAAATTTTGTAATTGCTCTATAAAAAAATATTAATTTTTAAATATTTAATTTTGTACTAAAAATTTTGAAATTTTATAAATTTAATTCATTTTTAGTGTTTATCATTTAAAACTTTTTTAAAATTTTTAATTTAATTAGGTTAAATTATTTTTTAACGTAATCATAGAAATGATGGTGAAATTTATTGGTGAAATTTCTGCAAAATTTCCGAATTTCTTCATTTTTTGTACAAATGTACAATAATTTGTTAATTGGTTACCATTCGAACGGAAAATTTTTGTTATTGGTTGTGGTATTGGTGATTGATGGGAATCGGTTGGGTTCGGTGCTGAAATGGTGGCGTTGTTCGATAAAATGCTTCTAATGATTTCTCTGAATTTATCAGAAAGGATAGTGCGTCTTTGATATTCTAATATGGTCAAATGTTGCTGTAATGTTAACGAATTTACCGATAGCGGTCAAATTATCAAAATGAGGTGCACAATCTTACTTGCAATATTGTTGAGGCAATGGAATTCGGCGTATACTGTGCAGTGAGAGAAATATTAATACTGGCAACATTGATAAAAATAATCATCTGCTCCGATGTATTTGCATTCGATCGAAATAATTTATTACTATTTTACACAAGGGAATTTGCACTATTTGCACTATTTGCATATTGTTTACTTTTTAAATCAACCATTAAACACAAAAACATAAAACATTTTTATACTATTTAGAAAGATTATTTAAAGGTCATTTGGTGTTACAACTTGTGCACTTTTATGTTCAACAAGTAAAACGCCAGACGTATCAAAAATGAGCGAAAAAGAATTGGAATTATATAAATTGTACCGCCCTGAACGAGAAGTACCAAAGATTCGTGGAACCGATTTACTAAAGGATCCTCGTTTAAATAAGGTTTATTATACCGATTAGTAAGAAATTTATAATTTAATGAATTGAACAAATCGAATTTTTTCTCCGATTTCATAAGTTAAAATTTTTATGAAATACTAATTTTTAATAAGTTGAATTTCTTATTATTATAATAAAAATAAAGTAAAAGCGAAGATGAAAGATGGTACCACAGAGTTTTCATTCAAAGTTCCCGAAGAATGGGAATTTATTATTATCACGAAAAGACAATAAGACTTATTTCACCGTAAAACCGTTTGAACTGTTGAAAAATAAAGATTTTCATTTTTGCGACAAAAAATTTCCAGTAAGCGAAAATTTCTTGATTCTATTTTAGAATATGAAAATTTATTCAGGGTATGGCATTCGGCCTCAAGGAACGACAATATCTCGGCCTTCATGGATTACTGCCTCCAGCTTTCATGACCGAAGAACAACAACTATATCGTGTTATTTCAAAACTTCGAGCTCAACCGAATGATTTGGCCAGATATGTTCAACTTGACGGTTTACAAGTTTGGTTTTATTATATTATTTATTATATATTGAATGTATTTTTTATTTTTTATTTCTCATAAGCGATTTGTTTTTGCTTTCAGGATCGCAATGAAAAATTATTCTACCGAGTTATATGCGAACATGTTAAAGAACTAATGCCAATCGTTTATACTCCAACAGTTGGCTTAGCGTGTCAAAATTTTGGTTATATCTATCGAAAACCAAAGTTAGCTAATTGATAAAATTATAAAATCACTTGTTTCATGATGATTTCTCCGAGCATAGAAATTTTTTATAAAATTTTTCTTTATGGATTTGAATTTGAAGGCTTTCATCGTCATGCAAAAGGTTATTTGCTTATACCGATTTTAAGATTCAATTTGAAGGCTTTCATCGTCATGCAAAAGATTATTTGCTTATACCGATTTTAAGATTCATTGGAGGATATTTTCGCACTCCATATTTTTCTTGCAAATTTAAGCAAAGTTCCAAAAACGTCGACTATTTTTCATTCCAGAATAAGATTTTTTAGAGAAAAATTGCTCTTTTATACTCTTTGTTACAGTTGAAGATATTGCGATTAGTAGAATTTTGCTATCTGTAACAATTTTCGTCCACTGGTCAAAGAGATAAGATAAGAGATAATACGTTCTATTCGTTAGTGCTCCGAAGGAATAAAATGATTTTCGTGTTATGCTCAATTACTATCGTACATATCAATTGTTTTCATGAAGAAAGATAGATAGTCCAGTGAATTATTCTATTGAGAGGTAAATGAATCTTCCTCCTCAATAGAAAACCTGTTATTAGAAAAATCCGGTCAATGGTGACGACTTTTCTATGCTTCTATCACCAATTGACCCTCTGTAAAATGTCTAAGCGTATTAACATGGCCAATGCAGCGAGCCTGACCAGAAAAGGTGACCACTCATTCATGGTTTTAGTGAGATCAAGGGGAATTTGGTTATTTGGTAGAAAATAACGATAATATCCGTTAATCGGAAGCTCAAAGCTAATAAAACTCACGAGAAAACGATAATCGAATTGAGCTTTTCAGATTCTTCAACTGACTTCAGAGATTAAATTTACTTTAATGTTGGAATGAACTAATATGAACTAAGCGATTGGAGCAAAGCAACTCTTCTTACAATCCTCAAAAAAGGACTATAGGATCTACAGTTGCAGTTATCGAGGAACTAACCTACTAGACGTCTATGGACGTCTTTTTTTGTTATTAATTAAACTTATGGCAGTACGATATGCATCTCCTGAGTATGTTGGATTTAGGCCAGGGATGCTGGCAAGCTATAGCGTTATTAGACCAGATTTTTTCCTTCAGCCGAAAATCGAAAAAAGAGATTTTATCACAAATTCGATCGGAGCGAAGCTCCAAAGTCTTGCAGTTTTGGACTAATATCGAATATCTTTTGGTTCTAATAATTGGATGGATTATTTTCCACTTAATCGTCCGTTCATTTCATGAAGTCCACTTTTTTGCCATTTACTCGTTCAATAAAGGTGAAATCAAAAAAACTTGTTCTTGATAGCCATTGAATTTTCAATAGGAGAAAAATTATCAAACAAAAATATCAAGCAACATTCTTAGTGTGAAGTAATTAACTCTGCACCAGCACGGTTGTAGAAAAAAATTTCGTTCTATGGTAATCAATCGACAATTGGTCATTGATAATTGATAAATGATAATTGGTCCTTTTACGATATTTCATAGCTAAATAAATTATTTAGATTTTCATTCTTCGGCAAATTTCTATTTCTCATTATGTTTGGTTTTAGATTAACCTAAGTTTCATTTGCCATTTATTATTTTTCCACCAATTGAGAATATGAAAATATTCTATTAATTGTTTTGTGTATCCTTAATAGGAAGAACTTAGCGGAACTTTTTTAATCGAAGTCAAAGACCCGAATATGGTACCAAAACCGAAAAATGCATAGCGCTCTCGTGCTCGCCAAACACTTAAGTAAATAATGCTTTATGTCGTTGCTTATCATTGTCTTTTCAGGATAGTTTTTCCAGACAAAACTTTATTTCTATTAGAAGAAAGCTTTTTTTTTCTTCACAAAATAGTTGTATTGTCAAAATGTGTCGCATTTTCAGATGTCGGCTCGAATTAGATAATTTTTCGTTAATTTTTTTATAGGTAGTAAACTAATGCCGATTTACATTCCAATGGCAATTATTAAAGAATTTTTTATTTTAGTATTTTAATAATCACTTTTTACCGTTTTTTCTATTTGGTTACTTAAAAGAAAAAATTTTTTTTTGTAAAAATATAAATAATTAAATAAAAATATTATTGCATTAAAATTATATGGCATATTAGAAAGAAACGAAATTTGTGCGATAATAAAATTATTATTGAACTTAAAAAAATCAAATTTATTAAATTAAAATTAAATTAAAATTATCGAAAATTAAAATTACTGGAATTATTGAAAAATTGAAATAAATTTATTGAAATACTTTTTTTCGAAAATTTTTTAAAAAATATTGAATATTTAAAAAAATATTTAAAGAATATTTTTCATTGATTAAATATTTAAAATATTTATGCTAAAAATTCGAATTTATCTGAAAATTAATCCAAAATTTTTTGAAAATTTTTAAATTTTAAAAATTTCTATGAAATTCTTGCAGAGGCATTTATGTAACAATCAACGATGATAGCATAAGTAAAATTCATCACATTCTTAGCAATTGGCCAGAAAACGATGTGAGGGTGCGTTTCCTTTTGTTGCTTTCAATTGCTTAATTACTTGCTGAACTCGATTTTCCTTTTGGCGAAGTCGAAATGTTGCATTTAATTTGGTAGGAAAACACGAAAGGCGAAAATTCCTTGTGCATTATTTTTCTTATAAATTTTCGAAATTTTATAGGACATTTAAATTTTTTTGATGGAATTTTAGGCCATCGTCGTCACTGATGGTGAAAGAATTCTTGGTTTGGGTGATTTGGGCGCATATGGTATTGGTATACCCGTCGGCAAACTTGCTTTATATGTGGCCTTAGGCGGTGTGCAACCGAAATGGTGTCTTCCAGTTCTGTTGGACGTTGGCACCAATAATGAGGTTATTTTTGATATGCTACGATTCTAATTCTGCTGTGATATTGATTTACTTGTTTCTCTTGTTTTCCTTATTTGTCCTATTTTCTATTAGAATAAATTATATATTAAATTAAATTATATAAATTATGAAATATATATGTATCTTTGGTGATGGTAGCAAAAATCCGGGTGGTTATTGGAAACTCACCTGCAACTATAGTGATTCCCAAGTGATTCTATGGTGAAAATTATATGAATATTTCTTCATATTATTGCTTTTCTTTCTGCATTTTCCTGAAATAAAAGAATTTTCTGATCTCTTATTTGCCGAAATTTTAGAAATTACTGAATGATCCGTTTTACATCGGTTTACGTCGTCAACGAGTTCGTGGTGAAGCTTATGTGAAATTCGTTGATAATTTTATGAAGGCTGTCACCAAGAAGTAATTTTTTTTCTTCCCGATTGCCTTTTTCACTGATCAACGGTTTCGCTGATTTTTAAGGACTTGAAAATTTCATAATGTCTCGTAATATCTGAGATTGCGTGTTTGGATTGTGGAAAAACTTTATTTAACTTTTTTTTATCTTTTGCCTCGGTCTTTTGCCTCCTTTTTGTTATATTTTTAGGTTTGGCCAAAATACACTCGTCCAATTCGAAGACTTTGCCAATGTTAATGCGTATCCTTTCCTTGATCGATATCGAAATAAATACACAGTATTTAATGATGATATCCAAGGTTATTATTTTTCAGTTGGTTAGCTTTGTTTCGTTTCAATAAGATTTTCGATTACATACTTCTAGGAACGGCTGCGGTTTGCCTTGCTGGGCTTCTTTCGTCTGTTCGATCCGTTAACAGATTGCTGTCGCAGGAGAAAATTGTATTCCTTGGTGCTGGAGCTGTGAGTTGATTTCTTTTTTAAATAATTAATATTTTCTTTTTTTTTAAATCGTTGAATTGTTGAAAAGCTTTTAAATACTTTGCTAGTTTTATTCATTTATCCTAGTTTTATCCTTTTCATTATAAAAATTCATTAAAAAAATAATAAAAATTAGGCATCAACTGGCATTGCCGATCTCATTGTAATGCAAATGGAAAGTGAAGGATTGTCGAAAGAAGAAGCACGAAGTCGAATATTTTTAATGGATAGTAAAGGTCTAATTACAAAAACAAGATCGGAACCAATCAAGGAAATGCACAATCGTTTTGCTAAAAATATACCACCAACAAAATCCTTGCTTGAGGTGATTACTTTTTTTTTGTTTATCTTGGCTTTTTCATGTTTTTTTATTTGACTGCATGCATTCAGAAAAGATTTATTTTCTAATTTTCAATTTAAAAGTATGCGAATTTGAAAATTTATTATAGTTATGCAAGTGAAACCTTACGGTTGCGTGAAAACGCTGGTATTCACTTTGAAATTTCCTCAAAATTAATGTTCTCTTGACAGTTCGAACTTTGTTTCACCCTATCGGCCCACCAAATCTTCTTAAAACCATTTAATTCCTTGTATAAGCTTTGAATGCTCACCTTCATGCAATTTTTCATTTTGGTAGATAAGCTGAACAAGGTTTGACGACCGTTAAAAGTGGAATCGGATCTGAGGAAAGGCTTTTGCGAATGAACTGCAATAAGAGAGTAGAGCGGAGTTTTGAGGATTTTAAGGAGATATTTATTTTGCTAAAATACCACTCGTCATAAAAAAATTATTAAAAGGTTTCAATATTGAAATGGGAATAATTAACAAAAGAAATTATTATACTTTTTTAACCGCCTAGGCGTTTTAATTTTTTGAATTTTCCCCTAACTGAATAAATTATGGCAGTTTCAGGATTAATGGATTGTTGAGAATTATTTTTAAACTGATTTTAAAAACTATTAAAATTCGATATTTATATAGGTGATTAAAACCGTTCGACCGACGGCCATTATAGGAGCGTCAACGATTAAGGGTGCTTTCACCGAAGAAATCATTCGTACCATGGCCAAAATCAATGAACGACCTATAATATTCTCTCTGTCGAATCCGACCAATAAATCGGAATGCACAGCAGAAGAGGCTTACCGCTTTACAGATGTAAATTAATTTTTTTTATTTGTATAATTGAATTTGGCTTAAAATTGAGAAATTTTCATAAATATATAGTGCATTTCATTTATTGTTCAAATTTTTTTATATAAAATTGCTTATCAGTTGCTTATAATTTTTTATTTGCCGAATTATTCTAATTCATTTATGCAGGGACGAGTATTATTCGCGAGTGGCAGTCCATTTCCAAACGTGGAACTGAATGGGAAAATTTTCAAACCGGGACAGGGAAATAATTCGTACATTTTCCCCGGGGTGGCTCTCGGAATAATATTGTTCAAAGTTAGACACGTCGGCGACGATATTTTCCTTCTTGCTGCTCGAGCAAGTTTTATTCGCTTTTTTCATTCCTTAGTTCTTTTCGCAATACAGAAATTTTGACGAAATATGTAAAAAAATATGTAAATGACGAATTTCATCTGAAAATTTTAGTTAATCTAATTTCAGAAAGTTGCTTCATGTGTGAGCGACCACGATTATTCCGTCGGGCGAATATTTCCACATCTGAAGAGAGTGCGCGAGATTTCCATACAAATAGCTGTCGAAATGGCGAAATATTGTTACAAAGTAATCACAAATAGCATTAAATATAATAATTCGTTTAACTATATATGAATCACAGGGAAAAGTAGATTAAGTTCCATCAATATATATGTCGTTTAATTAGAATACTGGATTTCAGTTTGGCCCACAGTCTTTAATGGTTCTTCATTTTTCTAATAATCCACGCTTGCTGAAGTAATCGGGGGGAGGGGGGGGGGGATGAATATCGAAAAAGACTCAATGTACATGAAAAATATATTTTTCAGAACGGCACAGCTGATTTATATCCACAACCCGAGGATTTGGAGCAATTTGTTAGAGCGCAAATATACTCCACATCTTATGACGAAATGATTAATGTTACATATGACTGGCCAACAAATGATATGAAGCATGGATTTCCCGTACCGCCACGTAATTACGATAGCGCCGAAGATGAGTGAACGATTAATATTTGTACTTCTCTTGTTAGATTTATCGTTCTGAGCGAATATTTATACTAAATATAGCTCTTTTTTTGTTTTATTTTATTTAACCTAGGCTAGAAACCAAAATCCACAATATTTATCTTATCATTATCTTAACATTTACTATTATTTCATTCATTTTTATTTTTCTTTTGGTGTTAATTCTTTGTTTTGCAAGATTTGTGTCAAAATATGATAATCAATATGATAATCCTAATAAATCTATTCACTTTTTGGATAAAAGCATTTTTTCAAGATTCCCTCTTTTCTACATCAAATTTTTATCTTTTCTAATCTCGGGCTTATCATTTATAATATCTTTATTTATAATATCATTTATAATATTTAATCATATCTTTATTTCCTAATAGAGATATTTTTATTCAATATTTTTATTTTAATTTGTAAATATATATCAATTAATATATATAAATCAATTTGTTTTTTGATTTTTTGCAAATATCTTCTTTTATTTGATTTTGATACGTGGATGGTATTTGAGAATAATACAGTTGAATCAATCATAGAAGAAGAAAAAAGACTACATTAGTATATGGTATAAGGTGGATTGATAAGGAAGTAATATGACGATTAGTAATAATATGAGACAAGATAAATAGGGAAAATGATAAAAAAGGAAGATGCATGATATGATCGTATCAGATTAATCGCAAATTATCACTATCACTATCACTAGTAAGTAAGATAATAAATATTAAGTATTTTTTAGAATAAGTTTTTAAAGCGAAACTCACAGCATTTATTTAACAAAATTATGATATTCGGCCGTCAGTTTTTCATTAATTGTACCGTCTTTTGTATACTAATTAGGTGTGACTTTCAGTTGATTGGCGATTGCGCACTCGCAATATTCTAACACCGAAACTGATATTTTAGAGTGGAAATTAAAAATTTTATTGTTTAAAAAAATTGGCAAAGCATCTTTTCATTTGAGAATTAGAATTAGGTTTTAAAAAATTTTCTAAAAGGTGATGGTGTCCATTTATTGCAGACTTTTACATCTTGAGATCAGCTGCTTGATGGCTTAATGGCAAGATAACTGCCACTGAGAATCGAGAACAGCTCGGATTCAAAATCTGTCCGACGCAACATACCTTAATGGGTAGCAATGTCGTAGAATGGCAATAGCAAAAGATGGTGACTCATGGGTTGTTGTTCGATTCTGTATCCTCAGAGTTCCTTCAAAATGGCGGCGCTCTGTACCTTTATCGCCAAGTGACTTCTTGACGAAATTTGTCTCTTTCGACAAGACAACTTCACTATACACATCTTTAAGAAGATCCACATTCTATGAAGAGAGATGTCGATCTAGATATATGGCACGCCGATACAATCATACATAATGGCATACAACTTTGCTCTAGTACCATCCGCATTAATTATACTAGGAATTGACACGCTATGCATTAAGCCTTCATAGGCAAACCCGATAAAGACCTGGATAGATCAAGCGAGATTTTATATAGATGGAAATCAGCGATATATGAGCATGGCTGGTGAAAAAAAGAAATCATTTCAATTATTTCGATTTAGATGGCTTTGTATCGAAAGGCTTAAAAATAAGTGGAACCAACAAATCGATAATCGGTAATACTTATCAGTATATTAAAAAAAATGGAGCAATTGAATATTAGAAATCTAGAAAAATGATTACTAAAAATATCGGCGAAATCTTATCATTATCAGAAAAAAAATTATCATTAATCTTCAAAACAATTCTTTACGTCGATGAGGGAAGAGGGAAAAAGAAAAGTGGGGGAGGGGTATTTGCAATCCAGGTTAGCAACTAAAATATAGCTTTATTCACAAAATCCCGAAATTCTATCTGTCCCTTATACAAAAAACGTTCGTTAATGTTATTAAAGGATATTAATTACTTTAACGATGAACCGAGTTCACCACCCATTTATTTACCTAGGACAAACCCTCTTCTCATCACCCGGTTAAGTACCATTCCCTTAAAAATAATTAAAGTCATTTTAATACTCATTTGCAATTTAGATGATAAAGTGCCGAACTTTAAATCATTTCTATATATACTCTCGAAACGATTATATGATTACTGTATTTATTGGATTTATTTCATTTCTAATTTTATTTATCTTTGATTGAGGTGAATTTGCTGTATTTTTAAATTATTTTCATAGATTAGTTACATTAAAAAGAAATTTATTGAAAGAAATTTTAGAATTTTTATGTATTAGTCGATTTTAATTCGATTCAATTTCTTTTCTAAAAAGGAATTTAAATCGATAAACTTTCGTATTTGCACTTTATGCGGGGTTTTTTCTTTTCTCTTTTTTTTAGATTTCAACGACGCATAAAAAGTGAAATTCGATCTAAAATTTTTCGATTTTGTTTTTTTTATAATTGTTGCAGTTGAAATGAAAGAAAATTGATTCAGCTTAAACGCTTTTCGAAGGTGTCACAGCGTTTATTATTATCGGGGTTAATCTCAATCGATTGATTATTTTTTTTTGTGGGAAATATTTTTTTTTTTAGTGAAATTATTAAAATTATAAAAGAAAAAAATTATACGATATAATTATAATTAAAATTATAATTATAAATTTAAATAACTATGGCTCTGCGTAAAGTTCGGAGCAATATTGATCGTTTATTTGATAAAAATTTAACAGATTTAATTCGCGGTATACGAAATAATAAAGATAATGAGGTATGTTTATTTGTTTTATTCATTTTTATTCATTAAAATTTTTTAATATTTTTTTGTGTGAAAGAGAAAATTTTTCAAATTTTTCTTTTCATTTAGTTTTACAATATTTCTATGCAATATGAATTTTAATAAATTATCAAAAAAAAAATTTTTTATAAATGTCTAAATTTTTTAAGAAATTTTGCATTTTCTTGAACCAAGTAATTTTATTGATATTATTTAATTGAAATTAATTGAATTTTTAATATTCATAAATTATTAATTATTTTGTCCATTAGTGAGAAAAACTAAAAAATGAATCTTTCGAATATTTTCGATTGAAATTTTCGCAGTTTTTAAATTTGAAATTAATTTTTAGGCAAGATATATTGCAGCTTGTATTGAAGAAATAAAAGGTGAATTGAGGCAAGATTCAGTTTTTATTAAAACAAATGCCATCGAAAAATTGGCTTATGTAAGATTTCATTTTAGTTCTTTACAATAATTAACGAATATATTTAATTTCCGATTAATTAGTGTTAAATATAATGAATTGTTTATTTAAAATTTAATATGATTTTTATTTTGAAGAAAGTTTTTTAAAATCTTCGAAGAAAAAAAAATTTTTTCAGTTACAAATGATGGGTTATGAAATGTCTTGGGCTTCGTTTAATATAATTGAAGTAATGGCTTCAACTAAATTTACGGAAAAGCGCATTGGGTTCTCGCTTTTTTCATATTTACTTCATGTTTCCTGTATAATTCATAATTTTTTCAGTTTAAATTAATGTGACTTGCGAAAACATAATTATCATTTGAAATTTTATTTCTTTTTTTTTTTAGTTATATGGCGGCATCGCAATGTTTTTACGATGAAACTGATGTGTTGATGTTAACAACAAATCTAATACGAAAAGATCTTCATAGTGCTAATATGTATGAAACTGGAGTAGCATTGGGCTCTTTCTCTTGTTTTGTTACGTCGGATCTTGCAAGAGATCTCACTAATGACGTTGTTAATCTTGTAAGCGTTTAAAATTTTTTTCATTTTTCAGAGGTAATGAATGAAAAAAATTATTATAAGAATGCGGAATATTTCTCGATAATTTTATAAAATTTCAGCTTTCTTCAAGTCGTCCTTATATAAGGAAGCGGTGTGTATTAGTATTATATAAGATTTTTTTAAAATATCCCGAATCCTTACGGCCAACATTTCCTCGACTGAAAGAGAAGTTGGAAGACGCAGATCCAGGTTATGAAATTTTTGATTTGTATTTTTTCCCAATTTTGTTCCAATAAGAGAAATTTTTTATTCATGGTTTCATCAAATTAACAATTCTTTGAGTTCTTAAATTTATAAAGTTGTTGTTAATGAAAAATTTTGCCGAATTTCAGGAGTACAAAGTGCTGCTGTGAACGTAATTTGTGAGTTGGCTCGAAAAAATCCTAAAAATTATTTAACCTTGGCTCCAATTTTCTTTAGGCTAATGATAACTTCATCAAATAACTGGATGCTTATAAAAATAATTAAATTAGTCAGTATTTCTCATATTCTATAAAAGTTTCTCTTCCATATAGAAAGAAAACATTATATTAGTTTAGACATTATATTACATGTATTCTTAAGAAAATCATCTATTCTTTCCCTATAATTATATTTCAGGTCCTTGTATGCCTTGCTAATAATTTCCTTGGAATCTTTTATACTCCAAACTCTCCTATATCACCTTAATGCTGAATACTCGATGTTTCTGTGAACATTACCGTCTTATACTACTTTAATCATTTAAATTTCCTTGCAATCTAATTCTTCATAACTGTGCATTTCTAAAATTTTTTGAAAACATTTTTAATACTTTCAAATTTTTCTCCATATTCTCCAGGTAAAACCGGATAATAGCAGCTGTTCCATTTCAGTGTTGCTATTTTGTTTTATCCTGTTAACGTTGTCTAAATCTTGATCAACTCCGGTTTTTAGATTTTAAATCCATTCTTACATTTTTACATTTTTAATTCTCTTACATTTTTACATTTTTAATTTAAAATTGCTAATACTATATATCATTAATGGTTCAAGAAGTTTGGTGCACTGGTGCCATTAGAACCACGTTTAGGAAAGAAACTTCTTGAACCATTAACTATATATAGTATTAGCAATTCTATTCAGTAATATATAGTATTAGCAATTCTCGAGGTTTCATTTTGCTTCATTAACGACCTAGTATTTTTGTCCCAATCTCAATTTATAAAGTTAAAAGCATGACGGAAGTATGGGAAGAGTACGCTTATTGAAAAATATTAAGAGGGATAAAGTTTCGAAGGGATATTGAGAAAGAATAAAAAATTCAAACGATTCAGGGAAATATCAAGAAATACCAAAAGTTTGTCCATTTATAATGTATAATGCACTCGGATATTTTTATCATTCTTGTTATCCATCATTCTTAAAATTCGCTTGATTTTTATTGCTTATTATTTATTAATATTGCAGTTTGGTGCATTGGTGCCATTAGAACCACGTTTAGGGAAGAAACTTCTTGAACCATTAACAAATCTTATTAATAGGTTCATTTTTTGATTTCTTCGTTATATTCTGTTAAAAAAAATTTTTTTATATTGTTTAGAGTTTTTATAATTTTAATGAGCATTTTTGACAGAGTTTTCTTACCTTTTATTATTTTTAAATTTTCAGCACTTCTGCCATGTCACTTCTTTATGAGTGCATCAATACTCTTATTGCAGGTAAATTTTTGTTTAAACTTTTTGTCCTAGTTAATTTCATTTCTTAAATTCCATGAATTCCATTTAGCCCTCTCTAAATATGATTTTTTGATTTTTATTTCATCTGTGGTTTAATAATATGGTTTCAGTTCTGATTTGTGTGTCTTCTGGTGCTCCTGGTGATCACACTGCTAGCATTCAGGTAATTTTTTGCTTTTTATTATTTGCGTCCATTTTTATGGCCTGTTTTTATTTGATAAAAAGATTTTTCGTGAAATTGATTAAATTATCTTTGTTATGCTTTATTTATATTGCAGTTATGTGTGCAAAAGTTGGGTGTGCTAATTGAAGATTCCGATCAAAATTTAAAATATCTCGGTTTACTGGCTATGGGAAAAATTTTACAAACCCATCCGAAAGCAGTTCAAGCTCATAAAGACATCGTTTTACGATGTTTAGATGATAAAGATGAAAGTATCAGATTGCGGTGAGTTTTTTAAGGAAAGATTTACTTATATATTTACAATATTTTTATAAATACTTTTGAAAATGGTAATAATTTTCATATTTTTTGAAAAACATTGGCTTGCAAACATATTTTTTAAAATATGGGTTGATGATGACGATTTTGCACAATATCATATGATATCTGTTGACTGACGATCGATGCTGAAACCCATGTCTAAAATTTTCAAAAATATCTATTATCTGAAATATTTTACTAAAATGTTAAATGCGATCTACTAAAATGCGATAAATTGCTAAAAATTTGAAAAATTAGCATATTAGCACTTAATTAGAATTAATTTCAAAACTCTAGTTTACTCTCAGTTTTTTTCGAATTTCTTTTTTCTTACTTTTTGTTCCATTAGTTTTTATTTTATAATGCCATATACAAAAAAGTGAAAAGCACCACTGTTAGCCATACAATGAATAAATAAGACAATGAATAAAAAGAATTAAATTATAGCAGGTAGCATTATATTAGTTCTTCTTCTAACATTATATTAGTTCTTCCTCTCACCATTACTGGTTAGGCTGACTCCAACGGCTACAAGGGTAAGATGCTTCCAAGCGGCGCGGTCTGGTGCTATCGTCGACAGTAATGGAAGCCATTCCTTTTTCCATCGTCTAAGTCCATATATTGCTAGTCCACCTACACGTTCAAAATCTTTCTTGACCGTATCAGTCCAGGTCTTGATTGGTCCACCTCGCTTTTGATGCCAACCATCAAATGGTTTAGCAAATAACGAAATATGTGTCAACTCCTGTGGTGGACGACGGAGAATGTGCCCTAACCAGCGAAGGCGGCGCTCTGTATTATTATTTATGCATATTATATTATTTATGCATATTATATTATATTATAATAATATTATTTATGCAAGTGGTATTTGAACGAAGATGGATGCATTATATTAGTAAATATAAAGAAATGTTAAGAACTTTTAATTGAAGATTATAAAAAAATAAAAATTAAACAATTCTAGGAATAATTTTTCCCTAATTTCTTCACAAAATTAGATGTGATTAATTCTCTTCATTCCATCATAAGGTTTTGGCAAATTATGTGTAGTGCATATAGAATTTAGTAATTTCGCTATTATTTGCATATAGGATTTAATATTAATTCTTGGAGGAAAATTGAAGTTTTTGGGCATTGATATCCATTTATTTACTAAGGATAAACCAAGCAGGGAATAAACCATGCGTTCATGGAATTAATAGCTGGAAATGAGGTCAAATTTACACTTATTAATACTAACAGCAAGTCAGATTTTTTTTTTTTAAACTACTCGAATATATTATTAGAGTCATCCTGTAATCAGCATAGATGCTTTGAATTGGTTATTATTTAACCTTTGTAAATTGATTAACTAAACTTTTTTTCAATTTAGTGATTTCAAGGATGGCATAGTTAGGAAGGAAATTTTTTTTATTTTATAATTGCTTATAGCGTTTTCTTGCTTTTTTTAAATAATTAAATAGGCAAATATTAGCAGAATGAAAGTTTTACATAGTTATGTACAAATGTTGATTTCTTTTGAGAAATCTATATTTTATATCTTATGCTTTGAAAATGATTTAAACATTTTTTTTGTCTCTGTTCATTTTTCTTATATTTTTTTCAATGTTGATAGAAAAATTTTATAATTAAATATTTCAAATTGTAAAGAATGGAAGACTTAGTTTATCAGCTTTGCTTTTTTATGATCTAGTGAAATTTAAATTTAAATTCCTATATTACAGTGCTCTTGATCTTTTATACGGGATGGTTTCGAAACGAAATATTATGGAAATTGTACGAAAATTAATGGAACATGTAGATGCTGCGGAAGGATCGTTCTATCGTGATGAACTGCTTTCAAGGATCATTTCTATTTGTTCCTATAATAATTACCAATATATTACTAATTTTGAGTGGTTCGTTGGTATTATATTTCATTAATTATTTTTTAATATTACAGAATTGTTTCACAAAGTTAGATTCATGCTAGTTTGATTCATTTGTATTCATTGTTGATTTTTATAAATTTTTATGAATGATAGAATGTTTTAATATATTTTTTTATTGTTTTTTATTGTATTGATTTATGTATCATAGGACCAACTTTCCTTTTTTATTTTACCAAAATATGTTGTTATAGGTATATTTCTGTTTTGGTTGAACTAACTAAAGTTGAAGGAACGAAACACGGTTCATTAATCGCTGGGCAGGTTGTTTTTTCGCAATTGTTTGTTCCGAAAATTTTAAAAAATTTTGAAAATAAGCCATTTGAGAAATCGCATTTTTTTTTTTTTTCAGATGCAAGATGTTACTGTGAGAGTACAATCGATTCGACATTTTTCAGTTTCCCAAATGGCTTTACTTGTAGAAAATGCTAATTTACTTCTAATAGGAAGTGCACAGCATCGCAGTAACATATGTGAAGTCTTATTAGCCGCTGCTTGGATCTGTGGTGAATATTCCGAGTGAGCTTAAATTGATTTAATTTGTAGCTATTGATTTTTTTATTCTTTAATGTTGATAAACAATAAGATAATCGTTAATTTGAAATTATAAGTCACATTTTTTTATGATTTTAAAACCTTTCGTTTTATATTTAAAATCGCCAATAATATATTTATTATTACTAGGCATTTGAGAAACGTACAAGGAGTTCTTGAAGCAATGCTGAAGGTGAAAACTTTGGTGACACCAGGTCATATACTCAGTGTGTATGTTCATAATATAGCAAAACTATATGCCCTTTTGCTGTCAAGAGCAGAGGCTGAAGAAGATTGGGATGCTGTAGATTCATTAGACAATCTTATGCTATCAAAACTACCAGAATTTCAATTAGCCGATCATTTAGAAGCCCAAGAAAGAGTGTGTTTTTGCTTTTAATTTTATAAATTTTGAAGTATTAAGTTATCGGTTCATTTCATTTTTTTCGATTGAAAAATTTTTCAGTTTTATAGAGTGCTAGCTAGGCTAGTTATTTAAGGCTTGTACTTTGGTCGCAGCGATTCGAGTATTAGAAAGTTTTCATGCAAAACGAGAGAAAGTTGGGGAATATTTTGCTAAGCTTTTCGAAGGAGAGCTTAATCCAGTTGCTGTAAAAGCCCAGAGGAAAGTGCCAGTACCTGATGGGTAGGAGTCATTTTCTTATTTTCATTAGAAGCTTGCTTTTATATATTTACCTTAAGTTCAAGTGTTCTGTTTATTATATTTATTTTGTTTATTCTTCTTTTATATTTTTATTTTTATCATTTTATCATTTTTTTATCTTCAAGATTAAATTTGGATGTATGGTTACATGAACCTGAACTTAATGACAGCGAAGCAGAAGATGATTCTTACGGTCAAACAGTTGACGATAAAATAAACGATAAATACAGAGTTGAAGACAGTCAAAATAGGTTTCATTTTACGGATAAAGTCCTAGATAAGAAATATGGAAAAATGGGAAGCGAAGCAAATGAACTGACTGAAAAAGAAATCCAAGAGGTAATGGATGAGTCTTGCGCAAATCCAAAATGGCTTTTTAGTGGTCATGATCCATCATAATTTTTTCATTTGCAGCGACGCGCTCGACGCTTGGCTGAAATTGAAAACAATCCATATTATATGAAAGGTGATCTCAAACCGTCAACAACAATGCGTGCGACAAAATTCAATGTCCGTGAGTCATCCGAAAAGTTGGAGCCAGTATCAACTGAGGTTCAAAGTCCTCTTGAGATTCCTGGTTGGTACTCAATTAATTGGCCAAGATTTGTTTATACTTCATTTATTTTTATTAATCCATTGGTCATTTAGTTTTCTATTTTTTATTTGGCTGCCTCAATGATTTGTTGAGATGTGTGGCATCTTCCATTCTATTGTTTATTCAAGTCCTATTTTTACTGAAGGAGAAGAAAGGATTAGACTTCACAATCAGAAATAAAATAAAAATTTAAAAGAATATAAAGGTTTTTAGAAACATTTATTTATTTAAAGTTTTGTTCCTCGCGAAAAATTATTTAAAAGAATAGAAAACAAAAGATGAACTAATCTTTATTTATTTCTAAAATAGCTATTTCTAAAATTTAAAATTTCTAAAAATTTCTAAAATTTCTAAAATTTCACAAACGGTGTAGTGTTAAAGACTTTTAAGCTGATAAGATGCCACTGAAATCGGCTTCGAAAATATCTTCACTCGAAACAAACCGAGCGTTTCGAAATGCTCATTACCATTTATTATTGGAGCCCAGTGAATAATTAAATAAATAGCTAAAACTTAGTAAATATTCATTGAAAACAAAAAATTGACTTATTAAATATTTATTAGAAACAAAAAATTTATATAATTCAAAACAAAAAGTTAAATTGAATTATAAAGTGGGGAGAAATTGCATAAATTTCGCAAATTGCTTTCTGAGTTTCGAAAAAGATTCCGTATTAAATATTCTAAAATTTAATTTTGAAATTCAAAATTTAATATTGTTTTGGGCGAAGAATTTTAATAATGTTACGGCTATGGCTTCCTTTGAGAACAACTTAATTTTAATCTTTAAACGGTCATTTCCAGGTGTGCTTGGTCTCAATCGATATATAGAACAACAACAATCGACACTTTCATGGAAAGCCGCTAAAAAAGAAAAAAAAAAGCGGAAAGAAAAAAAAATGAAAGATTTTAAAACAATAAGTAGTTCAAGTGAAGAAAATATTACAACTGTCCATCAAGTGAATAGAGCGGACGGCGAAATGCCTGAAAATGCAAAATCTACTGATGATGATGAAGAAATTGAAAATTTGCGCGATGCGGATGATGATGCTTATAAAGCACTCGATATGGATTTGGAGGAAAATTTGAAGGAAAGTCCACCAACTGTTCAAACTCGGCCAAATATGCTTAATATGCGGCAATCTTCCAATTTTTCTAAAAATGATCCAGCAGCTTGTTCAAGCTGTAATGGAACTGCCTTTGATGAACAAAGAATTTCTAAAATTATTAAGAAAAGAAAAGAGAAACACAATAAAGATGATGGAAAATATCGTAAGAAAACGAAAGGAAAGAGAGAAGCATCGCAAAAAAGTACAAAAAACCAATTTTCACCGGTTAGAAGTTCACAATCATGGGTAGATTCTTCTAAAATTGCTTCGAGTATAGAAAAGGATCATTCTTCTGATCATCGGCGTATCTCGAAATCCAGAAGATTAGAAACAAGGATGAAAGAATCGAAAAATATTCAAGAATTAACAGAAATTGTAGAACCAATTGATAAAGAAATTTATGAAATCACTTCAGGAGTATGTACTCCAAGTAATCCAAATTTCGGTTCTTTTTCAAATGGTGCCATATCTTCTGGCGATGTAACTCCTCAACGAAGTGTTGACAATAGTTGGTCGAAGTTAAGGCTAAATTTATCTTCATATAAATTACTTGGAGAAAGCAAAGACTTGAAAATGATGTATGAAACGCAAGTTTCGACCGAAGATGCCAATCAGGTGGCTGTTTGTGTGGTATTTACAAATGTAAATGGAAATACGATTCGTCAACTCGAAATAAACATTTTAGATACTTTGAACACACGTTTAATTACTGAAGAACGACAATCTCCTACTGTATTTTTTTAAGCTATTTTTTTGTTTTTTGTAAAATTCAATATTTTGACTATCAAATTTCGATAATCTGTTTAAATATTCAATTTAATATATATATTTGTATTTTTCTATATTTTTCTATTTTTTATTACATATGTAAATATATTTATTTTCATATTTCTTTAAGGCTAGTATGCTTTTGCCATTCCAATTGCCTCCGGAAATTTCCACCGAGCACATTTTTCGTTTTTCTGTCGGCGCCATTAATGTCGCACAAAGATTGCGGGGAACAATCACTTTTTTTGTTGAGGTTAAATGTTTTGCTTAAATGAGAAATTTCATTTCATAATTTATTTAAGTTAAATAAGCACAATAGAAAGTCTCAGACTAGTAAAGGTTTTGTTAACTTCTCCAAAATATTTTCTTCTTTTTAAGGGTAATGGCCAAGTTTATGAAGATAAAATTGATTTCTACATCAGATTGCCGACAATAACGTTTATATTGCCTGCAACAATTGGCAGGTAAAATTAAACAAATGTAGCCAATAAAATGAAATTGGGTATATTTATCGTCAACTGCTAATGCATCTTTTTTTGGTTATTATAATTTATGAATTTTTTCTAGTGATGCCTTTGAACTTTTGCTGGCTTCCGGTGATGTTGATTTTAAATCGTCTGCGCAATTTTCTTCCTCGAATATGTGGAGCGATATCATTAGGAAAATAACTTTCTTCGGCCATTTTACAGGTTTGCTTTTGTGATTGAACTTTTGTTTAATACCGTAACACCGTAATCTATAAGTTTTTTGGCTTTGATAAAAGTTTTCAAAGTTGTTTTTTATTAAAAACTGATTTTGGAAAAAAATTTTGCTCTTCCCGACTTCATGGTTGATTATTTCAGTAGTTGATGATCATAATAATTATGCATCGCTCTACGCTCATACAATCAAAGCAGATCCTATTTGCATTCTTGTCAAACGACAGGTTAAAGATTTTTCCTTATATCATCAATAGTTATATAGTTGTAGATTTTGTACTTTTTCTTGCGAAGGCTTTAAAAATTTATTCTTTTCTCATCCTTTTTCTTTGCTTTTCAATTGTAGTTTTCCTTTTCAAAAATTGTAGTTTAATTATTATTCTTTATTGTAGTGCAAATTTGCATCAAATTTCAGCATAATTTTGATCATTTAAAAATTTAAAAATTTTTCATTTATATTAAAATTTATATTAAAATCTCAGACAGCAGAGGGTAGTGGTTTTTTCTTTTTTTTCAGAAGGATAAAATCCAAATCGATGGCCGATGTGGTGATCAGCAACTGATTTATTCGGTTGTGGATGAACTTCGTGAAATCGCTTCCTTATGAATTTTCTTTCTTCTGTGATTTGTGATTTTTTGTATTTTGGATTTGGAAAATTTGAATAATTTTCGCTATGCATTGGCACTTGGAAAGCCATGCAAAATTTTTAATTTTTTTTCACACAGTTTCTTATTGCTTATTGTTGTAGTCTTATTTCATTCACTGTGAAATTCATCTTTCATCTTTTTATCTATCCCTAACAATTGTCGTACGGACTAGCAGTATGTTCGTTCAAATAAGGTGAAGACAACATTAGTTCGATTCTTTCGATTGCTTAGAGAGAATGAGGATAGGAAGTTATTAAGAAATGAATCCTGATGGCATTTCTTTTCTTTCCTTAATTCTCTGATTTATTCTCTAATGAAGAACTCTCATCCTAACAATCAAGCCAGCCAGACAGAGCAATAAGATAATAAAATTGCGTTAATTATTTGAAAGCATTTTAATGCATTTTTCATCGTTTCAATTTTTTTTTAAAGTGTTGTATTAATTCTTCTGAAATTGTTGTTTAATGAACTTAATATTTTATTTATGGTCTTTTCATTTTTCTATTTTTCATTGATGTTCTTAATTTTTTACTCAACTCAGTAACGAAATTTGTAAAACATTTATCTAATTTGGCTAAATCGACTGTCATTTACTTAGCATTTATATTGGGCCGGGCCGGTGATTCACTTTTTAGTTTCATCATCAATCTTGGCTCAAGTTTTTTTTTTTTTTTTTTTTTTAGCAAATGAGTACAATTTTTAAGAGTGTAGGCTTAATTTAATAAATTTTTTTTATTTCTAAAAATAATTTATTTTTTTCATAAATTATAAATTTAATGATTTATTTTTGATATAATTATTGAAAGAATAAACAAGGAACGATATGGAACGATTTGATTTGATTGAAATTTTTGAAATATTTTATAATGATCAAAAATCTGCTAAAGTACCATCTGAGTACTTATTTAATATTGCAGTTGGCGCAATTCGTGTAATTTTCTCAGATTTTTATGATTCAACCAAAAATAGAATTGATAGGAAATTTAGAAATGGTATTATATATTGCAGTTATATATAGCTAGTAAGATTCCACTTCTTCTTTATGCTTGCTTAGACAAAACAGACCATGAGTTAGTAGTTAGAGAAATCAGCCGGGATCCATAAATTTCAAGAAGATTCGCTTGCTTACCGGGTTCATTCATTCACTTTTTTGATATAGCACCGCTTTTCTGATTGCTTATCACATTTGCCGTATGGACGGACTGAAACATATCGATGCCGTTCTTCATTTTTCGTATATTTCTCCATAAGTCCAGATATTCGAATACTTATAAAGATAAAGCTTTCTTATATCACCAAAGATTTATAGTACCATTTTCATTGCTAAAATATTTATAAACTAAATTTAATCAAGTAATCAATTATTTCAAATATAGCGATATTCGAAAGCCAAGAACAAATATCGTCGTCATGAAATTAGGTCGTGAAATTCATATTTACTTTCTTCGTCGTCTATTCAACTGCTAAAGATATTTAACTTACAAATTACCTTAACTCCAAAACTTTTTCAAAAGCAAATGGATTAAATAAAAGAAAGAAAGAATTGTAATTCAAATTTTTTATTTACATAATTTGAAGAGAAAGAATATATTTTGCAAATTTCCTTAAATCTAATAAAAAATATAAAATTTTTTAAATTTCCGTACCAACAGAAAACGTATTACCAAAAGAAATTAGAATCAAAGATGAAAAGTGGTTAAAAAAATGAAAAAATAACAATATTTATCACAAATCTACATGATTCCATTACATAATATTAAAAGTCATTCCACAAAACATTAAATCATTATCACGTATAGTCGGGTGGATCAAACCTCGGTAGAAGCTGATACTGGGAAAGAAGTTGAACTGGAGGTCTTCTAAATTCAAGAACCATAATAAAATTTATCATAATTTAAAAACTTTGGTGGGAATCGTGCAATTTTCTAGAATAAGTTCTATAAATTACCCATATGGAACTGGATTTCGTTGTGGTTGATTGTTTGGTCGAGTTGCAGCAGCTAGATTCATAGGTGGAAAAATTGAAGCATTCGGAATTGGAATTCTTGAATCATACATTACCTGCTGCGGCTTAACACCAACCACATTCTGTTGCAAAGGCATTGCTTGTCGGTGCGCAATTGGTTGAAAAACACCAATATGTGGAGGAACCGCAAAGGGTACATCGAAAAAAATAAATAATTCAATTATTCATGTCTAAATATCTCTAGAAAAAATCATTAATTAATTATTAAAGAACTATTATTACTAGAATTATTAAAATATTAAACAAAATAAACAACTAACTAACTAGGAATAACAGGACGAAAATGTGATGGAACAGACATCCCAGCGATTGAAAGCCGTGGTCTGGGTATAGGAGGTGGATTCCGTGGATATACAGAAATATTTGTTTGTGAATCAGATGGACAATTATTGTCATCTGGATCTGGATTCTCATCAGGATTATATTTATCACCAAATATCCTTTCTCTTGCTTCCAAATAAGCTGCCTGCCGTTCCTAAATTTCCAAACATATAAGATATAAAGAGTACCAAAGTTCGAAAATCGGAATTTAAAAAATGATTATGAATATAAAGCGATTATAATTACAATTAAATAAATTAAATAAATTATAATTACAAAATTACAAAAAATTTTTTAAAAATTACAAAAAAAGGCTCACTTCAAGCGATTTCTGAAGGAGCTGCTCTGACTGCTGGCAATCAGATTGCGATGAAGAATGTAATTTATCACAGCTCTGTGGTCGTTTTAGAATTTTTATGTTAGTGATTTTATCTACTAGCGGTCTATAAATGTATTAAATATATTAATATAAAATAATGTGGCAATAAAACCTGACCTGATAAATTATCACAAGATTCACCAAATTTCAAAGTCAAATTCCACTTTCCATTGTTCTTTTTTTCCCTACAGATGAGACAGGTAGACAGGAACAGAATCCATGCTAATTTTCAAAGAACCTCCAACCAAAATAAGACAAAACTCAACTAAGTGATCTTAGCATTTTAATAAATATGGTTGATGAAATGAAAGGAGAGAATATCAAAAAGGGCCAGTAGAAGAAATCCTTGGAGACATTTATATAAACCACGGTAAGCCATCTGCCCTGAATACAGCTGAAACACTTGCCGAGTTATGTTTGTTATAATCTGCCAAAAGAGCAACTAATTATTATTAGCTCATGATGAGATGCTCTTCGGATTGAACTCTTCAAATGTTGTCCGAAATCCTTCATAGTTCACCTTCAACCGAAATGCTATGGAATACTAGATGATTGGAGCAAAGGAATCTTGCTTAACTATTGAGGAATTAACCAATTAGATGCTAGACTTATAGATGTTTTTGACCAAATAGGATGTTGAAACATCGCTAAGAATATCGGCAACAACCTGTTCTATTCATTTTGCATTGAATTCAATTAATAAAGCGATTTTCTGCAAAACTGATCGAATACTCCATATGCTCCAGAGATAATTCGACATATAAAGGTATTTTTCAAGCGCACAGGGATATAAAGATCTGCATTTGGGAGGTGGAATGGCTCAGTGGGTTATTGCTAAATTCGGATTGCCGAGGCTGAGATTCGCCGGATAATGCTGGCGATTCACGTGTATTTCTATCATCAAGGGACTGGCATACTTGTCCAATGCAACAAGCCAGCGGAGCCAGTTTTACCAGTAATGGTGAGGACTCTTAAAAAAACAGATCTGCATGTATGGGAAACGGACATGTCCTTTCGAAATAAGAATTAATATGACCTTAATATTTCGCTCTAAAACATTTATGCAATAAATGGATTATAGAGAACATATAAGTATGCCAATGACATACAAGTCACTGTATAGTGTCACAAATTTTGAATGTACTATTGAATGATAATGTAGTCTTTTTTTGCTAACAGTTATGAAATCATTGTATAAATTTTATCAATATCTCAATCAAATCGTCATAAATTGAAATGCAAGGACTTTAAATACTTTGGATCTACTCTTAAAATGGCCAGGAAAAAGACAATTGTAGTAGTCTTGATAATTTTCTGGCAAAGCGTCTATGAAATCGCTGCGAAATCACCATTAAGGCGAAAATTCACATTTGTCTTATCACATTTTGTAATTACATATCCTATTGGCCAATGACAGATATTAAAAAGCTATCTTTATTTGCTTTTGAACAAACAAAAAAGTGAACATATCTAAGGCACATTTCATGTTCCTTGAACAATTTTATCCTTCGAAAAGATAAAATGATTGAATCAATTTTCGCTCGAATAGCACCTTTTCGTTACGAAATTTCGCCTAAGGTCATGTTTTTCGCTGTCCATCGCAAAAACTACCTCGTTATTTGCTAAATCCCATAATGAATTGCATTAATTAAGTTATCAAAAATGAGCAGAACGGTCAAGGCCTGGACTGAAACAATCAGAAACATACATATAAGCAGCCGAGTGAAATAAAAGCTTAGAAGAGGGAAAAAGGAATAGCTTCTGTTACACTAAGCATTTGATCTCGGAAACATCCTTGCGACAAAAGGAATTAACTTAACCAGTAATGGCGCTATTAGAAGGATAAGGATTTGAATATAGATATCTTATCTATTATCAAAAGATTTAAAAATATTGAAGCATGAGATGAATTCTTTAAAAAAAAAATTTACAGTAAAGATTGTTGCTGCTCTAAATTAAATTGCTCCAGTGTAATTTCCTCCTCCCTGATTCTCGCCATTTCTTCCTCTTTTTGTTTCCTCTTTAAAATTACTTTTTCACGTTGCTCCAATTGTGCAGAGACCTTAAAATGAAATATCATCAAATAAAAAGTTAAATATTAAAAAAAATTAAGAAATTGGATAAGAAAAATAGCAAATGGCAAAAATGCAAAAAGCAAATAAATATTTTTTTATTATCAAATATTTATTTAACAAATAAATTTTTACATTAATATTTAAACATTTAAATAAATTTTTATACTAAATATAATTTTAATATAATTTTAATATAAATATAATTTTAAATATTTTTCTTCTTTATTTATATTAAATTAAATATTAAATTCATATATTTATGTATTTATATTTATATTAAATTTGTATTAAATATTAATTTGGCAAATATAAGATAAACACGAATACTTTTACCAAAAAAACCGCCCTAAAACTATTAAAAAAGTGAAAACGATGAAAAGAAATGAAATTAATTCGTGAAAACTGATAAGAAACAGCGTTATCATTTAAAGTAGCCTTGTTGCTCTCATTGAAATTTAGCAAATGCTGAAAACCCCTAAAGGATACTCTGGAAAACTGGCAAAAAATTTTCAATCTTAATAACAATCTTTCACCAATCAACAGGAGTTTAACCAGAAATAGAAATATTAACTACTAACTATTTAATAATCCAACTATTTAAAGAATCTTTATGATTAAGAAATGAATTTAATGGTTGAAAAACCAGGATTGCATATAGACATGCAATCTTATACACAGTATAAATATATGCGCATCACAGAAAAAATTACCTCGTCACCGGCCTCTTCCCAGTTTTCTACTACATTTTCATATGACGTACCCTCACGTTGACTATCGTTCATCGCCTAGTTGAATAACGAACTCCCCGATAATCGTTTTCTTCCCCAGTTTTACCTAAAATTAAAATAAAATAATATAAAACGCAAAATGCAAATCATATTTTTACATACATTTCTGCACATTTTTTTACGCATTTTCATAATTCGAAAAGCTTATAACGGATATCAAA
This sequence comes from Dracunculus medinensis, assembly GCA_900625125.1. Classification (NCBI taxonomy): domain Eukaryota; kingdom Metazoa; phylum Nematoda; class Chromadorea; order Rhabditida; family Dracunculidae; genus Dracunculus; species Dracunculus medinensis. The sequence continues at coordinate 837,360 of UYYG01001169.1, forward strand.
AAAAAATGTACATGAATCAACTATTTGACCAAAATCAACTAAATCGGCCAAATTAAATTCGGCAAAAAAATTATAAAAAAAAATAAAAACAAAAATAGGGTTATATCAATTTCAAAAAATTTAATAAAATATAAATAAAAATGTTTCAATTTGATTCAAAACAAATATAAAATATCAAATTAAAAAATATTTCCTATTTTTTATAAATATATTCTAAAGCAAGAAAATGGGCATGTAAAATAATAATAATATAATAATATAATGCAGTTATTACAATATAATACAATATTTAAAAAAAAGGACTGAAATTAAGTACCATTAGAGTGAGAATTAATCTGATAAAAAATTTACGTATACGTATTAAAAATTATTAAATTATGGGCATAAAATAACAAAATAGATATTAGTATCGAAATAGATATGTAATAATACATGTAAATATGCAAATAAAAAAAAGAACAAATGGCAATAAATGAAAAACCGGTCAAATGTTTGAATTTAACTGATCCGACTGAATTCAATATTTCAATAAGGACAGCTAAGGATACAATGAGGACATGCAGAAGTGTGAATTAACCCAATATCCAATATCTCGATTTCTGTGGTGCATTCAACCGAGAAAAATTCAAATTTTGCATGTGAAACTTTTGCATTTTAATATTATAGAGCAAAATTCTCGAGCGCATTTATTAGAAAACTAAAAAATAAGATAATATAAAATTTTAGCAAATTTTGAAGAAAATAACATGCAAAAATTCTCATTTACTTGTGCCTGGTTAATTGGATTAAGAATATGTTAAGATGTTAAGATATATATATATTAAAAAAAGATGATGTGACCCCTATATTTTAGATTTGTGACCTCACAGTAGCTTTTAATGAGAATGGCTTGAGTCCGAGAACCTACGTTTCATCCAGCATCCAGTGTTGCCAAAACAGCGAAAACAAAAACTATTTCGCGGTCATAAATCCAAAACACGATTTTATTACTATGGATAAATTAATTAAAAAGCAATGGATTGAAGATCTCGAGAAGAATGAATTTTTTATCTGAAAAATACTATTAAGGATATAAAAAATTTTTTAAAAATTGTCTAATTATGGACAATTATTTCATATAAACGTATAATTATTATATAATAATTATTAATATGATTATTATATAATATTAATAATTAAAATAAATATAAATGTAAGTGAATGAAATTGAAATTAAATAAAATATAAGTAAATTGAATTGAATTAAAAAATAAATAAAATAAAATAAATTAAATAAAAATAAAAATTAAAATAAAATAAATTTTGAGTTGTTCAAGAAAGAAAAATAAAATTAAATAATTGAAAAATAAAAAATATACAAATATAAATAAATTGGGCGTAAATATATAAATATATGTATAATATATAATATTTTAAAATAAAGTTCTCTTGTTTATAAATTTAATTTTTCTGCAATTTTAAAATTAGGTTTTGCAATAAATGAAACGGCCTTCTTCGCCTTCAACAATCATCATCATCTGACGGCGTGCAGACGAGGATTTGGCTAACTCAACTAAACATGCAATAGTCTTTAGCGAAGTGTCCTTCCTCTTGGCCAACACAATTTTCCTCAAAAACTCTATCTATCTGTATCGCCATTATCGTTCCAATAATAAATATTTTGCAATATTTTCATTATCGTTTATTGTTTATTTCAAAAAGAAAAAAATGTATGATTGTTAGTAATGGCGTTAAATATTTAGAATAAATAAAATATAAAATTAAAATTTAATTAATTAATTAATTAAAAACTAAAAATTTGCACGAAGAATTTTTGAAAAAAGTGCAACAAAATGCATGCATGCAATAAAAATAATAATTGCACAATTTACATGACCTTTAGTGCATTTTTAAAATTCTTCTTGATATGAATGAATATGTTAGAATATGTTAGAAGAAGAAGAACGATGGAAATGGCGTGCAGTGCAATTTTAAACAAGCTTAAGCAAGTACTCAATTCCCTTTAGAGAAAAAAAAATAATTTAATCCATATGTGAAAATTTTTGAAAGTGAGAAGAAAAGGAAGAGGAAGAGCAGGAAAGGGAGAAAGAGGAACAGAAGGAAGAGGAAGACGAGAGGAAGGAAGAGGAATCTTCTCAGGAAGCACCAAAACACTAAAATTAAAAAATAACAAAATAACAAGAAAAAAAATTATTCCGGAAGAAAAGGTTCGTTAACCAAAATTTTTAATGATGAAACAACTAAATGCGGCCGCAGACCTCTGAAAAAAGTTTGTGGCCCGGCATTGGGCCACATTTTTCTATTTCGATCGATAATTTATAAAAGATTCTTTTCATTACGGTAGTTTATAATTTATAATTGTTGATGTGTTTGTTGATCGAAAGTTTTTTTCAAGGTCTTTTCCGGTCATTTGGTCTATAGTCACCTTTAATTATTGGTGAGGAGCTAGTGATATCACTGAGGGTACCACAGAAATTCCTTGCAAGCCACATGTTTCAGATAAAAATTATCAGCTTGTTTGGATTCTTGGAGAAAATTTATCATTAAATTTATCATTTATCAAAATTTATCAAAGTTGCTGTTGGGAGAGAGAGCCGAAAGAAGGGAGGAAGGGGTTCGGCATTCACCGCTAATTTATTTCTCTTTTCAGTGGGTATTGCAAATTTTCATTAAATCTAGTTATTGATTTAAAGAAAATTAAGCCAAGAAATAGCCATTCAGTTTAGCCAGTAAATTACTGCAGTGATGGAAAAAAAATATAACAATAACACTAAAATGAATTAAAAATTAATGAATTGAGGAAGAATAAACAGTGTTATGAAAAATATGAGAAGACTGGCCGCTTCTCGAGAGCACTAATTCCGGAATTCAATTTCTGGTAGGAGAGTTCGTCATTTGAAAATCCAAGTGGTGCTGGTGATTCCACTGTGCTTCTATTGACGAAGGATTGGCTCTTTGGCCAAGTTTGTCTATGGACCGACAAGCTAGCAGAGTCAGTCTAACCAAAGAAAACGCTCTTAATGCAATATTATGGATAATTCTATTGTTATGCAGTGGATTTATTAGGAAAAGAATTTTTTTTATAATAATATTTAAATGAATAAAAAATAAAAGTTTTATTACACTACCATCATCAAATCATAATAAATAGATAAACAACAAAAATGCCTCCGATTTTATCATCTTATCTTATCTTATCATATCTCTTCTATTGTAATTTGGTAGTTTTATGTTTCATAGACATCTTCTTGTGGCTTTCGCTAAATTTTATGCTAATCGATCTTAGAATTGATAGAATTCGAAATAATATGCTGATTGTGGATAATTTTATTCGTTTCGATTTACAAAAATTTTCATATTTTTAGTAATTTCAACAAAAAAATGATTTATATGCCTTCAGAGATTAGATTCATTACTAATTTGCTAGAGGCATTTTATCTTTTCACTTTGCTGTAACCACTTATTCAATTTATTTCTCGATGAAAAATGTTCATTATTCATTGCAATACGAAGAAAATCTAATGTTATGTGAGCGGTTAACGATCACCAATTTCGGTCTGCCACAGGGGTCTTTAACCTTTTCCTTGCACCAATTCCCTATAGATCGATACTCTAAAAATTTTTAAATTTTTTTAATTTATAATTTTTTATAAAAATAATTAAATTTGTATTTTTTGAAATGTTAAAAAATTATCGAATTTTTTTTTCAATCAAAGTTTTAATTATTTAAAATAATTAAAATAATAAATTTTAAATAATTAAAATTTAAAAGAAATAGAGTCAGATTTGTTTATTTATTGGTTCCTCCTTTCAAAATTTTTATCGCTTGAAGAATAAAGCGTAGAAAGGATCATCTCCAGCACCTGGATTTAGGCAGGTTTACTGCCAAGAGTGGAACTTTAATATCGGCTTTCCGAAATGATGAAGCGATGACAACTTAATAAAAATCATTTTTCTCCCCCTCCTAGTTTGAAAAATTAAAAAAGACCCTTTAAAAGTATCTAAAAAGTAAGTAAGTTGAAATCAAAATATTTCTGATTAAAGGTTAGTAAATAATTTACGTTGAAAATTTATAGTTTTTTATTATCAGAATCGTAGCATTCAAACTTTTAAAACATTAGATTTTGAATTATGTTTGAAAACCTTTTTAGATTAACTGTAAATAAACTGACAAATAAGTAAGTAATTATATTTTTGATTGGTACCCATTGAGATTTTTGTTGATAAGTTTACTCTCATCGGAGGCAATTCGAGCCTCGATACCCGCAATGATAATCCAACCGACCATTCGGCTATATTACCTCATTTACAGTTGTAGTCAACTAATATTTTAAAATTAGCCTTTCACTGCTATTCTATTCATTGGTTAAAATTTTTGGATTGGAAAGAATTTTAGATTTCACGGAACTATTAAAAATATGTAAAAATAATACAAAACGAGGAAGATAATTTTTTTCATGATATTTATTTTCTACCATTTATTATATTGCAATTATGTTTTTTAATAATGTTTTAATAATATTTAATATTTCTATTAAAATTTTTTATTTTTTACTTTTATTGTATTTGAATTATACTTTATATATATATATATATATTTTTGCATTATTATATTTTATTTTTGATTATATTATTGTGCTGAAATACAATATATGTTTAATATATATCTATTATATTGTATTAAATTCATAAACAATAATTCATGATACTAGTAATAATTAATATTTAATTAGATTTTCAATTAAAATTAAAATTAAAATAAAATTAAAATGTTATAAAAATCACAATCAACCATTTTATCAGCTTTTATCACTTTAACTTTTTTTTCTAATAGCTTAGATATATTGCTTTTGGTCCCACAAATTCGAATATCCTTTCACTAAAATCTAAAAAATTTATTGATTTATTCACTAATATAAATTTAAAAAATATTAAATAATTATATTTTAAATAATAATATATAATATATTTATTGTTTTAATTGATAATATATAATCTCAAATAAAATTAAATGAAAAAATTTTCTTTAACAAATCAGGTTTTTTGTTTTTTTTCGATTTTCAAACGTTAAATTAAATCAATTAAAAATTAAAAATTATAAAAAAAAAGAGAATTATGTTCGTATGAAAATTTTCTCGTCGACAACGATACCACACCACATTTTTTTGAAATAATTTTTATTTGAGAAAATAGAACTAAAAACGAATTACATGCGTGATGAAATGAATAAGAATAGGAATGGAAATTGCGCGTGAACGTGTTGAGTTTTGATTTTTATTCAAAAGAGTGATCGTCGCGTCGTTGATTTTCGCTTATCATTTTATCATCTAATCATCTAAAATATCTGACCTTCTATCATCTTTTAGTCATTAAACGATTAAAAGTATTATTTTACAAAACGTCCTTGTGTCTTCTTGATTATTGATTTAAGAATTACTATTGTATAGAAGAGGTGTTGCGCGAGAAAGTTCAATCATCTACCTATATATATATATATATACATATATTAATTTTGTGAATTCAAAAACTAATCGAATTATTTATTCTTAATTTTTATTATTATCAGAAAAAGGAAAAAACGCCACCACACATATCGCCTTATCAATCCTTATCAATTTATCATATTTACTATTAGTTTCTCTTTTTCTCTCTCTGTTTTAATTCTTTTTTTTTTACTTTTTAACATTCGTTATTTTTATTGATAACAAATATGTTTATTTAACACTTCTTTCGTATTTCTAAATTTTACAGAAATTGTCGTTGGTTAAAATAAGTGAAAAAGCATACAGGAATACGAATACTAAACATACACCTGCATCCATACCTTGCGAATTTCAGGTCATATTTAAACGAAGATAGTTATGACTAGAGATTCGTTGGGTGTGGAACTGGTTGCAATTGTTGTCCACAATCTTTTCCTAAATTTTCTATTTTTTTTGGCATTTTTACATTCACGATAAATTATTTGATGAAATAAAATCAAATTTCTTAATGCTGAGAACGATGATAAGGCTAATGGACTCAAAAAAAAGGATAAAAGAAGGAGAACAAAAGAAAGAATGAATTCCAAACTGATTACTTATCAGTTATCAGTGAAAATTTATCCATTTTGCAATATCTATTATATATCTATATTTCTTCTTCATTATCATCACGCTTTAATACTGCTTCGACTTGATTCTATCAGCTAATTGGGTAAGATTTTTTTGCTATACTTCTTGATAATAATCACCGCTCGCTTCTCATCACTCCTCCTCCCCCTCTTATTCCTCTCCCCTCTCCCCAAATACGATTTTAATTTTAATAGTAAATTTATTTATACAAAAAAAATGGAACCATCCTATTTGCTACCTATCAAATTCAATCACCATGTTTTACGATAAATATATTTTTTATATTATAAAATAGCATATAAATTCTTATGATATTTGCCAGTATAATTTCTATATTTCCCAAATGTATTATAAAAATAAAAATTCAATATTTTTACAGAATTTTTATATTTATTTTTATTTTATGTTAAAATTATTATAAAAGTCAATCCATTTAGTACACTTATGAGAAATGATCATCGCTCAACGATTACAATTTAATTTTTGCGATAAGTAAAATAAATTATTTTGGTAGATTTGGAAAAAAAAATTTATTAGATTTTAAAGAGAATTTATTTCATTTATTATTTAATAATAATAAATAATATTTATTTATATTCTTATTTAATAATAAAAAATAAAATTCACTTAATCGATGTAATTTTTTTTCCACTGAAAATGAACCTTAAAATATGACTCATTTATGATTTCTTGCTTATTAATTTTGCTATTCTCAATTTTTCTCAAAATAATATTTTAAACCAAAAAAATCAAATAATTTAAATAAATAAATAAATAAAATAAATAAATAATTTAATAATTCAAATAATTTTTATTTTCATGAAACACTCGAAATTTCTCGTAAAATTGTTTGATGTTTTTAATAAAATTTCTAAAATTTTGGAAATTTTGAAATTATTTATTTAAAAATACATATATATGAAAAAAAAAACATTTATGATTTATAAGATTAAAAAACAATAATAAGTGAAGAATATTAGAAAAAATAATGGTTGTTCGAAGAAAATAATTATCACCGCTCACCATTCATTTTCATCTTCTTCGAACTCGAGTTCTTAGCTCGAAGTTTGTCACTCCCTTCCTTCCGCCCACCACTAAAATACATTTTCAAGCTAAAGCCAATTTCCATCGATGTATTTCTTAAGCTACGATTTATGTTTATTATGAAGAATATAGGAAAAGATTGGGCATTTCGATAATCTTCATATATGATATGATAACAATATCTGATATCATATCAGAATCATATGATAAACATCATTGTACCATCATTTCTATTTTTAATTTTTTTTTAAACTTCTATTTTAGATTATTTTTTAGACTATTTTAGTTTTAAAATTTTTTCCCCCAATTCATTTTAAATTTTAGAAGATGATGAAAAGAAAATGAAAAGTAAAAAATAATGAAAATGAAAAATTTTCATGAAAAATTAATCGAAATCATCTTTTTCCATAAATAATCCTTTTTCTTGTAAAAATTTCGTCATAATCTGAAATATTATATAAATATATATATATTATAAAATATAAAATATTAAAAAAATTTCAATAAAAATATCAATAAAAAATAAAAAATTTAGTATATTTTTTGAGAAATTCCAGGATTACCTTTTCATCGACAAGCATCGAGATATATTCATTACCATCTTGCTGACGTTTCTTGCTGATCAGTTGATGATCGACGAATTCAACGAGCTGCTGACGAAGTGCTGTATCGGTGGAAACAAGGAAATCATCTCTGAAAAAAAAAGAACCAATAATTCAAAAAACTAATATTATTTAAAATATCGAATAAATCAGCAAAAATATAATATAATATAATTAATAAATGTGCTTTTTTGTCGGAATATTTAATTATATATTATTTATCTCCACTTTTCTCTAAAGTTCAAAAGAAAATGAATCCATGAAAAGAATTTTGTTTATTTAAATTGCTTTATTATCATTTAAAACAATTTAAAATAGTATCCATAATGATAATTATGGAAAAGCTGTTAAATATATTTATATATTATAAATAATTATTAATAAATTAAGCAATATTTTATTTTATCAATATTTTAATTAATATTTTTTAAAATATTCTATAATAAAAACAAAAAAAATAAAAATAATAAGTTTTTTTCCTTAGAACTTTTCGATATTTTTTATATTTTATATTTTACAAATTATTAGAAGTTTTGCTATTAGTATTTCTAAATTTTATAATTTCTTATATTCAAATTATTCAATGCTCAATGTTTAATTTTATTTTTTTGAATTTTATTTCCCTTTTCTTTTTTTTAATAAATTAATTAATGTGATTCGATGTTTTGTAAATTTTTCTTAAATATTATAAATATTAGAATTAAATATTTGAATTTACTGCGAGAATCGTAATTGTTTTAATTCAATTTCCTAACGATAAAATTAAAATTAAATTAAAATTAAAATAATTAAAATAGTAATAAAAAATTTCGCTTAATACCACATTATGCAATATTTAAAGCAAAGATTTCTATAATTAATATTGAATTAATAAATGAATAAAAGAAGAAATTTTTCTTATATGAAAAAATGAATAAATTCCTTACTTAGCTCTGCGAAACAAATCGAAAAATTCGATAGATCGCTTTCCAAGATAATAAATTTTCGCGATTTTATACAAAATCATTTGAGAATTTGTGGTTAATGAATGCCAAACAACATCGAGTGATGCAAATGTATGCATAATTCCACCACTTTTCGTATTTATTTCAAGCAATCGCGATTCACATGCGAGAAATTCTTGTTTATAACTGAGCATTGTATTCACATTTATCCATAGAAAGTTGAATGCTGATAATATTCTCTATAAAAAATTACGTTAACAGAATGATAAATTCTAATGATAACTTTAAGCAAATTAAATATAAATTATATTTTTATAAAAATAATCTCGAAAAATTTTCCATTCCTTCGTATATTTTTTCTCTTCAAATGTTACGAAATAAAATAAAAGTAATAAAACAGTATATTATAAAATAGATGAAAAATCATTGTTTAAATTCAAAAGTCTATAAGAAATAAAAATAAAAAAATAATAGAATTTGCAAAAATAGCAAAAAATTACTTGATTCCACAATACCATTGCATTGAAATGATCAATTGTTGCCAAAATATGAATATTTGGACATTTCGCCAATTCCGCGAGAGCTTGCTGTTCGACATTCAACCTAAGGAAGAAAGAAAATAAAAAATATCATGTGCAGTACCACAAAAAGATGAGGCAAAATGTTGCAAAATGTCAATAACTTCATTAAAATAAGTCAATAATCCATTAAAAACCTTAGTAAGCAGCTCAGATAGATCATCTTGACGTAAGCGAACTTGCCATCAAAAATGAAATCCATATGGCAAAAACCCAATTGTACCAGATCAGACATTCTTCTAAACCCTTCAAAACCCTTCATCCTAGCAACCAATGTAGATCGAGATGATCCAGAAATGTTTGGCGCTGTTAGAACTCAATGGAAAATAAACAATAATAAAATATACCATAAAAAGGAAAAAATGATCAATCAGTGATATTATCAATCACCAAATTAATAGAATGAAAAAAATAAATGTTACCTTAGCCCCGATCCATCAATATTATTTATAACTAAAACAATGTCTTCATTGTTTTTCGATATGGCATTCGAAATTGAATTCGCCCAATCCAACAGTTTAATATTATTTTTTCTCGAAAGTTTCAAATGGAGATTCGATTCCAAAGCCTTTATTAGTATAAATAATTTATAATTAACAGTTAATAATTTACAATTAATTAATTAAATAAAAATTAATTAATCAAATAAAAAAAACAAATGAAAATAAAAAGAAAAATTAAAATAATATTCATTATTAATATTTTTTCTTTTAATTTTTGATTCTTACAAATTTTTTTATTTTACAATTAAAAATGCCCTCAATCCATAATAAAAAATGTAAAAATATAATTAAAAAATAAAGTTTTCAGTGCAAAAAAAATAAAAAACGAACATGAAAGATTGTTCTAATATTCACTGACGGTTGAAACGCATCAATTAATAAAAAAGTGTGTTCATTTAAAATTTCATGACAGAAATCTTGTAGTAAAGAAATCTTTGAGCCAATGCCATAAATCTGCATAATAATTAACCAATTTTGAAAAGAATAACTGAGTTAAAATCCCTTAATTATTAAAATTATCATCAAAGACCATAAAAAATTCTCTCTGCATTTATACTTTACTTATACTATTTAAGCATATATATATTCTCAGATAAAGAGGATTGGCATAGCCACATTAATCATGGAATCAACCATAATAGTGCTTTAAGCTATTAGAACTTTTTTTAAAGAGCTCTTATCATTACTGGTTAAACTCGCTTCACTATATTGTCGCACTAGAAGAAGAATAGAAGAACTAAAGGTAAATCGCCAATATCACCTCAGCCGGATTTTCAGACAAGTTTATTCCTGCAGAGAGTAGCAAACCTCAGCATCGACGTTCCGAACTGAGCAACAACTCATTGAGTTAAGCTATTAGAAGTTAGCAAAATTTATACAATATTTAGACTTCGCATCGAAATATCACAAATATTAAATTAAAATAAATACCATTAAATTAAAACCAGCAGCGAGATAAGTGAACCATTTATCAAAATATTCAATCATTCGATTATTTTCATCTTTAATTTCTGTTGGCAAAAAATTATCGATAACCTTAAAAAATATGTAAACATATGTGAAAAAAAGAAAAAAAGAAAATTACATAATAAAATAAAAATGAACGTTTTATAAAAAAATAAAATTTATAAAAAAAATAATTCCATCAGCAAATAATTTTAATGAAAAAAAAAAAATAGCAGCTAACTTCATAACATTGGCGCAAATTCTCCAAATTGCAACGAGGTAAATATTTCGAATTCAAATTGTCTGTATCGCTTTCCGTATTACTAAAATATTTCAAAGCATTAATTTTTTTTCTAAAGCACTCACCATAATTAGTTAGACTCGCTCCTCTGGCTTGTATCACTAGATAAATCTGTGAGAGAGCTTCTTGGCGATAAAAAATATAGGTGAATCGCCAGCACCAACCGGATTTTTGGACAAGTTTACTTCTGCGGGGAGTGGAACCTCACCATTTGTGCCTCAGAATTGAGCAACAACCCACTAAGCCGTTCTATTTCTTGTAAAGCATTATACAAATTATTATTTAAATTTATATTTAAAATAATGAGCCTTTTCGACATATTCTTTGAAAATAACTTTTATTTAATTGAAATTGAAAAAAAAACTAAAATCTTCAGCAGACTATATAGATAAATTAGATAAATTAACGACTAAAATTTAAAAAATGAAATTTTTTTTTTAAATATTGAATTTTTATTTTTTTTAATGTTTTATATTTTCGTTAAAAAAAAATTAAAAGAACTCGTCGTCCGATTTTCGCTTTCCCTTATTTAAATAACGCTTTCCACGCTTAAAATAATTATCAATCGCAGTTGTTTCGATCAATTCATCCACTTGATCTTTGAAAAATTCGAATGAATCTGAAGCACCATCATCGTCCTTTTCAGCTGATATATTATGCTTTAATCATGCAAAATTATTACGGAGAAAAGAAATATATGAAGAAACAAATTATGAAATCTGATTTTTATCAATAGATATCGATAAAAAAGTTATCAAATCTTTTGCAAAGATGACAAATTTAATTCGCTAAAAATAAAGCCTAGCACTTGAAATGAAAATAGGACGTTGGACATTCTATTCTTTCTTCTTCCAATAGCTCCCAGCATTATTGGTTAGACTGGCTCCAACGGCTACAAGGGTAAGAAGTTCCCAAGCAGCGCAGTCTGATGCCACCGTCAACAGTAATAGAAGCCATCCCTTTTTCTATCGTCTAAGTCCATATATTGTTGGTCCACCTACACATTCAAAACCGTATCAATCCAAGTCTTGATTGGTCCACCTCGCTTTTGATGCCATTCATCACAAGGTTTAGCAAGTAATTCTATTAATAACTAATGATCTAATGAATTTATGCAAAATCTATCCTAACCTTCGATAGTATTTGTTGTCTTCGTACAGCTTTCGAAGATGAGCACAGATTTTGATTAGAAGCATTAATATTAACTTTTTTGTCGGAAACACGATTCTAAAAAAAAAAAATATATAAAAAAAACTATAAGATGTGGAAAGTAAATGCAAAATAATTCCAGTGATAACTGAAGCACTTGGAACTGCGATACCTAAACTAGAAAAATGGCTTCGCTACATTCCAGAAGCAACATCATAGATCTCTATTGAGAAGAGGGCAGAAACCTTAATCTCTCAGGCCTCTGACAGAGGACCTAAAGAATGAGGATATTACCACCCACAGAGAGGGAGGAAAGCTTTTTTTGGAGATATACCATTTTTACGTTTATAGGAACAGTTTTAAAGTCTTATCCCTCTAATTTTTCCTTATCAACCTGCACAATTCGCTGCAAGCAGATGATATAAAGGAAGTAAAAGTGGAATATTAGTGCAAAAGCAAGTGGTGTTTAGGGAATACAAAAGGTTTCGATTTAATTCTCCTCTCCCCCCCCCCCCCCCCCCCCCCTCCCTTTTTTTCCTGCGGATTTTTCCTATACTTCCTTTTACCCTCGCATTTTGTTCATTCTCATCAACTTGTACTTCATTTCAACTTTTTCCCCATTACAATATTATTTTTCTACCAATATTTAAATTTTCCATTATATTAGATAAATTACAAAACCAGTTATAAAACATACATTTAAGACCTCTTTCTTACTGCTGCTTGTCCATGATTTTCGATGTATTAACTGTCCTTTCATGGAACTTTAAAAGAATCTGAAAAGATTCCTCCTAGATTACTTAAAAAATAATTCTTTGGGGACCTATTCAACAAACTTTTTTTTAGATTCAAAATGGCACAAAAGTCTAATCTATTTCTTAAATGTGCAAATAAGGGACTAAAAATCAAAAAAGTGAAACCGCCATCATAACACCAAATACCATAACACAACCCTCCAATAAATTAGTTCCATGGTTTCCACTAACTATTGCTATGGGGGTGAGCGAATACATATTAATCAGAAAATCACGCATAGAACCGGATCGATTCGGTCACCACCAGTTACCCAAATTCCACTTTTAATAATCGACAAATAGAACAATATTTTAATATTAATTAATATTTTAATATTTAAATCACATTTAATATGCATATATAATAATCAAAAATAAGGTTCACACAAATAATCAAAGGCGCATTTCATTTACCATTCTTTATCATTTATCAAAAACATTATTTATGCATTATTTTTAAGCAAAAAATAAACAGTACGACTGATCGACTATATAAAAACCCTAAATAATTTACGTTTATATAAATTACGATCAAATAATTAATTAAAATTTAAACAGTAATATAAATTTACATAAATATTTAGAAATCAAAAATTAATTAAAAATTAAATTACATAAAACAATTTGAATTTTTTCATTTTATTGAATCGTTTATTTCATGAGGGACCATTTCAGTTGTTCTTTTGCTGAACCGATTAACTGCAAATTTTAAAATAAGAAATTTAAAAAATAATAAAAGTCGAATAAAAGTCGAAATTTAGCAAAATCTGCATGCAAAACCAAAGATGCCATAAAAGGTTAAAAAATTTACAATAGGGAAATAAGGATACATTCAATCAGCGATCTTTTCTGCGATTAATTTAGGAGAAAGCAAGGACAAATCTATATAATTTATAATTTCGAATCCTGAATAATAAAAAAAAAGCAAGCATCTAAGTATGGCATAACCTGCTCGTACTCCTTAATTCCTCTAAAAAACCAAAAAATACTCTTCTTCTTAGAAAAAAATTGAAACTGCAGGATGGCCTAGGCCTAATGATGCAATAATCTATCATGCTTTTTTACAAAATACCTAAACTCGCTGCTGTAGGCATTTTTTGAAAACGATCCCAGACGCGCTAAAATCAAATTTAATATTTTTTGGCCAAATCTGTGATTCAAAAAAAAGAAAAAAAATTTATCACCCAGTAAACAAAAATAAATATTATGTATTATGCTCATATATAGGAAAAACAAACCTGCAGGTTAAATAATATATAAAAAACACTTATTTCAACAAAATTATTGGAAGCCCATGTGGTGAAAAAAACAAAATTAACGTTGAAATCAGTGGAAATATTCATTCATTCATTTCAACCCTTTTCAATAGATTAAATATAGTCATATTCACGCTATAATGTCTCATGCACTTTTTCAATTAAACTTACCGACATTCCAACTTGAGAAATAGTTTGGTCACCAAATATCAAATCATCTGAACGTAAAGCACAGCGACTGATTATGGCTTGTGGTTCTGTTTCTAGGAGAATACTGCAATAGGAGAATTTTTTTAAAAAATAATTTAATGTATTATGAAAGATAGAAAGCCAAGAATTTAGAAAGAATAAACGGATTTTGCAAGATCGACGGACGTGACTTCGAAGGATTAGTAACGTGAACCGTTCTAAACAAGAAACATAAGGAAAGAATAAATTACCCGTTATCGCAAATTTCATCCATAATAAGCATAGCTAAATCCATATTTTCCACCAATGCTTTCTTTTCAACATTTTTTCGCAAAATTAATGAAATTGAATCATATAGACAATTCAATGCAGCAACAAGTATTAGCTCATTTTCATCCGAACTTCCCATGACATAGAAAAATAAGTCAACATTACTTCGATAAACACAAATTAAACCATCAAGAAGAATAATCTCCGCTGAAAGAAAAGAAAAATCTAGAGAAAATATCGAACTAAAAATATATTAAAAATATGGTACCGAATAAAAAAATTTTTGTTAAGGTTTACTGATATATGCAACAAAAGTATTCTTTCTAGCATAAAGTTCATAATTTTCTAGAGAAAATATTGAATTACTATTAAAAATATGATAACAAGAACATCAATATTTTAAACCAATTTTAATCGATAAGAATTATTTACCGTTCGCTTTGCTTGTTTTCTGAAATAAATTCTTCTCGAAAGCTTTTTGGTCTTTAACTGTTGGCAAAACATCGGGATCATAATACTGCAATAATAATCTATATAATTTATTAATACTTATCAGTGTGTATTGTAGTATGCCTGTATGCATGCATATGTCCCGAAAAAATTCATCGAATTAAGTTTCAAATTGAGAAATCTCGGTCCATCGTTGAAATTCTGTAACACTCTCGAAAACAAATAGCAAATTTCTGGAACAATCCCCCAAGTGATCTCTTAAATCGCCATAAATCCTATTAGATTACTTTGTAATCCCACCCTATCTCACTGTTCTCTTTAAAAAAGATAAGATTAATAGGAGAAACCTTGAACCTTGGCTAATATTCGATTGCCATCTTGGTCCAAAATTGCGAGTGCTTTTATATTATAAAGAGATGAAGGATCCTAAAAAAAGTTTCAATGTTCAATAGCAATAACATAGAAATATTTAATGCAAAAAAAAATTCTGCAATAAATAAATATTAGAAATTTGCATAAAAATGAAAAGGAATCAAAAGAAATACATACCAGGTCAAATGTCATTTTTCTAATATTTCCAATATCCTTTTTTTTAGCGAAAAACCGAAATTTTTCTATAAAATTTATAAAAATTATTAATATATAAGAGTTCAGATAAAATAGAAAAAATTTATACTACTGCCAGCAAAAATCGAAAGAACATTTTCGTAAATTTAACCTAATTTAATGCCTTAAAATAAATAAACAATGAAAAATGAATATTTGAACCAATCTAAATCTCTATTCTCAGATGCAGCCTGAATTTCGTTCATCTAGCGGAGTTAACAAGACGAGTGCTATAGGACAGAGAGTAAAAGCGGCAGTGAGGTGGCTCGCTAACTGTATTAAAAGACAATTATTCGACTCCACTTAGTCCACTGGCAAGAGTCTAGATTTAAAGCAGTTAAAGCAAATGCCTGGATACTGGCGACCTAATTGCAATACCAGCCAAGTAAGTGATTTCTAGGCAAAACTTGCCTGACCCAACAAGTAAACGAGCCTGGCCTAATTATTTCGCATTTTAATTAAGTACCATAAAGCACCATAACAAAACTTATAATTCAAAAAACGACTGGAACACTCTACTTATTTACAAAATATAAATAAAAAATTCTTCTACGCACCTTACAAAACTCTAAAAAACTCTAATACTTTGGTTCCACATCATTTATAAATCGCAACTGACAATTAGTCGTGAAAATTTTAAATTTACGTTGGCTATAACGTGGCCGCAGCCGTGGCAAATTATGGCCCGGATTTTAAAAGATAAATTGAATCAATATAAACAAATTTATATAAATATTGGATTGGAATTGTATTCGTTTAAATTGAGGCGATTGTCGGATTTCTTTGCAAATTTTTTAAAATTAATTCAATTATTTAATATAAAAAAGTTGGTAAATATATTTTTTATAAAAAGAACTGCCGTTTTTTATTTTTTCTTTTTCTAAATATAATAAAATTTTTTTTTATTTTTTTTAAATTTATGAATTTGTTTTCTATTTTTTTCTTTGTTTTTCTTCAATTTTTGTATTCATTAACTTTTATTCGATTTTAAATTTTTATTCGTAATTTTGGAATAATTTAATTCAATTTTAAAAAAGAATCTCTAATATAAAATTTTTTTTTATTTTTCGTTATATTTATCGTATTTTTGATGTATTTTTCAGTGACTTTTATTTTTATTTTATATATATATATTTTATAGGAAAAATTAATTGAAAATTATAATTAATATTAATTAATAATATTATTGACAAAAATGCAATACAAATTTTTTATCCTTTTTTTCTTTATTATTAAATTCTTTAAATTTTTTTAATATTTTCGATTTAATATTGATATTTTTTCAAAATTTAAAATTATTTTCGAAATTTCGAAATTTAAAGTTATTTCATGCATTTTATTATTTGTTAATATTATTGATCAATAAACAAATATTTTTTATTTTTTGTTTTATTATTAAATTTTTTAAATTTTTTTTATATTTTCGATTTAATGTTAATATTTTAAAATTTTTTAAAATTATTTGTAGATTATTTGTAAATAAAGCGTGAAAATAAAAAAATCTACTCATTCCGCTGACTGTTAGACTGTTAGTTACGATGGATGAGAAATTTTTTATAAGGAGGAATCACATAATGACAGAATGAATTGTTACCATTAGAATAGAACCATTAGGATTTTTTGATGGGTAATCTTTTAATGTTGTGGCAGATTTAGGTGGGAAACTTGGAACAAAGGCCGAGAATATATTTAAAGCATTTTCTTCAAAGTGTATTAACAGGTTTTTGTACTATTGCAATTTTACCGCGTTGTTTTATTCATTTAAATTCCATTGTGTTATGAAGAAATTTTTGTTTTCCTTCCTTTTTTAAGATTTCTGGTGGCTTCACTGACTTGTCGGACCAGCGATTTGCACCAACGCTGATGCTGAACTTATGCTGAAACCGCAGCAATAAATCTGTCTTCATTCAAAAGTAGGATTAATACTCGCGACTCACCCATCGCTGAGTACCTCACTGGCAGAATTTGTCTGGTTCGATAAGCCAGCGAAGCGAATTTTCAACCAGAAATGGCAAGCTTTCTTAGAGGAAAAAAAAGACGAACTTTTATACTCTCGCATAAATCTTCAGGATATTTTACAACACTCAGCCAACGATTTTTGAAGTTTATATTTGTTTTTTTCTGAATTTTTTTTATAATTATATTTTAAAAAATGTATTTTTATTTCAAAATGGCCATTTTTTTATTTTTATTTTATATTTTATTATATTTTTGTTGTATTTATTGCATATATAAATAGGGTTTATTTCGTTAATTAATTTTAATTTATATAAATTTACATAATTTATGAAACAATTTTGAATTTTATTCAATAATTTTCAGTAATTTTATTTCTACGAAAATGTATAGTGTCAAGCCACTGAAATTGGCACAACGATCGGTCAGTTATTTCCCTTTGATAATTATCCTAATTATTCAAAGAATTTTTTATTAAAAACTTTTTATTTTTTATTATTATTTCATTTAATCTTTTTTTTTTAATATTCTTTTTTAATATAATAAGTATATTTAATTTTTTATACATATTTATTATATTTTTATGCATTATATATTTATATAATATTTTATTATATTTTATTATATTTATATATATGTATATATATATTTATATTTTATTATATTTATATATATGTATATATGTATATATTTATAAATTGAATTATTCTTCTATCGAATTTAATAAATTTTAAATTTAATAGATAGGTAGAAATGTTTTTATATCGAAAAAATTTTAGTAGAATTATTAAATTTTAGCAAATTTAATGGACTTTTAGTAAAATTAATTTTAGAAAATTTATAATTGATTAATTTTAATAATAATTAAAATTAAATAGAAAATTGCAATGAGAAAATTAAATGGTAGAAGAATATTTTCATTTTAATTTTAAAATTTAGTAATTAAAATTAAATACTAATTAATTTTGTTTATTAAAAATAAATGAAAAATTGCAGCGAATTTGAAAATTAGAAAAATTGTTGCTAAAAGTACGCCGAATAAATTAATTAATATTAATATTAATATAATAAATTAATATTAATTAATATTTTAAATTTTCAATCTTTTTATTTATTTTTCTACTGTTCTTTTTTCTATTCTTCTTTCTAAAAGATTGAAATACAAAGAGAATTTTCCTATCCATCTTTTTCTTTTTTTATTTTGAAATTATTTTTAATCATTACGTCTGGTTAGGCTCATTGGCTTGCCGGACTAGACAAAATTTGCCGGAGATTCAGTTGGTGATAGAAATATTGGTGAATCACTGCGTAAGTCGCATTACTGATTTATCCCCTCCGGGAATATTGGCACTGGTTAGCGATTAATAATACCTCATTGAGCCTTTCGATTTCCCGGAAATTTTTCAAATTTATTCTCATAATAAATTGTCCAATTCGGCGACCATTCAACGATCAATTTCTTCTTTGATGATTTTCTATAAAATTCATTCATTCTTTTTATTATTTTTTACAATTTTTTAATTTTAATCAATTATTTTTTTTGTATTTTTTCTTTTTTCAAAAATATTTTTTATTCGAATTGAAACTGATCGATTTAATTTCTCGTTCAATATTGACGACTTCATTTTATTTTACGTTGTTGTAAAATAACGTCATTTATTTAAAATAAGAGAAATTTAATTCAGTGCGCATAAACACGGCGGGGCCTATACTGGTTAGTTTCGATCTGTTTAGCTATAAGTACGTTGAGAAATTTTTTCGCTAGAGAGTCATTTTCAGATAGAAATAAATTATCTGCCATCTTGCATCATCCAGATTTTTCAATGGTAGGTTTGCTTATATTACATGCATAAAGTAAAACTCTATGCCTAGTTGCAAATGCCGTTAATTTGGGCAACAAAAACTCGACTGTCATTTACGATTATTCGATATTATTATTATTAAATCAAGAGGTTTTAATATTATAAAAAAATAATGGTTCTTAAAGATGGTCTGTGAACCTCTGTGCTGAAGTGCTCTTTCATCGGTTTTTCTGAAAATCAAATTTATAATATTTTTCTTAAAGCGCTTAACTTATTTTTATCCGTTTTTTTTAGAAAATACGGTTGTTATAAAGATTTTAATAATTTTTAATATTTTTTCAGTTCCACAGTTTTGTAAGGCTTTTAGAGTTCTATTAGATTTAGAAAAGCGATTTCAAAAGGGAATTTCACAAAAAGTTGGTTGATTAAAATAAATCACTTGAATCAGTTTTTTCTTTTATTAATTCAGTGATTTCTACTTATTCTCGTTTTTTTTAAAGAAAAAACAAATTTTAGGGAGAAAAAATATTAAATAGTAATGAGGAAGAATATGAATGTGCATCATCTCTTGGTTTGTTTTCCTTTTCGTTGTTAATAAATTTCAGGATTTCTCTCCAGAAATTCCAGAAAGCAAAGTTTGTTTTTTCCTTTTTTTACTACTAATATTTTTTCTATGATAGTTTGGCCGATTGTATTTCGCTAGAGAGAGAGGGAGAGAAAAGATATAAATGGATATCCAGCAAGCTTTTTATAATATTTTTTATACTTTTGTGGAACTGAAATTGTTTTGCTTGATTACTGATCCCTTTATTTGCTTAATTATGCTTATTTTTAGTTTATTTTAATTCAATTTTTCTCCTTTTTTTTCCAGTGGCTGATGTGAGTAAAATATTGAAAAATTCAAAAAAAACATCAGTTGCAAAAATATTAAATGATACGGCAAAAGGACTGAAACATGTTCATCAGTTTCCGCATCCAACTCAAGAAGATTTAATTTATGAGCTTTTTAAATGTTCGAAACGAGAAGGCGAAGCATCGATGGGGAAATTACTTTCGGTTGGTTTCTTTTTTTTCTCCATAATCTTTTATTATATCAATTAAAATTGATATTTTAAAATTTCTTTGTGATTTTTTTTTAAAGGTGCTTAGATCGTTTGGTATAAGAGAAGATGATCCACGCCTGAGGCAAACAATCGAAAAAATGCGTGATTACGAATCGAAAATTGAAGATGATTGTGATACGCGACATTGTTTACTTGATAAAGAACAATTCAGAGAGTATTTATTGTTTATTTTTTCATGATTATAGAAAAAGTTTCTAAATTTCGGTAATGTGATTATTGATTAACGGTTAAGAATCGGGGTCATATTGCTTGCATCGGATTAAAATCGCATTTCATTGATTTGCTGAATAAATAGGAAGGAAATATTTTTGTGGAAAATAGCTTAATAGCCTCCATTTAATGGTTCAACTTAAAGGTGTATTCGACCAAGTATAAATCTCATATCGCAAGCACTTCGCAATGATCTTATAATTCCATGTTGGGGAGAATTTACTGGTAAAATTCGAGAAATATACGAAGAGGTTCAGTGAGGTTTTTTGCTTGTTTTTTTGCATAATATTTTTATTTTGGTAAAATAGATAAAATGTGTGACAGAATCGTTGCGTCTTTATTTCATTTATATATGGGTATTAATTTCTGTGAATCGTTTGCAGTGTCGAGAACTACATGATGGTAATGTTGCAACTTATATTCCACAATTGGCTCGTCAAGATCCAAATAAATGGGGAGTTTCTATATGTACGATTGATGGGCAGCGTATTTCATTTGGTGATTCGAAACATCACTTTTGTTTTCAGTCTATTTCTAAAGGTTAATCTTCTAGCCTATTATTTTATAGTAATTTCTCGGTTCGTTCGTTTCGTTAATAAAGACAATACAGTTTTAATATATTGCAGCTTTTAATTATGCGATACTTGCATCGGATGTTGGTGCGGATTATGTGCATGATTTCGTTGGGCATGAACCATCTGGAAGATTATTTAATGAAATTTGTCTCGATTGTAATGGTACTATTATTAGATGGATTTTTAATTCAGGCTTGAAAAAAGGGAAAAGAAAATAGAATTTTTGCATTTTTATGATTCGCTTTGCAGGTCTTTTTTTTAGGAAAACCGCATAATCCTTTAATTAATGCTGGAGCAATAGTGGTGACTTCTTTATTAAAAAGTCAGTATGAAATGGCTGATCGTTATGATTTTGTAAGTTTTCAGAGCTTTTTATGATCTGCGAACCGGTACGTATCTGGGACTGTAGAATAAATAAAAAATTGTAAAATAACGTGGTATATAAAATTTGTTACTGAGTTTATCTTTATAAGCATATTTAATTAGTCACCTCACTCAATTCTTTCAATTTTTCTTATATTGCTGTATGATAATTATATTTTAAATGTTTTTTTGTCTTTTAGGTCCTAAATGAATATAAAAAATTGGCTGGAGGTGGTTACGTGGGCTTCAATAATTCAACGTAAAGCAAAATCATTTTGCTTTTGTTCGAAAATTTTGTTGCACCGATAAAAATCAATTTTTTGTATGGTACTAGTTTTAGTAATAATCTATCAATTTTTTCTTAAGATTCTTATCGGAACGTGATAACGCTAATCGCAATTACGCTTTATCGTATTATATGAAAGAAAATAATTGTTTTCCTCCATCAATCAAATCGTTGAGGGAAGAACTGGATTTCTATTTCCAACTTTGTTCGCTTGAAACAAATTGCGAGAGTGCGGCAGTCATGGCTGCAACTCTTGCTAATGGAGGTGATTTAACTTTCTTTTTATGGATGAATATTAATTGAAAGTCGTTAACGCTGAAAGAAAAGGATTTCGTATACAATATTTGTTATATTTAATTTTAAGGGGTTTGTCCATTAACAAATGAGAAATGTATCAGCGCCAGACCATGTCGTGATATATTATCACTAATGTATTCTTGCGGAATGTACGATTACAGTGGTCAGTTCGCTTTTCAGGTAATGAATCAGATCTTTTTGTTGAATTATAAATTGATAAACCTTTACTACTTTTATACTACTCATTATTTTTTGGCATTATATTATTTCTTTCCAGGTTGGCTTACCAGCTAAATCTGGCGTATCTGGGGCTATGATTGTTGTTGTTCCTAATTTGATGGGTATTTGTCTGTGGTCGCCTCCTCTCGATAGAATGGGTAATACGCATAGAGGTGTAGCTTTTTGTAAGGTATGTAATTTTGTTTCACAAAATTTCATTTTCATACTTTTTCTTCTAATTTTTTATTTGTTTTTTTTAATTTACTAAAATATTTACTTAATTTATTTAATTTTACAAGATTTCCTATTTTTTTAAGATTTTTTCACTAAAATATTTCAGAAACTGATTGATAAATTTAACTTTCATAATTACGATAGTTTATTGCATGCGGATATTAAAAAAATCGACCCTCGAAGGAAAGCAGCGCAGAATGAATCAGAACTTATTGTTGAATTAATGTTTGCTACGAAGAAAGGCGATTTGGATTCAATTCGGCGGTTGGTTTAATTTTTCTTTTTCCTTTTTCCATCAGTCTGAAAATATGGAAAAGTAAAGATTTGAGTCGGATTATATCATAGATTATTTCTCAGTAGACCAACTCATAATTGCTCAGTAAGCAATTATGAGATGAATTATGTTAACAAAGAAAAAATAAACGGTGAGTGGTGAATTTAGAATGTTTCTTGGTGGAATCGATTTGAATATGCGTGATTATGACGGTCGTACTGCATTGCATCTCGCTGCATGTGAGGGGCATGAAAAAATTGTTGATTTTTTTATCAAAAGAGCGTTTGTAGATCTCGAGCCGAAAGACAGGTTCGTTCAATCAGTTTTTTCTCGTTTATAGTTCAATTTTTATCATGTAATTTGTCGTTTATGGTTATGGTTATAGAATTATAAAATTAAATTATAATTATTTTTATGTTTATACAATTATCATTAATTTTATTTTTATATATTTTATATATTATATATATATTTTTATATATTTATATAGTGTTATGTTAATATTTAATTGCAATGTGTTTAATATATGGTTTTGGATAATTAATGGTACCATTTTTTGTTTTTTGAATATCGTTGAAAATTTATTTTGCATGAAAAACAAAAACGTATAAATAAATAAAATAATTGTCAGCTTATTTGTCAAGATTTATTTAAATATTTATTACAGGTGGGGAAGATCACCTTATGATGACGCGAAATCTTTTGGCTTTAATAATATCGCAGAAAAAATTAGTGAAGCAGTTAAAGAGATGAAGAATCTTCCGTTAAATATTAGGTTTGTAGGCATAGTTTCCTTTTTTTTTTCAAATGGAACTAAACCATTTTAAACAATTTGTTTCATTTCTTAATTCTTTTGAAAATTCTTTTTATCATAATTTTTTTCGAAAATTAACTGCTTTAATTTTATTTAGAATGGATGCGCTTGAAATGTTAGATATGAATGGCGATAAAGCTTCAATGGAACAAAAAAATTTTTCCCCGGAAAGTTTAAAAGATTCAACTGCTTGGGAGCAAGGTAAAATTTTTTTTCTATTACAAATCCGTTGACCCGTTGACAGATGTGTTGTCAATTTCTTCTTTTTGCGTTTGCACCATTTCTATTTCTTTTGGTTCCATTGTTCACCTTTTCGCGAAATAATTAAGGATATAAGTGGGTATACAGCATATTTTATTTCATTTTTGACAGATTTGACAGTATTTTTGTTTGAGGATAGAAACTGGAACCAGTTGTTTACCTTATGCCAATATAATTTATTTGCATTGAAAATTTATTGTTGCGCTGAATATTAGTTTCTTTGTATAATATATTGCATTTCGTTTTGTAGCATTTAATGATGCCAAAATTATTTATTTATTTAATTTATTTAATTTTTCAGATTTGCGTATCCTTGTGGATCGTTTCTCAAATGGTACCGACTGCTCGGATTATGATGAACAGGAATTGGAGATGAGTGAGCGAAATAATCGAAATAAATTTGAAAAATTATAAAATTTTTAGAGGAATATTTTTATTGGAAACAATCAAATTTTTGTTGGATTATAACGGATTTGTTTGATTGAAACAAAAATACTTTTGTTTTACTATTTTTTATTGTTATTGTGACATTTTATTTTTGCTAATTTTATGAATATTTTTCTTTTATATTTTATAATTCTTCATTATATGAAGTGTTTTGCAGAATTTCTTACTTAATTCACCAATTTTTCTGGTAATAATCGCTCATTTACTCTCATTGGTATTATTGGTATTTTTTAATGGAAATTATTATTATTGATATTAAAAAGAAATTAAAATTTAGAAAATACATATGTTTATTGGCATAAAAAAGAAATTTTATAAAAATGATAAAATAAAAAGAAAAAATAATCCCTTAAAATAACATTCCCATTATAACAATAATCCCTTAAAATAACATTCCCAATAACATTAAAATAATCCCTTAAAATAGGTTGAAGAAAATAGATAAATTGTAGAAAATATTTTGCAAAAATATTTTTAAAAAAATCAAAATTTATTTATTTGTTAATATAAAAATATCTTTTAAAAATCACAAATTTAAGGAAAAAAAATTTGGTTATTTGATTGTTTTGTCCTAGGGAAAATATTTTACTGAAAATAAAAAATTTATATTTATTTTTTATATTTATGTTTATACAAAATAAATTTATACAGAATAAATAAATATTTATATAAATTGCGTAATATCGAATTTTGTTATGCATCTATATGCATCGTTTAATTGGTACCATAGGACATAAAGTGACATATAATGAGGATGGTGGTACCATTCAGCCTAGTTGACGAATTATTTCATTATAAAAAAATCGTAAATAATGAAAACAATAAATATGAAATGAAATGCCAAATCCACTTTTGATAATAAAATATATTTAAATAATAGAATATGTTAATATATATTTAATATATATATATAGATTAAATATATAGATTATATTAAATAATAAATATATATTGAATATAAAATATATTTGAATAATACTAATTTCCTTTTAAGAAAAATTTTTTTTATTTTCCGATTTTTAAAATGTTTTTTCTATATTTTTTAGTTTTTTCTTCTTTTGCCTTTTTTATCTTTCATTTTTAACTTCGTTTTATACTTTTAATATTTGTTTTTTTTTAAATTTTTTTTAAATTTGTTTTTTTTTCAAATTTTTTCTAAGAAATGAACAAAAAGAAAAATTTTGAGACGAAATCCTCGAAGCAAAATTGAAATTTTCAAAATTGAAAGAGAAATTACAAAATATTAATAATATTAAAAGAGGAAACTAGAAAATGTGGAAAATAAAGGCCAAAATAATCCCAGTGAAGCACAAGGAATTGTGCTTCACTGGAAAAATCCAAGACTTCAGAAGATTCCAGGAACGACATCAGAGATCGATCCCGTCCAGAAGAGCGCACTATTAGGAACAGCTAAGATAAGATAACGCACAGAACCCTCAATCACCCAGGCCACTGGTAGAGGGCCCGAGGTTGAGGGTCCCCACACACCCACAGAGAGATTAGAGATGTTTGTTTTTAAAACATAACAAAAAGAAAAATTTTTAAGAATTTTTAAAATAACAATTAAAATTAGATGTTTAAAATTGGATTTCTAAATTTTAAGTTAATTTCGATAATAACAAATTTGTCCCTAAAATTTGATTATAAATATAAAATTAAATATAAAATTAAATTAAAAAAGAGAAAATCGAATAAACCAAATTTAAACCAATAAAATATTTGAATGATTTATAAAATTATAGTTTCAAAATAAATTTATTAATTAAATATTCCTTTAATTATTTAATTAGCAATTTAATTAACTAATAAAATTTATCAAAATAAATTTTTTATCATAAAAATTAAAATTAAAAAGGAAATAAAAAATTTCAGAGTAAATTTTATAGCTAAAATCGATTTATTTTTTTTAAAAATAAATTTATATACGAAATAAAACTTTATTAATTTTATTTATTTCTATTTTTTAAAAATATTATTTAATTATATTATAATATAATATAATATATTTATATTATATTGCTTAAAAAAATTAAAAAAATTAAAAAACTAAAAATTATTTCAATTGTACATTTAGAATTAATTTATAATAATAAAACATAATTACAATATTAATTTATTAATTAAAATTAGCAAGTTTATTTGATTTATTCGAAATTTTTAATTTATAAAGTATTTTAAAATGGAACAACAATGAAAGTAAAATTCTAATAAATATAATAAAAATTAATTATTAAAATATTTAAAATTATTCATTTGAGAATTTTAGAACAAATTTTAGCTGCAACATTTTAGAAATTGGTCTTACATAGTTTTTTTGCAAACGGTACATTATTTAAGGATTCAAATGTCAATCAATGACTTTAAGCGATTTTTGCATTTGGGTTGCGAATATTTTAATTAATAAAATTTAATTTTATTATAGTAGTATTAATTTAGTTAATACGATTTATTCTTATTAAATGTAAAAAATTTTCTAATAAGGCGTTATTAATAGTTTTAGAAAGTCGTAAAAACTGAAAATATTTTATTTTAATTTTTAATTTTTTAATTTTTATTTTTAAAATTTAATATTAATTTAATATTAATTTTTTTCATTAATATTTTAATACTGATTTCTCGATTTATAATCAATTTTAATTCGTAAAAAAATATCGATCGACTTGAGATGAATTGATTGATTTAAATTATTTTTTATTCCCAAGTGACTTTATGGTGGAAGAGGTTTTATCGTATTGCGATTATTGCGATTAGAGTTAGCTAAATTAAAAATCAATAAGTTAATGTTCGTAGAATATATATATATATACATATACATATAGTATTACTATGATCCCTAAACTATGACAATAAATAGAAAAGTAGCTTCAGCAGGTTCCAGGAGTAATAATCTCTCTCCAGAAGAACGCATTTCTAGGAGCAGCTAAGGCACTGCGCAGAACACTTAGTCTCCCAAGTGTCTGGTACCCGAGGTTAAAGATGGTCATGGCCACCCTTCTTCTTCTTCTTATTAAGAGTCCTCACCATTACTGGTTGAACTCGCTCCGTCTTGTCCCAGTGGACAAATGCACCAGGGAATCCCTTGGCGATAGTAGAGGTGAGTCGCCAATATACTCGGATTTTTTAACAGATTTTTTCAAATATTATTTTCATGAATTAAAAAATATTTTTATGAATTAAAAAATTATTTATTTTTAATGAAATAATGATATTTATTGGTAATAAATGTATTTTATGTATATATATATATATTAATCAAAATAATTAAGTTAAAAAAAATTTTTTTTCAGATGGCGACAAATTCAAAACGAATTCATCAATTAAATAAACAAATGATATTTAATGGTGGTAAATATATTTTGTATATAATGCGTTGTATTCGGCAAAAATCATCACCAGCATTAACATTTTCTTGTAAACGTGCAAATTTATTAAATGTTCCCGTTATTTCTGCTTTCTTCTATGATTATCGTATGGTTTTTTATTTTTCTATCTTTATTTTTATTAATTTTATTAATTAATTTGATTAAATTATCGTATGGTTTTTTGCTTTTTCTGTCTTTATTTTTATTAATTTTATTAATTAATTTGATTAATTTGATAAGTACAACAATAAATATTTAAAAAAATTGTTAAAAAAGGTAAAATAATTATATAAAAATGCTGAAATAATAATCACTTAAATTCTAAGTTTTCTTATGAGTTCATCTTATGGTTTAATTATTTTCCAATGAATGCAAAGATTGCGATGTGCGATGTGCGTGAAAATTATTAAAATTATATTTTTCACATTCATCGCTAAACTGCAATGTTTACCTACATTGTTCTTATTAATATAGATTAATATAGATGTTTACCTACATTGTTCTTATTAATATAGATTTTAATTGAACTTATTTCCTTCCTTTTAATATCAAATATACAAAACACGAAATATGGTAAAATAACGGTAAAATATGGTAAATTAATTTTTATAACGAAAAATTTAACAGTGAAATGAAAGTTTAGCCCGAGAAATATATTTTTATGTTTTTTTATTGCTACTTAGAAATATCTATATTATCATTTAATTATTTTGTTAATAATTTTGCTATTAAAATATTATTGATTTATTTAAATTAATTTGAATGATTTTTAATTTTCCAATAATTATTTATAGAAAATTTTAAAATTTCAATAAAATTTATTTATAGAAAATCATAATAAAGCACAACGAGTATTCTTAATGGAAGGCCTAATTGAAGTGAAAAAGAAAATGAATTCATCTGGCATTCCATTAATTTGTTTAAAAGCAAACAATAAAACGGCTGTTCAAATTGCCGCAGATCTTAGTAAATGGGCTTGTGAAGTTGTCATCGATGCTGGTTATCTTCGTCATGAACGTTTATTTGAAGAAAACCTCAATAATGTTTTAGTCGATGGTAATCGCCGTTTAACTCGTGTGGAGGGCAATGTTGTTGTTCCAGTGACGGTATTTATTTTTTTATTAACATTGAAACATTTTAGTATTTCGCTTTTCTATAGCGTTTATCCTAACTTGCTCCAACTATATTTATCAAGTGAGATCAGTTCATATCTCTCAAAATTAATAGATGTAATTGATAAAGTGAAACTTGGCTGTTCGAGACCTATATGCACTTTTATCACCAAATCTTTGATAAGCAAATCATTTAAATGCTTTAGTTCGATTAATTGAACCAGCCAAGGCTGAAATACTGAAAGAATGAGAATTAGATTTATTGTATATTGTAGAAGAGATAGCTTATTGTTAACGAATAATAGTAAGATTTTACTGGTCATCTGTTTACCAATTTTCCTTTTCATGAAATGTTGTGCTTTTCATGTTTCATAGTTTCAGTTTTTCTTAAAAATTCAAATAACAGATACTGTTACTGGGAATTTGAAATGATTAAGTGACAATTAGAATAAACGCCATAAATTTTTCTTATCAGAATAAACAGTATTCAAATATTTTATAGTTGGCAAGTAGTTTACTGGAATTTGGAGCGCGCACTCTGCGACCAAAAATTTGGCAACATGTAGCAGATATGTTGAAGGAAAAATGGAATGATCAGCCTATAGTTCAGTGCAAGGATTTGAAAAGGTTTTTGTGCTTAATTTTTTTTTTTTGTATTTTTGAATATCTTATATGATAGCAATTTGATTTATTGTTCTGTATGTTTATATTTGTTCGGAAAAATGCTTCTTGTTGTTCGCCTTGCATTTGGAACCATACGGCTTGAAGAGCTAAGTCGGAGATGGTAACTGGTGTATAGTGGTTCAAGGTAGATCATATTGTAAGATGTTTCAACGAATATTCGTCTCAATAAGTTTGGGAGCTATAGGCCCTTTGTTATCTCTATTCGCTTTATTGACCATCAAATGGAGTTTACGAAAGCAAAGTAATTTCCAATTATCACATTATTAACAACCGTAGGACTACATTATTCTGATAACGATAACGATTTTTGTTCCACTATACCGTTATTGCACACCATCGAAGTGACCAACGGTTAGAGATCTCATGCCATACGGATGTGGTGATTTTTCCAGTTTTTCCGCTGTCTCATTTCGCATATTCTTGTGTGAATTTAGCGAAAATCGATTCCTTTCTCTTTTTAATTCTTTCTGGATTCGTTTCACATGCCTTTCATTTGTTCCTCTGTGCTAATACATTCGGAACACGATAGGCACCTTTGGCTCTCATACTATATTTCACGACGTGGTAATTAGAGGAATAAGTTTCCCCCAAAAAGAAATTATATTTTCCATGAAAAACAAAAAATAAGAGAGATTATATAAGAAATAATAGAAATAGAAATAATAGCGGAAAAAAGTTGTAAAAATTGTGAAAGCATCTATTCAAGATCATTGCAGCACTTATCTCATTTTTTTATTTTTATTTCTCAATAACAGGGATTTGGCGAGTATGAAAATACAGTAGCAGGATTTGAAGGGATATTGGCGGAATATAACGAGTTTCAAATGGAAGTCAAGGAAGCCGGGTTTGAAAACGGTTCTACTCATCCGTTTTCTGTTTTTATTAGTTCAGTAATATTTTAAATATATGAATAAGTAATATCCTGATCAGGTAATATTCTTTTGGCTATTATTTAAGCACATATTTATTTTCAGTGTTGTTGATGTTAAACTCGATTATATGGATTTATCTGTTGAATTAAAAGAAGCGCTTGAACAAAGGAATTCAAAAAATAAATTCATTGGGGGTGAAAATGAGGCTTCGAAAACACTGGATGATTTTATATCGAAAAAAATAAATGGTTATGAAACCAAACGGTAGATATTTTTTATTCTCTGTCATATTCCTTCATTCTTTTCTATGGGTTTATTGATATTTAGAGTGCTTCTTTTGGAAGAAAATCAGTTGAAGATTGAAATTCTGCTATCTAGACATCACTTTCATTGCAAAAATTTATTGCTGATAAGGAGTCGAAATCAGATCTCTATTCTGCTAATACTCCTCTACTCGTACCATACTTTATGGATTTCTTTTTGGAATTACTTGAATTCCTCTACATCTGAATTCTTCAGATATAGCCGGATTTGTTAAATAAAAGAAATTGTCCACTTTTTTTTCATTTACTCAGATTAAAATGGATCAAGAAATTTGAACAATTCTAATGGTTATGTGACAAGTTTTGCAGTAATATACCTGGTACCGATTATCAGAGCTCTCTTTCACCATATTTGCACTATGGTATGATAAATCCCGTGGATATAATTCGCAGAGTGAATGAATCGAAAGTTAATAAAGCTTCAAAAGGTTATTTCTTTATTTTAATTACTTCTAGATTTTAACTAGAATTTTTTTTTAGATATTCAAGTTTTTCTAATATATAATATATAACATCTAAAAACCTAAAATTTTTAAATGATTTTTGTTAAAAAAAATCATGAGCTCGTGAAATTCTGTGCCCTTATAAAATTTTGCCGTTTCTAGGAAAATATACATGAAGTTTTTCATAGTGGAAGATTTATATTTCATATCATGCCCGATGTTTTTTTATTTTTCCCCAATTTATTTTTTATAGATGCTTTCATTGAAGAACTACTTGTCCGAAGAGAATTATCCCACAATTTCGTTTATTATGCAATGGATAATTATGATAAAGTAAGTTTGGCTTTAATTTTTAATTTAATTTAATTTTTAAATATTTTTAAATGTATATTTGTCGATTATTGTTTAAAAAAAACACTTTTTAAATAATTTAACATACTTTTTACAATTTATAGCTCGATTGCTTACCTGATTGGGCGAAGAAAACCATGAATGAACATCTAAAAGATAAGCGAGAAAATTTATATACTTACGAACAGCTTGAACAAGCTCAAACGCATGATGCTTATTGGAATGCTGCTCAACTCGAAATGGTTCACACTAATAAGGTAATAACCATTTGCCAAGAATATTTTTTGTTGGAGTAAGATATTGTCTTACTTTGGAGCGTCATTATTGATCCTGGCAGAAATAAATTTATCTTTAAAAGCCTGGATAATGGTGGTCCATCTGTATTTATATCACTAGGTGGCCCTCTGGTAAAATTTGTTTAATCCGACTATGACCAGAAGTGATGAGCACTCTTAGGCAAATAACAGACAACTTATAGACAAAAAATAACAACTTCAACTTTATGGGAAATTTTCATATTCATTATCGCTAATATAGCATCATTCTGCAGATGCATGGATATTTGCGCATGTATTGGGCAAAAAAAGTTATAGAATGGACTCCCAGTTATCAACATGCTCTTGATTTTCTTATTGAACAGAATGATAAATATGAGCTCGATGGTAATGATCCCAATGGTTATGCTGGCGTTTTTTGGAACTTTGGTTTACATGACCGTGCCCATGCGGTAAATATAAGTATTCTAACTATTAACATTTATCATTTGACTAAGGCATATGCAACAAGTTTTTAGGTGCTTTCCAAATTAAAAACAAATTTATAGGAAAGGAAAATATTTGGCAAATTGCGATACATGAATGCTGAAGGATTGCGAAGAAAATATAAGAATAACATCGAAAAGTTTGTAGAAATTAATTACCGCTTAGCAAATCGACAACTTGATGAACCATTGCCAAAAAAGAGCAAAAAAAGTTGAATATTTATGATTTAAGAGAGTTTATTGACCTTATTATATTGATCTTCTATATTTTTCGTTTGCACAAACATTTCTTTGTTTTTTTTTGAAGATTTCTTATTAATCTTTTGATTTTTTTAGCTCGGCTTTTAAGATATACCTCATAAAAACCAAAAAATGTCCATTTCTAGAATATATTTTGCGTGGAAGTAACGCTTTATAATACTTTTGTTTAGTTTCGTGCTCTTAGGACAGTCACCATGGGCGATAAACACCATGCAATGCTCATTCCTTGACAGGATAAAACCTATTTTTAGAAGTGGATATATGCGGCAGTGATTCCTCCATATTACTGTTACCAAGATAGTGGTGGAAATGTCCTAATTCTAGTCCAATCTAATCCTGCCAATCAGCTGAAGCAGAAGAAGTAGAAACCTCTCTATTGGGATAAAAATGCTAATTAGAAAGAGACGAGGAAAGTCAATATTTTATTGTTCGCTCACCAATTAATTATTTCATCATCTCAGGAATTTATTAAAAATCATATTATTTCATATTTTGTTATATTTATTTGTTGTTAAATTGATATGGTTTTACTTCTTTTTTATTGTTTATCATCCAGTTTTATCAACTTGTTTTTATAAAAAAAGAATTTAGCATTTATTTTTTTTATATATTTTTATTTCGCAAATATCAGTAAAATTTAATGTTTCCTTAATTAACAGATAATTGTCATGGCCAAGATAAGTCATGAGAAGGAAGCTACGTAAATTCGACATCTTGGCACCAAAAATAAAATCATCATTAAAAGAATAAACCACCTTCTAGGCACGGACTTTCCTCTTATCATAATTGATATTATTTGATAATATTAATAAATATTAATAAATGAAATTTCCACATAAAAATAATTCGTTTGTATTGTCTGATAATTTTTAATTTTAAAAGAAAATTTTTTCTTTCTTTGTATTATACGAAATTGGACATTTATACGAAATTTTCGAACAAATATTTTTCACGATATTTTCTGGCAAATAGATATTCTTTGTTAATCTCGTCAGGATGGGTCAGATTGGCCTCCGTTCGTTGTCGTTTGATTATTTCTCGGACACTGTGGCATAGCCGGTGAGACGAGACACACCAGGTTTTCTCAAACTCTCTACTTCATTCTGTTATGCAATGGTCATTTGCAGAGATATTGAGAGGTCTTGTCAATTTTCATTCTATTTTTGGAACATTTCAGGTATCGTTGTACATAATACCTAGTGATCTGGTTGATAATGAAAGTACCTCAGCCGAAATTTTTTAAATTCCGTCGTCTATTGCAGCAATTATCTTACATGAGTCGTCAATGGCGCCATAATTTCGTCTCAAAAATCTATTTTACATTTGGAATTTATCTCATTAGGTAAGTATAGAGGATTTCTTCAATTGAAACTTCCTAATTCTTATTACATTATTGTTAAATATTATAGTTATAACGTATTAGTACGTTTGTGGAAAGGCCCGGAGCATCCAGTGAATCGGTTCAGGTGGCGAATTATGGAATATAGAGGTGAACTAAGCGATGAAATGATTCGAAAGAAACGTGTAACGCAAAACTTCTATCCAGCTCTACAGAATTACTTGAAAGAATATAGAGACAAAAGTTTCGCCAAATATCTCAATCCATAAGAGATGTAATAAAATGAAGTGCTTTTAGAATTTCGGCAAGTATCAATTTATATTTATAGCATATTTACAGATAAATAGATTTTTTAATTAATTTGTTTCTAAAATATAAAAAAAATATAATTATATATAAAATATTCTATTCTATATACGATATTAAAATATACGACAGAACGAATAGATCATCTAGCCGAATTTCAATTATGATAACAAATTTATTTATATAAACGGTTAAAACGATTAATTAAAATTAAAGCAATATTACTATTTCGTATTCTACGACACCTTTGGTTTCGATTCCAAGATATTTTTTTGACGGAATGAGAAAGCCCTTCTTTTACTAAGATGAAAGAAATTTGAGATAACTGATAATATTCGATGTTATTAGAAGTATTTAAAAATTTAAATTTAAGGTTAAACTTATTTTTGTCATCGCTACAAATTATAAATTTAAATTTAAGCGATCATTTCATTTTTTAATTATTTTTTCAGAAATTATTTCCAACTTTTACATAATACAATACGATCAATTTGCTTTCAAATTCTTAATTCAACAAATTCTATCAAAAATCGCTAGAACATAAGGATTTTATAGAACCAAAAGAAGAGTTACGAGTTAAGAATTATGTTATTTTAAAAGAATTGAAAAGAATTTAATTTTTCCAAAAGGACAGGTCAAAAATCGCCTAGCTTCAAACATCAACTCTATTTCTATTCTTTGGAGAGGCAATAAGAAATTCGAATAGTGGTGGAATAAAAACTGGCGTTGAGGACTTAATTATGCATCTATCATTAACAGATTCTTTGGCTCTCATATCAATGATCCCAGCCAAAATTAAAGCTGGTTGAAGTAATAGAAATGGTGGAATAGCAGAAATGTTCAAAAGCGAATAAGAATTTGAATAACCTGAATAATTAGTTAAAATTAGTTTTTAATGCACTTATTCAATCAAATTTAATGGCCGAACTCTATAAGCAGGATAGAAGAACTATTCTTCAGAAAGTGCCTTTTGAATAAGTTTTCCATAGTAGGTTCCAAATACTTGCCTATTATGCGAAACGATTCGGATGAAGGGACCAGCAACAGCCAAAATTTCTTGCTGAACATTTGTGAAGCGCATTAAAATATCGCGGGGGAATGAAAAAGATGAAACCTTTGCATAAAACAAAGCATACAGACGTTTACCTGAAAATTGTATTCAATCCTTATAGCATGAAGAATGTGCCTCAGTTTCTCTACAAATTTAAATTTCAGTTTGATCTTCTATAAATATAAATATAATATATATAAATATAAAAGAATATAAATATAAAAGAAAATTTAAAAGAAGGAAAAAAAGAAAAAAAGGCATTCAAGCAAAAAAATTTCAACGAAAAATAAGGAACTAATTAAATTTATAAAATACAAATATTTAAAAAAAAAATTCAATAATTATTTAGAGAAATAAGTCATTGATAGTAAACATTAATCGATGGCAAAAACTATGAATTTAAACGTACAAATAAGTTTTCGAACACTGTTATTTTCATCACTTAACGCAAATAAAGATTTCCTTAAGGTTTCTGAACACTCTTTTGTCCAGTTTGAACACTTTAATTCCAAACAACTTTTCTCTATCCTCGAGTTACAATGAAGAAAAACTGCTTCAAGTTGATCATTTATTGTTCTAAATGAAATTTATAATGCAAGAAAGGAAAAAAATATTTCAAAAAAAATTTTCCTTCACAGTTTAAAATTGACTTCAAATTTCAAAAAGATTTAAAAAATTGAGAAGGCTTAACATCTGTGAAAGAAATGTATCATTAATGGGAATTCCGAATAAATTTTTCCAATAAGCAAATTTTTTTCTTGACACCATCAAATTTCTAGGCGGATTTAAACGAAAAATTTTGAAATAGAAATTTTGAAATACCTTGACGTGACTCCTTTTAATATCGCAAACATTTCATTTTTTAATGATTCTTTAAAGCCGACTGAAGTAACAATATCTTTTCCAGCCAAATTATAAGAAACCGATAGACAACATGTAGTTATGTTCAATTGAAAATATGAAGCGGCCAGCGCTTTTAAGTGCAGATGATCTATCTGAATATTTATGAAATAATTCTATTTAGAAGAATTATCGAATTGCATTCAAATTTGATATTATATGAGGAAAAAACAAGTCGATATACTGGATATGTAATAAAAATATGCAACCATAAGCGTTCCTGGATAAGGATTAGCGTCGTCCCACTCCAATAATTCCATATAAGCGTGGC
This sequence comes from Dracunculus medinensis, assembly GCA_900625125.1. Taxonomy (NCBI): domain Eukaryota; kingdom Metazoa; phylum Nematoda; class Chromadorea; order Rhabditida; family Dracunculidae; genus Dracunculus; species Dracunculus medinensis. The sequence continues at coordinate 874,001 of UYYG01001169.1, forward strand.
TAATGATGTCGCTAATTTCCGAATTATTCAATTCCTGCAAAATCCGCAAGAAAGTTTTTTAAATACAATTGCTACTAATTGTATTTATTACCGTCGTTAATGAATGACATTAAATATCTTTATAAGATAAATTTTCTAAAAGCATAAATTTCAATTTTATTAATAAACTGCTATTTACACATTCATACATAAAAAATTCATTTATAAAATACTGGCAATGCATAAATTCTGAAAAGTTCATTTTTTTCATTTTTTTTTCATTTTTTTCATAAAAATATGAAATACTTCAAAGCGGCGCTTTCGCAAGGGACTGCATGAAGTAGGCTTCTCATATATAGCAACACCAGATGATAATGCATGCTTTCGTAACCAATTAAACGTCATTTCCTCTAGTCCTCAAATAATTTAGTTGCTGATTTTGAGACCCTTGAACATTATACATAATCTTATTATAAACTATCAACAAAAATAATAAAGTACTTGGATTGTGTTCGATCAATTTCTGAAATTGTTTTCTTTCATATTCAAAAGCATATTGTTGAATAAGCGGTCGATATTGCCTTATAGAAAAATTAGCCATATCGAGTTTCATTGTTTCCAAAAGTTCGCAAATACCTCTAAAATATTCTTGAAAAAATAAAATAAATATCAATTGTATATCTCTATTTATAATGCATCCCTACGAGGTGTGAAAAATAATAGCAAATATACCGAAATACTTCAATTACATCAGTCCTCCCTCTGATTTCAGCGATTGCTTCATCTCTCGCTGGAGCACATAGACGACCCATCAGATCTAATATTCGAATTGAAAGACCTTTTATATCAAGACAGTTATTCTCTATTTGTTGAGTGAGAAGTTTCTCATCAAGCATAAATTCAACTTCCGAGCGAAGTCGAACATGACGATTATCAAGCAAATCCAAAAGCATCTGAAATTCGAGTCAGTGCGTCAACAACTATCAGTAATCAGATAAAAAAGATATGATTGTTAGCTGACAATAGTTTTTATTCTCTTTGACAACTTTAAATTAAATATCTATGAAATAAAACAAAACTTAAGCAAACAAGATATTTCAGTATATGATTTATATTTATTTATATTTGTATTTATTTATATTTATTTATCAACATTTTTTTGATAACTTTCTTTAAGCGAGTTTAAATAATTTGTTAGGCACTTCTGTAATTCGGTCGAAGTTCATGAAAAAATCATGTAGGATTTCTTTAAATCTTCTTTAAAAAGATGCAATTTCCTTTTTTTGAATAGTGATAAGAAGTTTTTTTTTTATTTCAGTACTTAATATTTTAAAAAATAATTATGTTGTAATATAATGTTAATTATCTTTTTTTTATTTATAATTTATTAGCAATTACAGTTTTGAATTTGATAATATTTGGTATATATAATTCTTGAAAATTTTAAATAATAAATAATACTTTGCAAATAATTATAAAAAAAGAAAAGGAAATATGCGCAAAAAAAAATAAATTTAAAAGTCACCAAACTTTTTTGATATCCCGTAATAGTTTTAATTCGTGCGAGTGATCAGAAGATTCTCGCATAAAATTTTCACGAAAATTATCCCAAAACGCTTTATGGAGAAATTCTTTCACTTGTTTTTCCAATATATTCAAAGGTCTTTCATCGATCTTAAATTCATCATTCAGTGCAATTTCATGTACCAATGCCATATTTTCGATTGTTAAAGAAACGTCCAAAATTTCGTCAATATTTTCCACTAATTTATCTGCAGTGTATTTTTAAAAAAAAAGTAAGCAGAAGCAATAGTTAAAAAATTTCTAATGAAAAGACATTTATAAAATATGAAGAATAACGAATAAAAATTAATTTGAAATTAATTGGAAAGCCAATAAAGCGAAAAAAGCCGATAAATGTAAAAAAATTTGAAAAAAAAATGGAATGTTCAATATAAAAGCAAAACAATAAAATCTATTTATGAATAAGGAGAAAAATATTATAGTGAAATTTAAAAAAAAAAAAAAAATCCATGCTTTCTTCTTTCTTTAAACTATCCATTGCTACCAATATTTATATTTTATCAATATTTTTTTTAATCAATATTTTGACTATTCGGTTGCGCATAGCCGAATGATTACAAGGCTATTACTATTATAATTTGCCAAATGTTTGTATGATTGCTAGGTGAAATGAAATTCTATTTGGCTAGACGTTTAAATAAATTAAGGTCAAATGAAAAAAAAATTGGAAATAACTAAAAATAATTAAAGTATAAAGAAAATTAAATTATAATTGAATTAAATTACAATTATAATTGAAAATTAAATTAAATTATAAATGTTTCTGTATATAAAAGTATTTCAACATGCAAACAATACAAACATATTTAAAAAAAAAAGAAAAAAAATAAAATTCAAATTGTGGTTCTTCAAAAATATCTTTGAATTATTTTAATAAAATATTTATTTTTATTATTATTTTCTTCCAAAAAAAAACAAAATTTACCATCGAAATCAAAATAAAAAAAATAAACTAACCATTCGCCCAATCTGGAAAAAAATCCGATTCTATTAAATTTTCATTTGTCGAATATTCATCGATTTTTCTCTTCAACGATGATGATGATGGTGCATTCATATTTGATGATTTACGCGTTTCCTTATCACTTCTATCATTATCATTATCACAGAATTCATCCTCCATTTTTGTAAAATATAATTATTGTAAAAAGAAAGAATGAATGAATTTTTATTCTTTTCTTATTTTTAACTGAAATAAAAAAATTGAAAAAATCATTCGATAATAAACATTTATTTCAAGTGATGCGAATTAATAGAAAAGCGATATTATTAGTTGTTCAAAGATGACGCGTAAAATCTCCTTTTTCCGCTTATTATATTCATATATATTTGCTACCTTGAAAAGAATCGTTATCACTTACGGTGATAAACTTTTATCAATCATTATCAAAAACAATGGAACTCAATCTCTCCCTCAAATCAATAAAAACTCATTGAACCACTAATCGAATAATTAGATCGAAAAAAAAAATTTAGACAAGTTTCGATAAATTCTTTAAATAAAAGATCACAGATGAAAATTCTCGTTGCGTGCGGGTGTCGCTATCAAAAAAAAAAACTTTATCAAAAAAAATATAATGAAAATTATTAATATAATAAACAAAATAAACGAATTAGAACAGTTGTTGTTATTTTTAAAAAAATTTAAAACAAAGGTTAAATTTAAAACAAAAATTTTAAATTTTCTTTAAATAGAAATTAATAGAATTCAAAATAAAAGTTTAAAAAATGAAAATAAATAAAATTTAAATGGAAAATAAATAAAAATAAAGAATAAAATTTAAAATATAAAGTTTAGTAAAATTTTAAAATACAAAAATTTAAAATAAATTTAAAATAAATATAATAAAATTTGAAATTTAAAGTAAAATTTAAAATATAAAGTCAAAAAATAAAAATTAAAACGAAAATAAAATGAAAATGTAAAATTAAATTCATATTTAATTAATAAAAATAAAAGGAAAAAATTTCAAAAACAAAAATCTAAATAAAAATAGAATTTAGAATTACTTTTTGCTAATTCGTCATTTCTAAACCGCTATTTCTTAGTTAATTACGGTTGAAAATTTTTGCGATGGAACCATTTGGCAATAGAAATATAGGTAGGTTTTTCAAACCGCTTGCATTTATTTAAAGAGACTCTTGCTAAGAGTACAAATTAGAAACGTTTTAGCTACCATTTACTTACTGCTAAAATTACAGTATTAATACGTTCACCTTGACGTACAACTTCAATTTCAACAGGCAATACATCTAAAATATTGAATTCTGAAATTTGAGAAGGTACAAATAGGCCGCAGTCACCTGGGTTTCACTCCACTGATTTATATATTTCAAGTATTATTTGTTATCAGTTAATCGAAGCAATGCTGGACTCAGTTATCAGTAAATTATTCAATTCGATTGGGGATAGGTTGGCTCAGTGGGTTTGCTCAATTGGCAGCGCTGATGCTGAGGTTCAATTCCCCGCAGCAGTAAACCTGTGCAAAAATCCTGACGATGCTCGCGACTCCCTTCTACTTCAATCGCCAAGGGTCTCTCTAATATTTGTCTAATGCGACAAGCCAACGGAGCGAATTTACCAGTAATGGTGAAAACTCTCTCTTTAAAAAAAATTACGCCAATCATAACTTTTTTTTTTAAATAAATTTATCTAAATTTTTACACTTTTTTTATTTTTATTTATATTTTTACATAATTGGCCATTTTTAAAAAGCGCTCGCCTATGGCTAATTCGGGTCGTTTTTCGTTGGCCAAAATCTCTGAGCGAATAAATCCATAAATAAAATTTTTCCATAAAATATTTGCATAATCGAACAATCGAAATACAATTATTAATCGAAATATTAAAATTTATTTTGTAATAAATATTTAATTTAATTAATTATTAAATAAGAATAAATGAATAAAATTCGATTCGATTCAATTGATAAAAATTTTGATTTCATTGATGAAAAGAAATTCGTTAAATTAATTAATTTTATTGATTAATTTTAATTTTATTTAAGTGATTTGCTGATAAAAAAGAAAAGCGTTTATCATCAATATCGAACGAAAATTTATTTATTTATTTTATTTTTGAGCTATTTTGAAAGCAGTAAACATAATCGAGTGGATTTGTTCGCTTAAATTGTCGAATTCTTTGAATTTCAAAAAGAGAAAGGGGGGGGGGCGAGGAAGGGAGGAAGTGGAAGAAGGAGAAACCGCAGTAAGCCTATAATTGAAAAGAGTGAACCGGCTGTAAGCCTGTAATAGAATAGTACTACGCATCTAAAATATTCTTTCTGCTATTTTTGAATTTTCGACAATTTTTATAATTTAATTAATTTTACTTAATTTTATTTTAATTTAATTTAATTTTATTTAATTTTAAAAAGTAATCCTTATTAATTTTATGAATTAAGATTTTTTAAATAAATAATTTAGACAAATTCGATAATATTTTGTGCAATTATTGTGCTATCGATTCAGTTGTACCTCAACAAGTGGTACCACAGTGAATTTTGGTTTGTTTAGGTGAGTAATCAGTTCAGCTAAAAATGTCCTAATAATTGTCCGTCACCATCCTTATACTATAGGCCAAATCCTTCTCAAATCAAGCTATGATCCCTCAATTTGTATAGATATCACCATGCTTTTTGCTATTGTCCTGCCTATTACTACTTATGAAAGATCTTCGCCCACTTCACCATTGAAACCCTCGAATTCTGTTCTGTGACAAAACCTATCAAACTCCCTCTCTTATCTCATAATGTATCTGTCTTTTTGTCCTAATCCACTTCAATCACCATTAAACATCCATATTTTGTCCATCCATATTTTATTCGCCCAGTGAAAATGAAGATATTAAGAGAGGCGAAGTGGAAGAGGGGGGAGGGGGAGGGGAGGGGGAGAAGGTGATGGGGAGGAGGGGCTATAGGGGGCGAGACGTTAAGAAAGTACAAAGACTTTAGAAGACCCCCCATTCTGTTTGCTAAGATTTGAAGATCACCCGTATCACCACTCGTAGAACGGATCGAAGATGCGTCGCGGCTCGTTCGTTTTATATCTGCGCGTTATTTCGAAATCCTTTTTTTTATAATAATTTTTTTTGAAATTAAACGAATGGATTTTTTTGGTTCGCGAAAATACGCAAAAGAAAAAAGTTATTTAATTTATTTATTAAATAATTTAAATAAAGCAAATATAGCCGATTGGTTCCTTCGGTCCCTTCGGTGAAGATTGCTAGGACCACACCGACCAAGCGGTGTACTTCTTGGACCAAAAATACGGACCACCAATCCGCATTTCTAATAGTTATCAGTTCTAGTTGGGCAGACTGCTAGTGATATAAGTAGATTGACTATCAGGTCAATCTCTATTTTTTGATGTTTGGCCATCTGGATTGCCGTTGAAAATATATGGTTGTTTTAAAAAGAACTCTCTTATTAAAGAAATGTTATCATAATTGTTATCAAATCAGAAATTTTAAGTGTTAACATCATAATCTTTTGCCTCGTTCGTCGTCTGCTTCTACATCTGTTATCAATTTTTTATCAGTCTAGTCTGAATTTTTTATACTCTTTTAAGTTCAATGACTGATAATTTCTCTTATCATAATCGTACGCATCTCTCTCAATTTTTTTAATATGGTTTTCTTATATCCTTTTTTCTTCTAATATCTCACATCGTCACTGGTTTGTTAGGTTTAAATTCGCAACTGAAGTGAGATATGAGGTATTTTTCGATCCAATGCCATTCATTTGTTAGGCGAGTGCTTTGATAAAATATGACGCTGATCCAGTGAAGATCATTCGACTCATAAGACTCATTTTATCAGCATATATGGACACAGATATGGAACTATGATTGGATTTTGGATGCCGTTTGCCGATATTCAAGAGAGATGTACAAATCACTTCAGATTAGGTGATTAGGCTTTGTTCTTCGTCGTCCAACATATAAATTGACGTATATCTCGCTACTTTCTAAACTCTATGACGGTGGTATTAAAAAAGCAAGGAAAACCAATCAAGAACTGGTCTGATACTGGTCTGAAAAAGTTTTGCAGGTATATCTATCAGCGACATATACGCTTAGGCGATGAATGGCTTTTGATTGTATTAACAATGATATAGGGTCGAATGACTTGAAAATATTTGACTCTTGTAGTCAATTTAAACAATGATGCAAAATATTATCAGCTTAAAAATGGGAATACACGGACACCGATTGACACATATGGCTCATACATTTGAGTTATTTTGAGGCTCAAATTACGCTCCAACAATCGCCCGAATTTTAGGCTTTTAGCCTGTTAGAAGGAAAGAAAATGAAATAATTAATAATGAATTACCGCTGCAAACGATAAAATTTGCTACGAAAATGATATGATATGATATGATATGATATGATATGATATTAATTGAACACACTAAAGAGAAATTTACAGGCGAAAGACAAAGGTGAGAAGATCGAATGACTATGCAAAATGAATAGTCCAACAGAACAGGTAGGCAAACAGACCGCTTCACGATTAATACATACAATGAATAGAAATTTCCTTCTGAAACTGAAAAAGTGTCATCCGTATAGTTGCGAGGCGAAGATGGGGTATTATAGGAGGAGTATTATAGGAGCAGTAAAGCGCTGAGGTTATCTAGAATGAGGCCACTCATTGTTGCAAACCTTTCGGGCAGAGTTGGGTTCGAGTCTAAATACGTTGGAACATTTCACGAACGATGATGAACGCTTTTCTAATTTATATTTTTTTCATCAAAAAAAGATGGGAAAATATTTTAAAAAAAAAGAAATTTTTTTTTCGAATAAAATTTGCTTATATTTAATTTTGTATTTAATATATTTAATAATATTAAATAAATGAAAAAATGAAAATAAATGAAAAAATTTATATATTTATCAAATTTTTATTTTAAGTTATTAAATTTTTTATTTATTAAATTTATTAAAATTAAAATTTAAAATATAAAAATATATTTTTAGAAATATTTGCGTTTTATGTTTATTTTTTTTACGAATTTTAAGATTTTATAAACTTTCAGATGAAAATGGAAAATAAAGTTTCGAGTGAAGTCTCGGGTAATGGATTTTTCGCTTATGTCGCATCTCTCGTATGTTTTTTCTTCTTTTTTTCTAATTTCTATTTTACATTATTCAAATCCTTTATGAAATTTGATTTTTCTTGAAGGAAATTTTTTTTCTTAATTTAATTTCTTGCAAAAAAGTAGTATTTAGGTGAAATTTTCGAAAAAGGATTCTCATTAGTTATCATATATTATCACAGATAATTATCAATCATAAAATAGTTAATCTTTTTATTTAACCGAAAAAAATTCTCATGTATCACACTTTTCATTTCCTCTATCACTTTTATCATTTTTTATCACTTAATAATGAAATTTTTTAAAATTTCTCTTTGCAGATATTCACGGACCTAATGACGCAAGGCTTTTTTTTATCTATTATTTTCTATATAACTATATTTGTTAGACTACGTAAAAAGGAAAAACGACTAAAATTAACGGCGGAGGTAAGTTTTTTTAATTTTTAATTTTTTTAATTTTTTCTTAATTTTTAATTTGTTGTAATTTTTAATTTTTAACTTAAATTAATTAAAATGAATTGGAATTTGCAATTGTTATTCTGTTTGTAATGCATTATTTAGCAAGAAGAAAAATTAATTGAGAAATGGAAACCGGAACCATTGGTCCCTGAAGTGCCACAAGATCATCCGCGTTTGGTGGCGAAATTCGCCGAAGGGTTTTTTATAAATTTATCGATTGATAAAATGAAATTTTGCAATTTCTTTGATTTTTTCCTAATTTCGTTGGTTATTATAATAATCATTATCATTATCACAATAATTATCATTTCAATTATATAATAATAATTATATAGTAATATAATAATACAATATTTTTGAAAATTACTCTATGTGATATTGAAGAAATCTTCTAGAAAAATGGATAAATATATCACTAGGAATGGCGCTAAATATTTCAATTTTGCTACTTTCAACTTTTTGAATTTTGTGGGTAATGAACGTATTGAGGTTAGAAAAATATTTTTAAATACTAAAATATAAAATATAATATTTTGAAATATTTTCAAAATTATTTTTAAATTTATTTGTTTATGAAACATTCATTCATCTCGTTTAATTACTCAGTTATATCAAAGAATTTTCAAATAACTTAAGTTATAAATTACTAATATTTTATTTTGCTAAATTTTGAAGAATATAGCGAAAATTACGATTCAAAAATATGGTGTTGGTTCATGTGGACCTCGAAATTTTTATGGTACTGTTGACGTCCATTTGAATTTGGAGAGGCAATTGGCAAATTTTCTTGGATGTGAAGAAGTTGTTCTTTATAGTTATGGATTTGCCACAATATCAAGTGCCATTCCTTCTTATGCTAAACAAGGTGATGTAATCTTCGCTGATAAAGGTGGGCTGATTCATGTGAAAAATTTTTAAATTTGTTATTTGAGGATATAAATTAAATTCTTTCTTCTCGATAAATGTATATTACTGAGAAATGTGATAGAGATAGAATTTTCCACTAGAAATTTTTTATCTTATTTGTAAATTCTTTTTTTTTCTGGGAATGCATCATCATCAATGCATCAGAACTTCGGTTTTGATTGCCTTTTTTGTCGGGAAGCGAGTTTGATAGAGCAATGGTCAGATTTCGAAGCAAAGCTAAAGTATTCCTCTATATGTACTCCATTTTATCAAGTGAACATGCAATAAGCATTTTAGGCTATTTATTTAAGCATTTTCAAATTATTGCAGCCGTGAATTTTGCAATTCAAAAAGGGTTAGAGGCATCAAAAAGTCGTATCGAATGGTTCGAGCACAACGATATGGTTCATCTTGAGAAGTTACTCAAGAAACAGACTGAAAGAGATCTAATGGTTTCTAAATTTCGATCTATTTTGTTTCATTTTATTTTTTACTTTACTATATTTCAGTTAATTGTTGATTAAGTAAAAACTTATGATGTTCGATTTTTTTTACTTTCTATTTTTTTCAAAGGTTTTTAATTCAAAAATATTGAGAATCCAAAAGTAGCAGCAAAAACACGTCGTTTTCTTGTGGTTGAAGGTTTATATGCAAACACAGGTGATCTTTGTCCATTACCGCAAATAATGAACCTAAAATGGAAATATAAAGTCCGTGTCTTTATTGACGAAGCCTATTCTATTGGTATAGTTGGTAGAACTGGCAGAGGTTATTTTTCTTATATTTTTTTTCTTCTTTATTTTGATTATAGAAAGTCGTGTCATATTATTATATCGTTGAGGACAAGTTCTTTTCAGGTGTGACTGAATATTATAACATTGATATTACTGATGTGGATTTAATAACTGGGTCGTTGGAATATTGCTTCGCGAGCACTGGTGGCTTTTGTGCTGGTCGTTCATTTGTTGTTAGTCATCAAAGACTTTCTGGTTTGTCTTTTTCGTTTATTTAATTATATTTATTTGTAATATTCGTTAGAGAAATTAAAAGATTTTGGTTTGAAATATTTTTTTCAATTTTTTTTCAGGCTTAGGTTATTGTTTTTCTGCTTCACTTCCGCCATTACTTGCAACTGCTGCAGGTATATCTATTTATATATCTTATTTTCTACATTTATTAAATAAATAATTTTTAATTTTTATTAATTTTTAATTTTTATGAAAATTCGAATTTTAGGAGAAGCACTGCAATTAATTATCGAAAAGCCTTGTCGTTTAACACGACTTCGCCTAAACTGTGAATATATTCATTTGGCTTTGATTAAAATTTTCAAAGGCACTCAATTTGAAATAGGAGGCTGGCAATATAGTCCTATTCAATTTATTTATTGCAAAAATAAAAGTGTAGATGAAGATTTATTGCTTGATAATATTGTTGATAAGGTTGGTTTAGTTTATTATTTGTCCAGTAGAGAATTGAATTGAAATCTGTCTTATTTGATTTGCAATTTTTTATCTTACGTTTTGTCCAAATATTATTAATAAGATTTTTCGGAATAAAGTTGCATATCAAAGTATGTTTTATCTAATTATTATCAGCAGATTAACTAAATTGATAAATAAATTGATAAATATTGAAGTTATTTTCATTTTTTTTAGATTATTTACATTTTTAGATTATTTTTTAGATTATTAGAATTTACTTTTAGATGAAAGAAAAATCATTCATAATTACTCGCGCTCGTTATCTGGAAAAGCAAGAACGTTTCGATGTTAGGCAGTGGTAAAAGTTTTTGCCTAAGTTCTCCATTCATTTTTTTCATTATTCATTTTTTCATTATTCATTTTTTTTTTGTTTTTCTAATTCATTTCGACTAAAACTAATCATACTTTCTCATTTTATACTTGCACTTCCTTTTCTTATTTAATTTTTATTTTTTTTATTTTAAGTATTCGAGTTGCAATTCAGTCGGACTTTAACCAAGAGGAATTGGAAAAATTCGTTAGTGCTATGCAAGAGGTCGTTTCAAATTATGCTTCTTGATTATGACTCGTTTTTTTTGTCTAAAATGGCCGTGAATTGTCATATTGTTTTTATTTGCGGTTTTAAACATAGTTTTTAAATTTTAAATTTTAAATCTCAATTTAGTCGCTATTGATTTTAGTTTGTTATATTTTCGAAAAATTTTTTTTCCAAAAGAAAAATTTTAATTGTCGATGGCATTTTCTGTCCGGACTTACCCATAGATTTTATAGTTTTCTTTTCTTTTTTTGACAAGGCGCCATTTATTGTCTGGTTAGTTCCATTATCTGCTCAGGTTTGGCTGTTTGAGCGTAGGAATCGAGTTAAGTGCAGTTAAGGTTTTAAACATCTATCCCTGTTAAATTATGTCTATAAATTAGTCCACGTTTTACGAATATTATTGCAATTTAAATTTATATTATTTAATATAAATTTATTTAATATTGCACTTATGCATTCACTTTATTTCACAATGTTAGGCCGTATTTTATTATTAATTTTATTTCATTCTGAGGTACTGATCATTCATTCTATAAATGGTCTTATTTTTTTTTCCCATATTTTGGGAATATGGATTGGTTTATAATGGTTTATAATGGAAGATAGCCTATTTAGATAAGTATTCTTATCAAATTTTGTTAATCAATAGGTGATTCAAATTTTGTTCAGAATGAAGTTATCAGTGCTTATTATAGTTGTTAATTCAAAAATTTTATAAGATAAATATTCATTTAATCACTTTTGTTTAAATTGCCATTATATCTTTCTTATTCTGATGATTATCATATTCTAGCACTTAGCAAATGGAAATAAATTCGAGATTAATATTGTCATCAATCTTAGTATTTTATCATTTTATCAGTGTTAGTGGCAGGGTTTTCAAAATATTATTATCCATCGAAAGTGTTCACGAATGATTTGAACCGGGTTAAGATATTAGTTAATTATAATTTGCCTGTCAACATAAGTTAATAATAGATCAATCATCGATAATGAGGTTTTTCATAGGATTCAATCATCCGTATAAAAATTAAATCAGATACCAAAATATCAGCAATCGTATACTCTTCATGCATTTCAAAACATAGTATTTAATTTATCATCAGCCGATTATACATAAAAATGATTATTCAAACATTGTTAGAAAAAAAAATTTTTTTTTTATTAAAAATAAAAGTAATTGTAGTAATTTTAAAAATATTTAAACAAAAATTTCTATACTCTCACCGAGAGTTGCTAAAATATTTCACTTCAAAGAAGTATACTTTCATGGTTATTCAATTGATACATTTGATATATTTTTTAAAAAATAGCTGATAGAAGAAGTACTGCAGCGTAGATTTATTTATTATTTATTTATTCTTATTTATTTTTTTAAAAGCACTCATCACTGTTGATTTGGCTTACTGCATTGGCTTGTCGAACATAGGCAAATATTGTTGCATTGGCGATAGAAATACAGGTGAGTCGCTAACCCGATTAACCCGATTATGGAACATATAGAAAAAAGTTCGAGCCACGATTAATTCATCCATCTTTCACATCATTCTAAGAGTTCTAGCGAAAAATTTTTCTATTATTATCCATAGTTATTTCGTTCTTAAAAGGACGATTAATTTCTAATAACTAATCGTCAATCAACTATCCATATCAGATAAAAATCTTATACTATATAAAATATCAATTTCGTTGATTTATGCATAATAAAGGCCAAACCGATCTGATACGCGAATTACTACTACTAATCTATCATTAATATCGTCCTTCAACCAATTCTTTTTTTTTACTATAAACGGATTTCATTTATCGTATGTCGGATAATCCGATACTATCCGCCTTCTTATCGACTATTAGATTCTGTAAGTTTTATCGTTAACAATTATTTCGTCCACATTTTGGTATATAACTTATCGTATAAATATATTGGTGTTCTACGGCGGTAGTTCCATAGCTCCATCTTGGCATATAACGTATATAACATTATCGTATATATATATATATTGGTGTTCTATTGTGCGTCTGTCCCTTATTTATTTCATATCATGTCAGCAGTATGCCAGTGCAATACCATATGATTTATACAGAAGGTACCGCGAGCCGCTGGTTAATCCACAATCGAAATAAATAAGAAGTGGAAGTTCGACGATAATATGAACCTCCATATAGATAAACTATATCCAATAAAAATTAACAAAATTAACGATGGTTCCACCTTGGCATATAACATCGTTGTTAATATATAATAATTGTTAATATATATATACATTGGTGTTCTACGGCGATAGTTCCATAGTTCCATCTTGGCATATAACATTATTGATCTACGGCGATAGTTCCATCTTGGCATATAACTTATCGTATATATATATATTGGTGTTCTACGGCGATAGTTCCATAGTTCCATCTTGGCACATAACATTATTGTTCTATGGCGATAGTTCCATCTTGGGATATAACATTATTGTTCTATGGCGATAGTTCCATCTTGGCATATAACATTATTGTTCTACGGCGATAGTTCCATCTTGGCATATAATTTATCCTGTGACAAGAGTATGGAACTATGGAATATATAATTATTTCATCTATGTTCTCTAAAATATTTAAACAATCTAGCTTTTTTTCTTCTATTTTGATTTTTTTCTTTGAATTCTCATATTTGAAATTTTTCCATGAATCAATATTTAACTATAACTGAAACCGTCTTCTCTTGACCGAAACTCTATTTCTTCATTGCTATTTCCAGTAAATGAAATGAACTCACCTGGTATAAATAATTGTAGAAATTTCCTGTTAACCTGGTTTCGTCGATTTTTATATAAAATTGTTCCAAATGCAAATATATGTGTGAACATCTAAATAATGCAATGTGTAATTTTTGTCATTCAATTAGCATTTCAATCCGTCAATATTGAAAAGATTTACAACTCGTCGTTTTCGAAATAAATGTCATTGAAATTTTTCAAACAATTAATCTTTTATTTAAGCATTTCTTTTTTGCAACTTAATACATACAAATGCATATTATTGAAGGAAATGATTGGCTTCAATAACTGGTTCGAATCGTGGAACTTGATTCATGGAACTCGATGCCAGTTCCTTAATGTTCTACACGTATTATTAACGGTGGAATAAGGTGATTGATGTCGGAGGTAATTTTCCAAATAGCTTTTGCGAAAGGCTATTAATCAAAGCTATGCCATCAGAATTTTTTAATGATACGCCATTGCTGTTGATTCGCAAAAAGAGTGCCAGTTTCGATCTTTTATGCCTGAGGCGATAAATTGAATAGGCGATGATCTAAGTAAAAGCTAAAAGATTTTCAAATTTTCTTTCGCCACTCGTATGGCCATTCGGTTTCCCTATCTTTTTTTTTTATATGACGATTATTACTTATAATTATTACTTATTATTACTTATAAGCAATTCATATAATGCTACTAATAATTAAAAAAATGAAAAATTATAACGTAACACTTCGAAGAAAATAATCGCCCTGGTCTTTGGACGATGTAATTTTAACGTAATTTACAATTTATAAATTATTTTGAACCATTTTTACAAACGTAATAGATCAATGTCAATCACAAAATTATTGAGAGTTTGATGATTTGAATGAGTTTCAATTGGTGACATTTAGTGATAATATAATTAATCAGTAATAATAATATTAAAAAAATTTAATAGGTATTGTAAATTATCACTGATTATCATTGTTAATATATGTCAACATTGAATCGAAATTCGTTTTCAAAAATAAGAAAAACCTAAAAGATTTTCAAATTTCTTTGTATCTCGCATGGAGCTCAGATAATTTATATTTTTGTTAAAACAAAGAAATTTTAGTTTTTCATTAAAAAAAAACAATTTTTTCTCCTTTCTCATTTTTCTTAGTTAAATGGCTCATAATGACTCTATCAAATGAATGTAGTCGTTAATTTTATCACTAAATAGCTCATTGGTAAAATTTACTTGATCGGATAAGCCAGTGAACGGGATTAATCACAAATAATAAAGGCCTTTTAAGAAAAAAAAAAAATTGGTGGACTTGTAAAAATTTTCATTAAAATTAGAATAATTTTTTTTAAGAATAAAATTTTAATGGGGAATTTTTCGTGTATATCTTGAAATATTAAATTTAATAAATTTGTTAAATTAATCGACCATGGCGACATTATTTTGCTTTGATAACCTTCGTTACCCAATCACGGTTATCAAAAGTAATTTATCTTTTTTATATCCTCTTTAATTAGGCGATGATTTCATCATTCAGCTGTCAGTAACGCTTATCAATGACCCAGTTTCACTCTAATTGAGTTACATATTCACTAAATTCTTTTAAATATTTCCTGATTAACCAATGTGTTTAATTCGAAATTATTTATTTTATATAATGCATGCATGATCTCAATTCACGGTCATTTCGAATAATTAATAGAGATGGATTCATGAGAATTTTTATCATCTATTATCATACATTCATAATATTATCACTGGCACACCATGAACTTGAATGAATTTAATCTTTATTGTGAAGTGATAGATAATTAATGATTATTTTATGAAAAAGATAAATGCAAAGTTTTTTTTATGAAGATTTTAAAATGACTTATAAGGTTTTCAATCGTTTCCATGCAAATTCAGAAACAACTTCATGAAATATTTTTTGTGATATTTTGCGAAAGCTATAAAAAAATATAAAAAGCTATAAAAATTGAAGTAAAATGGTCACAGCAGATCGCTATACTTTCTATTCCTCTTAGTTTATTTTAGTGGTCTTATTCCTCAAGCTTTCACCTGCCATATATTCATATTTACCGCTTTTCCGAACGCCAAGTACCAACTGAAATTCGGGAAATCTTATTGAAACCTTAACACAAAGTTTCGACACTTAAAAATTCATCGACATCATTGAAATATTACACATGGTAGGAACCTTTTTTTTTTTAATAATATAGAGATTTCCTAAAGAATTTTATTAGTTTTTCATCGTTATTTGCCAGTTTAGAATTTAACCGTCAATTTTTCGTTTCAAATTGATCGTCGTCAACGATTTTTAAAAAAATCCTTTTTCCAAAAAATGAAAATTTTGCAATTTTTATAGGTATTCAGTTGGAAACATTATAGCTATCATGTTATTATGAAAAATGAAAGAAATTTCCTTCTATTAGATTATAAGGGTGTAGCGAGTTTGATGTCATTAATTTGAAAGAAAAGTGCGAAAATTTTTGTAAAATTTTTCTTCTTTTAAAAATATTCACTATTTCCAGTTTGCCTGGCTTTAGTGACGATTAGAATGAATAGGTACTTTTAGCCTAAGAGGGTTACTAGTCACTACGATGGATAATCACTAATATGCTAATATTTCATTTTCATTTTTCATAGCAGATTTCGTTTCTTCAAATTGGCGAGTACCATAGTTATCAGCAAATTATCACTCGTTTATTATAGCACTATTGCTATTATGTAATTGTATTGTTCATTTTGTATTATAAAATTTATCTACAGTACTGAAATTTGACAGCTGTGAATGGCCTCCATGTATTAATAATGTATTAATAATAATCATCATCATCGTAAAGGACATTCTCGAATCTATACCTCATAAAAATTAGATATTTTCGACATAATTACTGTAGTATCGTACCCTTTGGTAAAATATATATGAATATGACTACTAGAAGAATTTGATAATTTTAGAAGCTTAACACGCTCATCGAAATAATTTTTGAGCCTAGCCAAGTGCTTCGGATAAGATTTTCTATTCTTGGAAAATAATTTTAGCATCATTCGTTTTATGAAAATTCTATTCTTCTATTAGGATTATGAGGTATGAGGTTAAATTTAAGTTAAAAAGTCGTAAATTTGTGTTCATTTTAAATTATTTTTTATTTTTTACAGTTATAATCATAATTTTATTTTATTTTTTTATTTTTTATATTTATATTTTTTATTTTTTATATTTTTTAAAAATATAAATGATCGTTTATATTAAATAATACTTTTCAACAAATTTCTTAATACATTTAACGCAATGTAAATTTTCATTTTCATAAAACCATTATTATTAATATTATTGCTTATTATTATTGTTTATTATATTATCCGTATTATTTCATTTTATTTTTATTCATTTATTATTATTGCTACTATTCGCTATTATTACTATTATTACTATTATTAATTTAAAAGAGATTTATTATTTATTACTATTAACAATATTATTTATATTATTATAATAGTTATTATTGTAATATAATAATATAACCATATAAAAAATTTAAAAGAGATTTATTATAATCATTATTATTAATATATTATTATTACTATTATTATTACTATCATTGTTATTATTATTTTATAATAATTTTAAAAAAAATTTATTATTATTATTGTTGTTATTATTATTGACATAATAATTATTATTATTGACATAATAATAATAAATTTAAGAGAGATTTGTTAAAATTCTTAAATTCTTAATTAATGTTTTCGATAAACTATAATAAATCAAATTATACGATTAAGTAATTAATTGCGCGATTAAAATCGAATACTTTCGCAATATTTTATACGAATCGTTAAATTCTTCTAAACACTTAATTTTCAATTAGTTTTTTTGCAAATTCAATGACGTTTCTCATTAATTTGATAGATTCGCTTCTAAGGAAAAAAATTTTCACCATTGGCATTAAACCGTTGACCTTTTTATTACTATTTCAATTGACCTTATTAGCAGAAAATATCGCTTAATTATGGTCAATAAAAAGCAAAATCGAAAAGTGATGAAAGCTCATAAACGCTCATAAACGTAATTATTATGAGGTGACGAACAAGTCCGAGTAATTCGCGCAAGTAAGTTCGAGTAAATCGAGTAGTTAAGTTCGAGTAAATCGTACAAGTAAGTTCGAGCAAATCGAGTAATTAAGTTTGAATAAATCAATTAAGTAAATTCGCATTCGATAAATTCGCATTCGAAGAATACAAATCAAATTTGCAAGTCTGCAGATGTATATAGAAGAACCACCAATTGAAGATATCACATTGGTTGAATAATTATTTTCGTTTCTTTTTAATCAAAATTTATTTTATTTTAATAAAATTTTCAAGAAAAAATGAATTATGATTATTTTTATTATTTAGTTTATTAAATTTCATCGTTTTAAATTCAATTTTTCAAGTTTAATTTTAATTTTCAATTTTAATTTTCAAAGGAAAATTTTTTCTTATATTTTCTTTTAATTTTTTTAGATTTATCGCATTGAATTACATTTTTTATTATTAATAATTAATATTGCTTTATTTTAGATGGCTATAGCGACCTGAAATATATCACATACCATTTACAGCAAACAGCTGCATACTTCTCATCAATGTTAAAGCCTTCAACAACGCAGGTTTGATTCGCACAGTGCATTGCTTAAGTTAAGTGTCGCCTGTCGCCCTCTGCACGAAGGACCATGAATAGTTGTAAAGCAAACGTTTTTTTTTAAAAATGAAATCGAAGTTCTCGAAACTTATCTGCCTTTTTATTCTAAAATGGTACCATCAATAGTTGTTAAGCAAATGTTTTGCAATTTTTAAATGCTAAACAGAAAAATCCCTAAAAAATTTGTTGAAAAACTCAAATATTTAATCATTGACATAATTTAAGCGTATATTTTTGATAAATTCATCAATCCGCGAAAAAATAGTTTTTAAAACCAAAAAAAGCGGCTTTTTATTACAAAAAGAATTATCGAAGATTTTATCTTAGTTCAATCAGTTTTTACACTTCGAGAATTTTTAGTCTGAAAAAAAAAAAAATTAATACGACCTTTAATAGAATCTTTTTGATCTTTTTTTTTCATGCAATGTTTTTGCGTAAATTTTTATAATTTTCTCAATTTTCTTTAGTAATTTTTAATATTTTTGGAAAAAAAATTTATAAAAAAAAATTTTTTGTCTAAAATTAATTGAGATTTTTTTTCCAACAAATAATGAAATAAAAAACTAAACGATACGATGATACGAATTTGAAAATTTTTTTTGAAACAACAATCGAATTTTGAAAATTCGTAAAATTCGTTTTACAAAATCTCCTCTTGAATTATTGTATAAATAATATACTAATATAAGATATTATATAAGTAAGTACTCATAATGCAATAAGTAAGAGGTAATATTTGATATTTGACTTTTCAAATCGCCAAATATTATTCAAGTGCTTCCTTTTTAACGATATTTTATTTAAATAAATAATTGAAGAAAATTCAAATATAATAGTAAATAAAAGCAAAAGAATTATCATCTAATAATAATGATAATACACTAGAAATAGATTTAAAATATTGTCACTTTATCATTTCTTTTGATTTTTATCACTTTATCGCTTTTATCTCTAATTTTAATTACTACTATTTCAGTTCAAGAAGATATATAAATTGGCGAATAGACTTCAATCTATTTTGAATGCGAAGATATTTTATATTTTATTTATCAACTTTTTTTCGAGCAGAAATATCGAACTATACGATATTCGTATAACTCATAAATCAGAAACATAAAAATTCGAAATTCATGAAATTTATATTATAATAAATGGTTAGCGATAAGTGTCCGAGAAGTCGACTGAAGAAATATGGATGGACCACTGCACCAAACATTTCTCATATTTCTTTTATTTGAAAGGTGATTACTTTGTAAATTCGTGGATTTGAATATTTGATATTGGAATTTCATAATAAATATCTTTAATTTTTATATATAATTATGCAAATGACAATGAATGATCTACAAGTAGAAAAAATATTATAACCGTATTTTTAAAATCTTATTTTTTACCGAAAAATAACAAATATATTTTTTTAATTTTTTTGCACATTCATAAGTAGTAATCGAGTACCATTGGTTCTACTTTCTGCTTATTAAAATCTGTTGCAAAAAGTTAAAATCTAGATATGTGTTAGGGATATATCTTGGGAACGTAACATAATGGCACTCTCAAGTGGTTCTTTGACAAACAAATTAGCTTAATAAGTATTAGAGAATATTAGTAAAGGTGTTTCATTTTTTATCTATAGCAAATAAAAAAAAACTTATTATTTTATCAAATCAAATCACCTAATTGATATTAATCTATCTTATTGAAGAATTTTTGCAAATAATTTTGGCATAAATCAAATAGTTATTGGTGAATGGAAGAAAGATAAATCATTTGATTTTTGGGTGCAATATGGAGTAAATGTGGTAAATTTAAAATTGATGAACTTTACTGATTAAAGACGGAAGTCTCACTCGTTTGTTCGCTCACCGTCCTTGATAATCAATTGATTGAACTAAACTGGAGTTAAAAATATTGAGAACAACCGCAATCTACAACCTCTATTTTTAAAACAATACCAATCATTTTGGTGTTTATATGGGGCGGGTTTTCACAAAATCATTTTAAAATTCTTGTCGCATTTCGCAAAACGTTCTAATTGTGATAGCGATCATCACACCACAACATGGATGGAAAGTTTTGCTGTCGCATACCGTCGTTTTTTTTATTTTTTTGGTTTAATAGTTGTTAGTCGAGTAGCTAATTGGAATAAACTGCGTTAAATTCTAGGTTAAGGATTTGAAACAATTGAAGTTCTCATGTAAATTGGCGACATAATTCTTCATAAATGGAATTATATATGTATATTTTTATATTTTATATTTTATTTTTATATATTTTTTATATATTATTAATATATATAAATTATATCTTTATATATATATATATATATTTTTTATTTTTAATTTTTGAGAACGACAAAGTTTTTCGATATTTTTTTTTAAAACAACTGACTTTATATATTTAAACATAAAATTGTATGCATTTCATGGATTTTTATTTTATAAATTACCAAATTTTTATTTTATTTTTGTATATTTCGCTAATTTTCTCATTAATAATATTTAATTTTATCCACGAAAATATCAAATATCAAATATGACAGTTTCGAAAACGGGATTTAAAGAAGAAATAATAATGATAAAGAATAATGGAACTTTGCCATTGAAATTGACTACCAGAGATCCATGTTTATAGGTTTTAGGTGCACTTATCACTATAAAATATACAAATTATGTGAAAATATATATTGATAAGTTTTATAAGCATTTATTGCCTTAAGCTTCGATATATTTGCCTCATTTTATCATAAGAACGCCTTATCAAAGTCTGATAAAAAATAAGAATTCTTAGCTTTAGAAAAGCTAAAACTATTAGGGATTAAAATAGCGCCTAAAAGGAGAAAGGACGTATATTTCTTTCGAAGGCCATTTGATACCAAGTAGCTGAGCATTCATCATTTTGACTTTCGAATATCCGCTAATAACTATTATAAAAAAAAGACGAGTGATGAAGAGAACCATCATAAGTACCACCATAGCATTTTGACATTTTTTAAATTTCTTATAAAATTGAATCAGCAACATTTGGTTGAATTATAAATAAAAATAAAAATTTGAAAATTTGCTATTATATTTTTGGTTCATATTAATAAATTAAATCGTTTAAAAGGCCTATACCGGAATTTTAAAATTGAAAAGAAATGAGCAAATAAATATTATAAATTCAATTCAATAAAGAATATATATAAACTAATATTTCGCATGTTAGGTCACTATTTTACTTAATTCAAAATTCAAAACTTAAATAAATAATATTAAGGGAAAACGAATTTATAAAATTCACTATAAAATTTATATAAACCTTTTTCATTTAACAATAAATATTTAAAAGAAATGTTGGGTTTCTAAATTTTTTTTAAATTTTTATCCATTTGATCAATTATAATAAAATAAACGAATTTAGATTTATGCTTTCGGAAAAATGTTAATATTAAAATTAGAATCTTTACTGGTATGGTACTTCGGTTTTAAGCTCATCATCGAAAGCACACTGCAGGTTTTCAAATTCAAAACTTTTCGCGAAGCTATGGATAGGATTCTGGTCTCAAAACTATGGCGATCATTCCTATACTGTTAAATCTTGCTTTTTTTTCTTATTATCTTTAAGTGAACCACATATTTCTAATAGGCTTAAAATTTCTATTGAACTTAAAATGATTTGGTGAATCCACCTAATGCTATGCACCAACGACCGTGGACATTTGAGGATTGAACAGAAGTCAAGCAGGATAATATTAACGATTATAGGAATTTAAGAAATGTTTATTACCTAATAATACTGAAAATATGATGGAAAAATAATTGTGTTGTTTATTTATTATTTATTTATAATATTACACTTATATTGCTAAAATTCGTAAGATATAAACAAATTTAAATAATTAAACCAAGAATTTCGAGTTGGTTGATTATATTGCTCCTATTAAATCAGCCATATAACTAACAATCACTTTATTAATTCGTCGATCTTTTGTTATATTTTATTCACAATTTTTCTAAGAATATTTTATTCGCATTTAAAACAATTTGAAACGAAGAATTCAAATAAATAAATAAATAAATATTTTCTTATTAATATTGATTAATTTCAAAATATTTTATAAGTATTAAATACTGTAAGTGTAAAACTGTAGATATTTCTTATCATTATTATCATCATGCATTATCATTATCAATATATCATGCAAAATGCATAAAAATTTCATTCGCACTTGCTTTATTAAATACAAATGAATTAAAAAGAAATTTAGATGTCAAATAGTGAATTAAAATGAAATTGAAATTGAAATTCGACGAATTTAATTGTGCGAATTAATTTTGTAATTGTTTCTAATAGGATTATGATATTATCAAGTAAAAATTAAAGGAATTTAAGAAGAAAAGAGAATAATAAGAACGAAAATTTTTCGCAATTTGTCATTGTTACCTTTCACACTTTCAGCGAGCAATTCTTTTCTGAAGTTCCGCATTCGCTTATTTTGTGGGCTTTCTGGCATTAGTACCACTGACATAGAAGTCAGGTTCTACAGTTCCGCATTTGCTTATTTGCAGGCTTCTTGGCATCACTTACACTATTAGCATAGAAATCAGGCTTCTTCCCTTAGGCTAGAAAGTTAGGAAATTATTGTAGGTAATGAAATTATTTTTTAAATAACCACTACCAATATTAAAATAGTCAAAAGTCTTTGAAAATCAAATAGATAATGATGCATCATCGTTTAATTGAGTTGTCTATGATGCGAGAGGCTATGTCATGGCATATGGTACCAGTGAACAATAGTGGTGAGCGCTCATAAAGTATATTGTATAAATATGCAAAGTATGAGGTCAAAGGGGATAGAACGACGACTTAGATTATCGTATTGAATGCTAAAAGTTCCTACTCCTGACATGAAGAAATTTATCACTAAAAAATCCTGCTAATGCTGATATTTAGCCTTAATTCTAGCACCAATTTATGATAATTTCTAAACATAGTGGTCAAAAATAGTTAGGGGCTTACTATTTATTTATTTTTTCTATATATAATATTCTCGGAAAAACAGTAAACAAAAAGATTGCAATTGTAATTCTATTTCGTATCTAAATGATTCTTGGCACGGGTTTTGGATTTTGGTGGACAATTCATCTATTTATCACTAAGTGATTCTCTGGCAAAAAGGTCTCATCCTACCTAGTTATCAATGGGATCGATTAAACCAGCGAATTATCACTGAAGGTTTTTTTAATTGATTATATATTGCACCTTATCTTCATAAAGAAAATGGTATTTATGATATTTTTTAAATCTGTTAATTTTTAAATACTGTGATAACTGATAAAGTAAAATTATTGGTTTTATTTATCATGCTGAAAATGTTATGGGGGAAATTTTTTAATTTTTTAATTTAATGACAATACTTTTGATTATTTATAATGAATTTTGTTAAAATTGTTAATGAGTTACAATAATGAAAATATACATTTATATGGGCGATAATAGCTTTTTTTTTCGATGATTTATTTAATATACTTATTCGCAATAAGAAATAAAAAATGGAACAATAATCTGCCGACTTTGATTTTAATTTATTTTAAAAAACTTTTCGCGAAAAATTCTTGTATCATTGGTATTCACAAATTATTGCAAATTTTACTGAAATTTTACTGCCTTTTTTTTCATTGTCGAAAATATAAAATATAAAATTTTAGAAATAAAGATGGCTTTGATTTTAATAAAATGAACTAATCATCGCTTTATCAGGTTATCAGCAGCTTTGATTCATGCTACATCACCAATAACCTACTAGTTACTAGTTTGCAAAATCTTTAATTATTATTTATCAGCTAAAAACAATTAAATTTCATGGTATGCTAAGAATAAATTCAGAAAATTTTTAATCATCAGCCTGTTTCTCGAGTAACTAGCAAAATTTCTAGTTATTAGCCCCAATCAATTTATTACTTATATATTATCATCTCAAATCAACTTGGATTTTTAATATTGAAATATATGTTTATAGAATTTTTAAACGATATTTTAGACAACACGATATTTTATTTTATTTAAATGCTTGATTCGATTCGACCAATTAAAATCCAATTCTGCCGGAAACTAATTTTTAGTTAATTTTTCAGAATTTAACTATTTTTCCTTTAGCAAATTTTTCTATTGAAAAAAAAATGTGAATCATTTGTTCTGTTTTAATTTTTCATTTTTTCAAATTTTTTCGATTTATTTTGGTGAATTTCTATTGAAATTTTCACCTAAATTTAAGCAATAGAAGACGACTTGGAAATTTTAATGACTCATTTCAGTCTTTTTTTTCTAGTTAAAATATAGAAGCTCGCAACATTTCTCCGCATCAATCAGCATTGTATTCGACATTTTATGCATTTTCAGCTGCTTAATTCAATTAATGACCTAGTTTTAATTGTCATTAGTTATCTATGACTCGTTATATTGGATCATCACCGAAATGATCGTTATCAGTTATCTCTTATTGAAAGTTAATTATTTTCAATGACCATTATAAACTTTTCGCTCTCACCAAAGAAAATTTAGCACTTAAACTAATTGTAGTTAGCATTTTGTCCGGTAATCTGGCGCATTTTTGATTATCAGTTATTGATAAGAAAATATTTTGTGAATAATAAAGTTCAAATTAGATATAAATATAGAAATATCGGAATTATAATAAAAGTTATAAAAATCACATTATAATAGAAAATTTATTGACTTAATTCATTTCAACTTAACTTTGCAAAATTTTTCAAGCTTTTTATAAAAAATATTCAAAAATTTAGATATTTCATTTCATTTCATTTCATTGAACTGAAATTTAAATAATCGATTTGATTAAATTTGCATATTATCATCGCTAAATGAATAAAATTTTATAATTCAGAGATCGAGAATTAATTAAGAAATGCAAAATCGTAAGAAATATGGTCTATTCATTTATTTATTATTATTTTTGATGATAATATATAATTGCAACTGTTATTCTCAATTAGATTCAATACGAGAAGCATTTCCGCAAATATCCGAAGCTTTTCAACCAGTTTTTACTATTATGCCACCTCACTGTACTAAGGCATCCGTTATTAAATCAACTTCATCAAAAGGTTTATCTAAATGTTTTTGCTTTTTTTTTACACAAAGAAATTAAGTGATATGATAACAAGGAATCAAGAAGACTTTTAAAAATTTAAAAAAATTAGTAAGTAAAATAAAAATAAATAATTTTGCCAGCGAATCGAGATTGTTTCTTCGATGGCACCATAAATAATGCGATTGAAAATGTTTCTTTCTCAAAGTCGAAGGCAAATAAAGCAGTTTTCAATAGGGTTCCATTATTT
Organism: Dracunculus medinensis; assembly: GCA_900625125.1. Lineage (NCBI taxonomy): Eukaryota > Metazoa > Nematoda > Chromadorea > Rhabditida > Dracunculidae > Dracunculus > Dracunculus medinensis. Next base: position 899,820 of record UYYG01001169.1, read on the forward strand.
CTAATGAATAAATTTATGCTACAGTCCATTTAACCAATGGGCGGTTTGATTTTCATTTAAAAAACCATAAATGAAACCTATTGTCGACATTAATAAAACTTATACGGAATGAGTTGTTTTTTTTTCCTCGGAACTTCAGTAAAAAGTAAAGAATAATGTCGGGATGCAGTATTATAAAGTTTTCAGCATAAAAATTTTCAGCATAGAGTTTCGATTATACACCTTAGAAAATGCAAACTATTAGAGAAATAATTTTTGCTGGATTTACATAATCCAAACTGTGCTTCACAAATAAAACGCTAATCTGCCTTCTAAAGCCTAAGTAGTTTCAATAAAATATTCCAAGTAAAGTAAAGTAAAGTATTCCACATAAAACTAATATTAGTTTGAACTTATCAGCAGTTAAAAAAGAATAAATAAAGCGAGCACGTAGGACATATTGCTCTGAGACTGATAAAGATGTCTCTGCATTAGACTTTGCATTATATGAAATATATTACAATATTGTTGTAAATTATTGACAAAAAGGCTTTATGTTAAAAGTATGAAGATAGGAAAAGCTAGGAGAGTACCATAGACAAATTTACGGTGTTGGCTGCCTTTTTTGATTGAACTAAGAGGCAAAATTAAATATGAGATCAAAATTGAAAGATTTTTCGCTACTTTTCCGGAATATTTATACTTGAAACCATAAAAATCTTTTTTTAAATCTCTTTTGGCTGTATATATGAGCCAAGGATACGCAAAATTTAGCTCTTGGCTTGCAATTCATTGTATTTCTAATAATTTTAAGCATAAAGCTTAGAATTCTGGAAGATATTCTTCAATAATATACAACAAAACAAGGGTTTTCATCAATTAGCAAACTAGGATTTGAAAAAAAAATTCAATTTCACTGAATTGCAAAAATTTCAAAAGCAACTAATCTTCGATTCGAAAATTTTTGAACAATAGTGATACATGAATGTTTTAAATTTTTTTGATAATTTTCATGAATCTTCGGCAATTTGCCGATTAATTAATCATAAACGATGTATTCAAAAAAAATTTAGTAATCAATCATGAAATACCGAATATAACGACGATGCATGTTGGCATTGGTCTTCATAATACGATTTGTTTTAGACTAAACAATCATAATGGAACAGATATCTTCAATAATTTCTTAAATACACGGTAGCCAATTATTCATTTTTATTAATGCGAAAATTCTTCTAATTTGTAAAATTTGTATAAAATTTGGCTGTAATTTGCCTAATTTGCATATAGGCTCGATGCTATCCTCTAAAACCTAAATAATTTGAGTAAGCGTAAGTAAAGTATCCAAGTGCATCCCCAAAAGTCTCGTCATAATGAGAAATACTACTAGCCAAACCAGAAATGACATATACGATTATAAAAAGATGAGAACATATAGTCGAAGCTTTCATTATTCTTGGTTATTATATGTATTTATAAAAAATTTCAGATCCGTGATGTATCCATGGTTGCATACTCTAACTCTTGTACAATTGGAACATCATCATCCTGTTTCGCAGCAATATACTTTCGCGATCCCCGAAGTGCACACTAAGTGTGTTTGTGATTGCAATCCAGCATCAGATATTTGTTCGGCACGAACTCATTCATTTACTATTTGTAATTCGACCAGCAATTCTGTGGTTTATTTGATTCGAATTTTCGCAATAACTATCAAAAATAATAGTTCAATAAATATTTGATTAAATTGCTTAGAATTTACTTTAGAATTTAAGTGGTGAATAGCGTGAATTCAGGATTTGAGCGAGGCTCTCTGAAAGCTTACTGCTCAGTTTCCTAGGTTCCTGATAGAGGACCAGAGGTTGACTCATACTACCTTATTGGACTCGAGAATAAACCAATTATTAGAAGGAAAATATAGGTGGGCATTACCAATTGCTTTCGTGGCCTAATGATAAATATTTTAGTGCTATCGTACTTTTCATCCAAGTCAATCGGATTCAGGATGCACGCAAGGAAGTCAGTCAAAGTTGTGTTGCGAGGTAACTGATTCATTATTGATGATTAAAGTTTTTCCTTTTTTATTAATCATATTCATCAAAAATCTTTTTTATTAACGCCTACCAAAAATTCCAAAAAAAGTTGTTAAAAGCAGATATTTATTGTTAACAACAACTGATAAGCAAGCTAATCAGCTGATAACGAAATTTTTACAAATACGCAGATTTCTTACCACAGACTTTTTTATAAGAATTAATTTTTGTACAGGTTAATTTTACGCCATATCGTAATTTGTCCTATATGGCAGTAAAGTTGGAGCAACCGTCGACATTCGCTATATTTAAATACTCGGCATACGATTATTCAGCAGGTCGATGGATTCAAAAGGATAAAAGTACACTACGAATAGAAATTGATGGACGAACTCAAAGTCTTTTTTTGGATCGCCACAAAATCATTAAGCTTGGTGTAAGTGCATGGGGTCGAACAAGTCATCAGCTTGAAAGCGGTATGTATTTTGCCCAAAGCAACCCAGGAGGCGAAATGGACGAATTGCGAAAACAACAAATTAATGAAATTAATGAAAATAAGTATTTTTTTTTGCGAATTGAAATCATTTAATAGGCCTAACAGGCTTTTCGTATCCACTGCACCAGATATATTTTAAATTGTAATTGTAAATTCCTGCGATGAACCACGTTTCCTCATCGACCTTCGATAAAATGTGATCAAATAAAATATGGATGAAAATAAATCCATTTAAAAACCAAATTGAATGAGCCAAGAGGAGTCTAAATATAATTTTTAATACAGTTGAATTCAATTATACAATTTTACAATTTTTGCACAATTATTTTACAACCTTATAAATTTTATACAATTTATAATTTAAATACAATTTTTAATACAATTGAAACAGACGAAAATAAAATTGTAATATAATATTTAAATGTATAAAACTTTATAAATACTTATAACATCACAATATGGTAACAAATTTCCAGAAATAATGAGTCCTGCGGACTTCATAAATATTTGAGATAAAAGGAATAGGGGAAAGGTGGAAGTAAAAGAGGGGAAACACATCGTTTTCCAGCATTATTTAGTTTTTTTTAAATTTACCTTTTTTTTCCATTGCTAATTTTGCTAATTTTCAGCTTCGAAAGGTTAGGTTGGTTTCGAAAAGATGCTACAGGTCGCTTTAGTATACGAAATGGTAAGGTGAAAATACAAAAAATACATTTCGCAAAAGTTGAAAATTGCAAGGATCAAAAATCGCTGAGCTACCTTGATGCTCATCACTATGTGGACGCTGATAATCATGAAGTTAGCTTTATCATTTTAGAGCAATAATTAATTCACATTCGATTGCATAATGACTGAATAATGAGTGAGAGAGTCCTTACCATTACTGTTTAAACTCGCTCCACTGGCTTGTCATATTAAGCAATATGCCAGGAAATCCTTTAGCGATAGAAATGCAGTTGAGTCGGCAGCATCACCCGCATATTGTGTAAGTTAATATTTTTACCAACATTGCTAGGCTCTCACCATTGATAAATATTCTTAGTAAATTTATTCTATTTATTCTAGTCTGTCATCTATAAGATAAGCCTTTATGTAAATTTGATAATATAAACAACGAGTTGCATATTTTATAACTTTTAAAAAATTTTTTAGATCAAAAAAAAATAACTTCATTAATTTATTAGTTTAGATTGAATTAATTCTTAATCCATTCAGGATTACGAGCGTTTTCGTTTTGAAGAACCTGTTGATCAAATATATACATGGATTAAAAGTGCTCGCCTTATTGATGGTTCTGCTCGTCAAGCACTAATTGTTCATTCCGGAGGCACAAATCTTGAAATTTCGCTACAGGTACAATTACAGTTTATACAGTTATTTCACGCAATAAGTGGAACGTTTGTTAAAAAAAATTCATTGTTGAAATAAAAATTTCCTTTCGCTCAAACTAAAGCATAATGGATTTGATTTTTCAGGTTCATGCAGATGAATCAAGCGTCTCGCTGGTGCATAATTTCTCAAAAATGAGCGATTTTTCTGGAAGTATTATAACCGATTTTAAATCGAATCGATATTTCAATCTAACGGTTTATAATTCAACGGGAATTTTACATGGAATAGTTAAGAAAAGTGTTGCAAAGGACGATTTAGATGATTTTTTGTAAGTTTCTTTTGCAAATTGTTTGATAATTTTTTATAAATAAAAATATAGCATGAAATACGGCTCCATTAAACAGAAAAATTTAATTTTTATCCATTAGAAATTTTATAAGAATATTTGCTAACCAATATGCAAAGTAAAATAAATAGTAATAAAAAGTCAAATAACTGTATTATTTTTTAGAAAAAATACACTTAACAAAAATCATAACAGGTTATATCCCAGTTTTTTTGTGCAAACCTATTATTAAAGAGTAAACTCATTTGGTACCTTCTCTGGGTGAAATAATAAATATGCAATAAGCTTTTATTATTTGCATTATTGTTTTAATATTAATTGTTTTTGATTTCAGTTAAAACTGTGATTATATAAAATGATAAATTGATAAATGATAATGATTACTTGTTGGAAATTGCTGGTTACTTTAGAATTTATGAGCTGAAATTTAGTTTTACCACATACGTCGACGATTTGAGATCTACGAATAAAACTATTATAATTCCGTTTCCTGCAATGGTTGGTGGCAATGATCGCCTTGTATGCATGAGAGCAGATGATGAACCATCTGAAACAGAAATATGTAGAATAGTTATCTATAAAGAACAACCTCTTGAGGTATTATTGTTTATGCTAAAGAACAAAAGATAAGATAAGAATTGATCGAAAACTTTTATTTTTTATTATCAACTAAATTAAGTTCTTATCTTGCAGAAAAATCTGCTTGCTTAGTTTTTTTTTTTTTTGAATTTATTTCTATTTAAATTTATTTTAATTTATTTAAATTTATTTTTTAAAATTTAAACTTATTTAAGATAAATCTTCTCGAGAATACTTGGCGAGAACTCGGTGGCTATTGCCCAGAATGCAATAAATTAACAGTGAACGGATTTTTAAGTAATTTAAACCCAATGAACTGGGTAAGTAGTATTAATTCGCTAAGTAATTTTATTATGATGATTTCAGATATAATTATTTATTTAATGTTATTATTATTCGTGTATTTTTTATTAACTAAATGTATATTACCAATTTGTAAATGTGGCTTATGTCCTGCAAGTTTCTTTTCATCGCATTGTAAGAAAATAAATAATATTGAGAAGAATTCTAGATACGTATAATAAGCCGAGAAAGTTATAGGCTGAGCCACAAATTTGCCCAATATTCATCAAATATCAACCATGCAAATCTTAGCTTATAATTAATTATTTTTTTAAAAGGAACTTATTGTTTTATTGTACAAAGGACAAATTAAGCATAATTTCGCAAATAATCCATAAAGTCTTTCAACGGGTTTTTTTCCGGCATTTCGCCATTTTGTCGGAAGAAAATCATCTTTAGTTTAAGCAAAAACTAGTAGTTTTTTTCCTTATTTCTTCATTATTTTACGATTAGTTTAAATGAAAAATTAGATAAATTAAAATTTCTGTTTATTATTTGTATACTTCTTTTGTATTTTTCATGTGCTAATTTATACTACCGATATTTTTGATAATTTTGATAATTTTTATCAGTTGATAATTTTAGATTTATTTGCTTTCATTTAACATATTTTTCATAAATACGGGTGAATAAGTTTTCGTTAGCAAGTTAGCATTATATATTTTTTATAATTTTTTTTTCTATTTGTATTTTATTTCTGCAATTGTAATTTTAAAATATTTAAGATATTTCAAAGTTGTCCATCGATTATTCATCATTTAATAAATAATTCTTTTTTTTTTCTCCGAAAATTGTTTTATTAAATTATATTTAGTTAGAAATGCATATAATATAGTGGTTTTATAATAAATACTTAGTTTTAAAAAAAATTTAAGCAAAATTTTTCATAAAATTCTTTAGCCTTCACCTTTTATAATGTTTTTAATCTTCTTTCTCGTGATAACGAGCAGTTTATAAGTATAGTCGAGAAGACTGAACGTACACTACCTTCCATAAGTCTAAAGAATCTTGAATACTAAGTGGCTACGCGAATTTTATCGCCTTACCTCACCAATAACCACAAACAGCTTTTGCAAGTAAATTTTACACCATACTGTATACCTGTTGTACAACGTAGAAAAATGACGAAGCGAAGGTTCCTTTAGCATAGGTAAATTTAATAAAAGTGGTAGTACTGAATATATTTTTTTCAACAGTCACTAAATTTCTTCAAAGGCTCGGTTAAGCCAAAGTAAATCTAAAAAAGTTTTAAATAAGCGAAACTCGAGTTTGAGTTATATGTTATTTGTAACGGTTGATCGATTTTTCTAATCAATTTCAGATTTTTATCCATTCCATTTTAAACATTCATTTCATTATTTTATACATTTTTACGAAGAAGAATATTTGGTTTCCATATTTGCATGCAAATCCGCTTTTGCTTCAATAACGTATGAATTAAACGAAAGAAAAAATTTTAAAAAATTTTAGAGGTACTAAGAAAGAATTTAAAAATTTTCATACAAAAATTCGATAAAAATACGGTAGATTTAATAAAAATAAACTAAAAAAAAAACTTTGTCAGCCATCATTCCTCTTCTTCTAATAGCTCTCACCATTACTGGTTAGGTCGGCACCTCTGGTTGCAAGGATAAGACTTTTCCAAGCTGTTTGATTCCACTCATCGTTGATAATAATAAAAGCCACTTCCACCCTATGAGTCCATAAATCACTTGTCCACCTCACGTTCAGAATCCTTGAATCCTTGCTGACTGTATCAATCCAGATTTTGGCTGGACCCAGCTTTTCACGCTATCCATCATATAGCGTAGATAGTATTGGAAGATATGTATAGTCCTGTGGTGAGCGACGAAGAACATGCCAACGAAACAACGCTCGAACAGATCAGCATTGGATAATTATATGAAAAAAAGAAAAATTGAAATTAGCTGAAAATGCTAAAATATTTTAAAATGATTTAGATTTAGCCAATTTTCCAAGTGATTTTTAAAAGAGAAAATTTTTTAATAATTCGTAATATTTATTTTTTAATAAGTAGAAATTGCAGTTTTTTGATAATTGATAATTGATGCTTTTTTTTTTGAATTTTGCGCAATTCAATCTTTAGTAAATCTATATTTGGTCATTAAAGAAATTCAACACGAATAAAAACGAATGGAATATTTCTCTTATCACTTGAAAGGAGTAAATTTATTTATCTTCATTAAAAAATGGTGGAAAGCCATTTCAGTCACACATACTAATCACATGGTCGATTGTGAAACGAATTCGCTATGAAGTTTGACAGAATTTTAGTCGATTGGAAGAAAAGAAAAATATAAAAAATATAAAAAAAATTACAATAAATTTTGAATTTTGAATGAAAAAATATATTAAAGAAAAAATTTTGCTTCTTTTTCTAAATTGAATTGAGTTTTTTACAGATATGTTTAGTAGTAGAGACAGAATACCAGTAGAACTGCAGTACAATAACTGCTAAAAAACCTGTAGAACATGTCTTTCGAAAATCCAGATGCGACTCACCTATACTAGCAAGTGACTTCCTGGTAGCTAAACTAGCTTAACAACCTGCTTTGTCCTTATAAATAAATCTTTGAAATGGGTCATCCTACCAATTTATCTCCAATTTTTTTGACTCCATTAATTTTTCATGGTCAATACTGTATTGTGTTCTAGCCATAAGCCTCTAAAAATTCTAGAAAGTTGATATATTTCGACAAATTTCGGTATAATCGAATTCTTCTAAAGATTTTTTTCGAAATACAATGAATATAATCTCATTTAATTTGAGGTAGGGCGATCTTTAATGAATTTTTCCATTTCGATTATTTTTCCATATTTTTCCTGGAAAGCGTAGAATGGCAAAGTAGATACTCATCCAGATTGAAAGGTGAAAGTCCAAATTATTTTGTCACCTCACCGACGAGAGCAAATCCATTATAGAAAACTTCGGACAATGCTGGGGACAATACTCCCAACTATATCCTCATAAAATTCTCTGATTCAAGAAGTCTATGAAAATATAGACAAGCCCGAACCCTGTAGGAGGCGTGTTCCGTTCGCGATTCCCACTATTATAGCAGTTTAATACTGAATATTCACAAAATCTCCAACCTCCAATTATTCGCGTAAATTGAAGTAATAACAATTTAATTACAATGGTACCCAATCTAAAACACAGTTGTCATTTATATAAAAATGCAGCTATTTATTACTCATGAAGGTTTACGGTCTTTTTTGCTTATTGATAAAACTAACGATTGAGGTTAGAAGAACTATTTGTTCTTCGATTTTTTAAAATTTTACAGAGTCGCGCCGCGCCTTGCCCGAGGCATTTTTGTAACTATTCAGCTATTAGCTTTTTGTATTTATTGTAGTAGTCTAATTTATGTATATACAAATATGCATTCATATTTTATTGGAAAAAAAGAAATTTCAAAATTTTCATTAAATTTTTCACAAAAAAAATTGTACGAAACATTAGAACAATGATTTATGTTTTTTTATTTGTTTTTTTCAAATTTTAATTCTTTTTATTTTTTTTAAAATAAATTGTGAAATTCTAAATAAAAAATCTTTTTATATAAAAATAATATATAAATTTAGAAAATTTGGTTTGTTTATTATAGGTATAGGTGGAAAAAATCGTTTGAAATTTGTCGACATTATGTATGAAGGAAATTTTAAATTTAACGAATAAATAAATAAATGGAAAATTAGCGATATGATAAGCGATAAAGCTGAAGTTAAATGCAAATTGTATCGAATTGAGCAGCCTTCTTCTTCCTTTTCCTCCTTTCTTCTCCCTTTTTCTTTTTTCCTCCCCTTCCTTTTTCCCTGCTTTTTTTTCTCCTATCGAATCGATGAAGTATCTTAGCATTTTTTTTGTTTATATTTTTTAAAAAAGAGGCTAACCAAGTCAGCGATTTTTTAAATTCATTTAATAAAGTATATCTTAGCGAGGTTTTTTTTTTATAAAATTGTACAAAAGAATCAAAAAGTATCAAAGATAGAAAGGTCATACTGGTTGCAAGAAAGCGGATTTTTTTATTCTCAACGTTTCTTCCGCAGATATTTTTTGCAATATATTTTTGATAAGCGAATGAAGTAAATCAGAAAAACAGTAATAAAAATATTTATCTTTCTCGAATAGCTTAAACTATTTAACAATGCCTACAAAAATTTCATTTCCAAGATTTTTGCTATATTTTTATTTTTTTCTAAATCATTTAGCGATCATTTATAGTCATTTGAGATAGATTTTCTGAAACATTATAAATATTAAAAGAAAATAGTTGCTCTTTTAATTCACGATAATTTTAATAATGGTTTCGTCCATTTTTCCTTTTTCTTTCAAAAATATTCCCATTTTTAAAATTTTTCTTACATACTTATAAATATAAATGGATCTCGAATCTTTTTCCAATGTCATAGGAGTGATCTGTGCAGTATACTTATTATCAGCTGTTCCTACTTTTCTGGAGAAAGATCTCTGTTGTTCCTGGAATCTGTTGAAGCCATTTTCTTAAGAATTGCAGCCCTCTCCTAGTGCTTCTATTACTACTCGGATTACTTTAGTTATATATATGGATTGTAAAGATGCGATCTAAGATATCATTTCTCTATCTAAATTAAGGTTATATGCTTTTGTAAAAATTTGCAATAATTTAGAAGGAAAATAGTTCAAAAAAAAAAATTTTTATCTTGTCGCCTTCCATTTCTAAATGATAAAGATCATCATAAACGATAAACTGTAAGCAAATGGTTTAGTTGAGAAAAGAAACGAATGATTTACTTAATTATTAATACTTCAAATACTTCAAAGCTAAATTAAACTAAATTAAAATTAAAATTTAAGCGAATTTTTAAATTTTCTTTATTTTTATTATTTGTATTACATTTATTACTTGATTATTATTGTCATGTTTCCATTTATTTTCTTTGAGAAAAAAGAAAATATAAACTAGAATTTTTTTTTTTTTTAAGAGCCGTCATTATTAGAATCGCTCCGCTGGCTTATCGCACTCGATAAATATGCCAGGAAGTCCCATGGCAATAGAAGTAGAAGTGAGTCACCAGCATCGCACGATTTTTGGACGGGTCTCGGACTGCGGTGATTAGAACATCGCTATAGGTGCTCCGAATTGAGCAACAACCCACTGAGCGATTCCATGCTTCATTTATTATTGATGTATTTTTCTCAAAAAAAAAATTAGATATAAATACCGATAAATTGAACTGAATCAAAGAATTCTAATTCGTATTCACCTTATTTTAAAAAAATGATAATTTTTTTTGAATTTATTTAAATAGATTTTTCAGCAATTATGCGTACAGTTGTTGCATTTATATTGTTATCAATTTGTTTAATTCAAAAAAATTTCGCTGCGGATACGGTGAAGGTTACAAATAAAGTTTATTTCGATATAACGATTGGTGGTAAGGAGGTATTTCTTATTAATGTTTCGAAAATATTTTGAATTTTAAATTTGGAAACTAAAAAGTGATGATCATAATTAATTAATATTAAAGTAGCAAAGGAATTATGTAATTTCTTCGAGTGGCTTATCATTTATCATCAAATAAATATAACCAAAATATGATGATATGAATTTACGTAAACATATAAAGATAAAAATTTATACGCAAACAAATTCAAATATACAAATGGAATGTATGCCTGTTGGCTATGTATATATATATATATAATATAAATGGTTAACATAACATGCTAGCATAATCTAGCATAATCTAGAATAACTTTAAAATTCTTTTAAAGATCGATTAAAAGAAATTTTTTTCAACCAGGATCGATTCAGAACGGATTTCAGGATATTTGCTTTGAAGGATTTCTAATCAGTTTTAAAAATTATTGAATTATTAGGCTGGAAGGATAGTAATTGGACTTTTTGGTACTGTTGTACCGAAAACTTTCGAGCTCTTGCGACTGGTGAAAAAGGCTACGGCTATAAAGGATCGAAATTTCATCGTGTGATTAAGGATTTCATGGTTCAAGGTGAGCTGCAGACAAGCTATTGTATTCATTGGTTTTAATGCTAGGAAGATAATATTAAATATTTTGGCAATTAATAAAATACTATTATTAATAGGGGGAGATTTTACGAAAGGAGATGGAACAGGTGGTAAAAGCATTTACGGTGAACGTTTCGCTGATGAAAATTTTGAACTTTCACATTACGGTGCTGGTTGGGTTAGTATGGCGAATGCTGGTCCTAATACAAATGAATCGCAGTTTTTCATTACTACGGTATATTTTAAGTTTTTAACTCTTTTAAATTTTATATTTTTTAGTTTTAATTCGATTCAAATAAAATTCTATAAGAGGAACAAATAAATTAAAGTACATAAATAATGAAAATTTATTTATATATAAAATTTAAATATATTTTATATTATTGAACAACTTTTTAAAATTATTTCCTTGTTCATATTTCATCCTTCCTTAACTTTTTTGTCTTAATCTTTGACAGGAGTGAACTCTGCCATGATAACAAAAAATCCGAGTGGTTGCTGGGGGCATTCATCTATAACTATTCTATAACTATTCTTTCCCAAATGACTCTGTGGTAAAAGGGTCAGCTATTCTCGACACAGCATTCGACGCCCACGATACTCTTAACCCAGTGGTAGATGCGATAAGTGTGCAATCAGGGCGTAGTCAAATGGCCTCAATGCTTAAGAATATGATCTTCTCGCGATCGACTCCAGACCTGATAAGCGAAACGGCTTTCTGCACGCATGGCGAGTTGTAAATATTGGACCGCTACAATCTAAAAGCAAGGCTCACGTTTTTCCTAAGTATCGTGTGAATGTCGTACGCTTGTCGGAGTTATCCGCTTCTCATCTCATGGGATTATTAAATCTGGTTACGAGGAGAGTGTTGACCATGGTAGCTTTTCGGATAAATAGGCAGTCGTTCCTATGTGGACGCTGAAACTGGTAACCTTCATGCATCACCATAGTATGATTCAAACCAAAATTCGCATAAAACGAGTCGTAAGAAACAACATATCCCAACACCTTTCAAATTAAAAGATTCTGGGATTAGATGCATTTCAAACCGAAATAGTTGAATTGTTGAAGCATCTCAGTGACTTGAATTAAAAATCAGTAGTATTTCTGAATCTGCTGGTCCCAACTAACGGAAAGTTTGAGAAAAATAAGCCATTTCCACGATATACTAGATATGCTGGAGGAAATACGATAGGTACAAATAAGCAATCAGTCCAGCTGTCTGAAAAGGCTAGTAAAGCATGAATGCCTTTTTTACAAAGTTATTATAACTCGGTTGGTGAAATGGTACGTGGTTGTAATAGTATGTCTGTTATAGATTATTAAGGATCACCTTATAAGATGGAAGGAATTCTTTAAGACCAAGCTTAACCACAATACGCCTTCTGTTGTCTCGGATATAGTTGATTCGCTCATCGAGCCATATGTTTGCAATTGCGAACCGCCAGCAGGATATGGAATAATCCGTTCTATTATTCTGCTATTCATGTATTTAAGGTCAATAAAACTCCCGAAGAATATGGTCTTCGCGCTGAACTCAAATGTTGCCCTTGATAGCACATCAACAAATGTACTCTCTGGTATGGAAAAAAATAATGCCAGGTGACTGGGGCAAAGCAATTCTACTCTCAATTTCTAAGTTTCTAAGGTGACTACTTTGACAATTATCGAGGAATCAGTCTATCAGAAAAATTTTTGCTTTCTTCCTGCTGAATAGACTTATGGCATTAGGAACAGCAGGATAAGCCCTAATCAAGTTGGATTCAGAAACCGAAATGCTGTTGCACTGACCAGATATTCACATTAAGAAGAGTGTTGGAACATCGCCTCAAATATCTGCAGCCCACTATTACGTGTTTCATCGATTCAGCTTTCAACTGTAGAAGGGACCGCTTTGGAGGGTAATGGAATGTAACGGTGTTCCAGAGAAGATCACTCGCCTCATAAAGGTATTTTATCAACATACATTGGCACAGACCTAGGTATATGGAGAACTTACAGACCTTTTCGAAATAAGAACTGGTACCTGTTAAGGCTATTTTTCCCTATAAAATTCACTTGTGCGATAAACTGAATAATGGACATCGCCTGTCGCCAATCAAGAAATGCACAAATCAGTCCGGAGCATAGTGTTAGAAATCTTACGTATACATTAAATACGATAATGATGTAGTTTGCTGGAAGAATAATTATGACGAAATGCAAATAATACTAAACAATGTGTCGAAAACTGCAGTGAGAATCGCATTCAGGAACGAAAATTATAACCCGGATATTGGCAGCTAGAAATGCTTTCTTCCGGTTCATGAAACCTTTATGGACTCGTCACGAAATCACTATAAAAACGAAATTTCGCGTCTATGCAGTCGCAGTTCATTCGATCTTGCTATATAGCTGCGAGATATGGCCATTAAGAATGGAGGATATTGAGAAGTTTTGCCTTTAATCACTCATATCTAAGACACGTATGGGTCCGCTGAGCGAATAAAATCGCACATCCACCTTCGTTCCACATTCATTAATAGCACCATCATAGAGCATCGCTGGTTAGGGTACGTTCTCACCATACGAGTTGGCACATATTAAATCCTATGATGGCGTCAAAAAATGGATCCGATAATTTCAGGTCAGGTCGCATAGGGGACCAGCGATGTATGGACTTGGATGGTGGAAAGAAGAATGGCTTCTATCACTGTCGATGGTGGCATCGATAGTTGAGGAATATAAGATAATTTCAAAATTGAAAGAAATTATGAATTATATAATAATCTGGTATTATAAAATAACTTGTGTAGTTCCGATGTTTTCGCTGTAAATGAAAGGACCGCATCAAATAGCCCTTAAATTTGGTTGCTTTTAACAGTTCGAACTATTAGGCTTACTCCGTCAACTACAAGGATGTTTTTCCAGGCCAGTGCCATAGCTGAGAATAATAGAAACCACTTCTTTTTTTCGCCATCTAAATTTCTATATGGTTACAATATTTATATGATAACATATTTCAACTCTTGATTTTTAGGGGAAAGCAAGCTGGTTGGATGGACGGCACGTGGTATTTGGGAAGGTTCTTGAAGGTATGGACGTCGTCCGAAAAATAGAATCGACTAAAACTAAAACTAGCGATAGGCCCATTGATGACGTTGTAATAGCGGATTGTGGTGAAATTAAAATATCTGCTCCATTCGAAGTACCAAAGAAAGCCGCAGAATGAGTTTTTTTCAGCTTCTTTTGGCAATTTTTTTGTTGCAATTTAGTCCTATATTTTCTTTAAATTTCTGATTCAATTTAATATTTCTTTTCCATATCAATAAACATTTCTTCAGCACTGATAATACATTGATAAATTTTCAATACCACACCCTTATCATCACAGCGGTATTTTCATAAATTTCAAATCTTCTTTTTTTGTGAAAATACTCAGTATTTTTCGAGAAATTTGAATAACTCGGGACGAAATGGCGATTGCCATGTCTGACAAGGCCCATTCCGCTTTGATTGAGTGGAAACCGGTAAACAACCGTATGGCTAATGTCCATTTTAAGGGTAAGTTCAATATCTCGCTCATCAGAGTCTATGCTCCAACTCTGTCGGCAGATGACCGTGATAAAGACAAATTCTATGCGCATTTTCAACTGCAAACAAAGTCTCTGCCGAAACATGACATGATCATAATCGGGGGAAACTGGAATGCTCGCGTAGGTCATAACGCAGCTGCGATGACCTTAACAATTGGCAAATATGGCATCGGATGTGCCAATGGGGAACGTCTTCTTTGCTATGCCGAAGAGCATCAACTTTTTGATACTAATACTTGCTTCCGGCATCATAGAAAACATCTAGTCACGTGGAACTCCCCGGAATATCTTAGTAGCCGTTGGAAGAGTTCCGTACTAGATACTCGTTCTTATCGCGAAGCTGAAACGGGCAATCTTCATGGATCTGACCATGTTATGGTTCGAGCCAAAATCCGCATAAAATTGACAACTCGCAGAATAAAGCATCTCCCAAGTTCCTTCAACTATTTCAAACTAAAAAATTCGGGAACAATAAGCGCATTTCAAATCGAATTATTAAAGCATCTCAATGATACAAATATCAATGATTTTTCTGGAACGGCAAATGAATACTGGTCCAAACTAAAGGAAGATCAACGAAAATCAGCCACTTTTACGCTAGGGCATACTAGTTGCGCTAGTCGGGTATTGGAAGCAGTTGCTTCTGTCCAATCGGAAGCAATTGAAAAAGCTGCCAAAGCATGAATGTCAGGTGATCCTGACTACCGAGTGCTTCGAAGATTTGCAATAAAAGCAGCAAGGTGGGACAGAAATCTCTATTGGAGTGATATGGCCTCAAGAATGGAGGCGGCGGCTCGGTTAGGCAACATTAGGAAACTATTCTTCATAAAGCAACTATGACGATCAGTGAAATGGTAAGAGATAGCAATGGCGTACTAATTAAAAGTATTAAGGATCGCCTCATAAGATGGAAAGAATTCTTTGAGGCCAAACTTAACCATGAAGCGCCATCTATTGCCCCTGATATAGCTGATACGTTTGCCGAAGCATACGCTTGCAATTGCGAGCCTCCAACAGAAAAAGAAATAATTTCAGTTATCCATAAACTTAAGGCCAACAAAACTCCAGGAGAAGATGGTCTTCGGGATGAGCTTTTTAAATGCTGTCCATCGTCCTTCATAAGGCACCTTCAACAAATGTACTCTTTAGTATGGAAAAAAGAAATATTACCAGATGATTGGAGCAAAACAATTCTGCTCCCAATTCTCAAGAAAGATAATAGGACATATTTTGCTTCCTTGCTACTCAACAGACTTATAGAAGTGCGAGATAGCAGGATGCGCCCTAATCAAGCTGGTTTCAGACCAGGGCGCGGTTGTGCTGACCAGATGTTCACGTTAAAAAGGATATTGGAACATCGCTTCAAATATTTGCAACTCACTGCCACATGTTTCATCGACTTTGCGGCTGCCTTTGTTTCAATTGATAGAGCGGCGCTTTGGAGGGTGACGAAACGTGACGGTGTTCCAGAGAAAATCATTAGACTTATAAAGGGCGCAGGTCTGTATACATGGAGAGCTGACAGATTGCTTCGAAATAAGAACAGGTACCCGTCAATATTTTTAACACCTAAAGACAATATGTATTTTTCTGTTGGATATCAAAGATCATCAGTATAATGAATTATTGTTTAACACTATTTTCCTTTGTATAAAAGATGTAAATATGATGTAAATATTTTCAATGACGCTTAACAAAGGGTTTTTATTCAAATAAGATTGATAATAATTGATAAATACAGAATATGATAAAGAGATAAGACATAATAAATGAAACCAATCCACGAAAAATTATAAGCAACTAGCGCGGAAACTATTGGCATTCCTCATTCATTTTTTATTACATTTAAATTCTGTCAGAATTAAGTGAATTTTCTGCGAGAATATTTCCATGCAAATAATAAGAAATAAAAAAAAGATGATATAAGTATAAATATGAAATAACTAAAATTATAACAGAATGCAATTTTTAGTCTAATTAGCCCTAATTTCCCTAAACTTTTAGCAGCCATTTCATTTTTACTAACGGATTAATAGCACTGCAAAAAGATGCCATAATGTTTGCAAATGTACTAAATATTTTGCAATCCAAGAAATTTTCAATTTGCGCTGTATGATTGCTTAGATAGTATATTTGTATCTTTTCAACTTTTCCGGATCGATATGGACAAATAGATCAGGAAAAAAGAAATGAAACTAACTTGGAATTTTGGTTATTTTATATATATATATAAAATGCTCTTTAGCGCAAAATCTTAACGACACATGAAACTTTGCATGCAGATATTGCAATACAGTAATTGCATATAGATCCCAATTATCACGCTTGTTTTTATCACTGATAAATATTCTGTACATCAACCAAAAAATATCAACCAATTTTATAAACTGGTGCGGCACCCGACTAGCAAATTTAAAAGAAATGAAAAAGGTCCTCGCAAACGCAAAAACAACGAAGAAAATGTTCTTACCCAATACTCCCTAAGTCCCCAACCTATTTCCCAAATTTTTTCTACCTCACTCCCGCCTTCTTTTTCCTCTACGATAAACTCGAAAATTTAAAATAGGAGCTTAAATAAGTTTTGAGATGGACGGATTTACATTTTCTCAAAATGGATGATATCTTCTGTGATATATTCTAATGCCTCTTCCTTGTCCCTTTTATTGTCTCAACATTCTCGATGTGGAAGAATTATTTAGAAGATATCATATGTATATATATATATATATATATAGATGCAAATGACCTACCTGCCCATATTTGTGATTATTTTCGCCATTCAGCGACATCATCCATCGCAGAGCTTAGTAAGTAACGGAATATGTGCAAAATCCTCTGGTGAACGACGAAGAAAATACCTTAGCCAACGAAAGCGACGCTGGAACAGATCACCATTGGATATTTATATAAAAAAAAGAAAAACTGAAATTAGCTGAAAATGCTAAAATATTTTTAAGTGATTAAGATTCAGCCAATTTTCCAAGTGATTTTTTAAAGAGAAAATATTAAAGAGAAAATATTTTAATAATCGTAATATTTGTTTTTGTTAATTAAATAATTAATTTAATTTTTTAATTAAATTAAATATTAATTAAATATTTGATTTTTTTAATAAAGTAAAAATTGTAATTTTTTGATAAATGATAAGTTTTTTTTTCTTTCTGAATTTTGCGCAATTCAATCTTTAGTAAATATATATTTGGTCATTAAAGAAATTCAACACGAATAAAAACGAATGGAATATTTCTCTTATCACTTGAAAGGAATAAATTTATTTAAAAGCGAATGTTGGCCCATCTATGCTTCTATCACCATGTGATTCTCAAACAAAAATTTTTAACCGTCTACTTTTTCTCGAAAAATATAAGATATTTTCTATAATTTTTAATAATAATATGATAGTTATATGATAGTTATTTTTAATAATCTTTTTTATTTTCAACATTTTCAATATATAGTTATTTTCGAATATTTTTATTTTTAATAATAGTTATTTTTAGCGATAATAATAGTTATTTAATAGTTATTTAATTAATAAATTAAATTAAATAATATAGTTATTTAATAGTTATCTAAATAGTTTTTATGAGAATATTGGGGAAAATTTTTGTACTTTGTATTGTTTACTTTTTTAATTTTATTTTCTAATATTTATTTATTTATTTACTTCGGTGTTGAATTTTGAATGAAAAATATCGTAAAGAAAAAATTTTCCTTTTAAACTGAATTGAGTTTTTTGCAGATGTGCAAAACATTAGCGACAGAATAACTAGTAGAAAACCCTGTAGAAGTTGTCTTTCGAAAATCCAGATGCGACTTACCTATACTACCAAGTGATTTCCTAGTAGCTTAATTAGCTTAAAAATCTGCTTGGTTCTTACAAATAAATCTTTGAAATGAGTCATCCTACCAATTCATCTCCTATTTTTTAAAACTTTTCCGACTCCATGAAACCTAATCAAAAATGGTGAACGCTCTTAGGCAAAAAAATGGGCACTGCCGTCCAAATAAGCACGCATGATACTTTTTCAATGTGCCTACGCTTAAACTTGACAATTTTTGTAAACGCTACATCAAATAAAATCATCAACTATACTTTCAATAATAAAATGGTATATGTGAGAAAAAAAGCAATTTCTTCCCAATCACCGTTTAATGGCGTCCTGTTTCTCTAAACCTGGCTATTTATACAACCTCAATCGCAAAGCGTTCTACTTTAACCTTCTAATGATACCCTTTTAGATTCTAAATAATCTTTCAAATACCCGGTCTTACCTCCACAATAATTTCGTCGAAATCTGTTGTACCGCACTCCTCAAAGCCTTATTATATTGCCTTAATGTACCAGCAAAGTTCACATACTATTTTGCTATATCTCATCAGCTTAAACAACTTAAATTATATCTGTCCCATATGTCATTATAGCCACTTAAAAGCTCCTCACTGCTATCACCTATAATATTGGATCATCTTTAATAATAATATGCTTTACTAAAATACATTGTGCTTTGTTCTTCTGCTGAAAGCTGACGCTGCAGTCAGAGTTCTTTAAATAGATTTCACCACAAACAATATTCGTAACCACAGATATTGAAATTTTAAAATCATTATCTCCATCCACTGTATAAATTTTAATGAAAATTTTGCACGATATAAACTTAACTCACAAGAATCAGCTAGGTTTGCTACTGGTTTTGCTACCATTTTTAACCCTATTAGTAACATTTAATCTCAAATTATATGATTTGTTTTATCTTTTCTTTTGGGTTATCTTATCATTTCACTTATTTTTTTTTAAAATCATCAACCTTTCCAACTCCATGAATTCGTGATGGTCAATACTATATTGTGTTCCAACCACAAATTAAGCCTCTAAACGTTCTATAAAGTTGATATTTCAAGTATTTTAAATTTCGACATAATTGAACAAAACAACCAAAAACATCACAGCAACAAACAATCTTAACATAGAACCACAAGAAGAAAAAACATTTCAAAAAGAATAAATACCTGGATAATTAATATTTTTACGAAGAAAACTATGCAAATCAGCAAAATGCAAAGGAAAAAAAATTAGCAAATTAGCACCCAAAAAACCACAAAAAAAGCCACCCTCAAACCTTAACACCAGTAGAAACAGCAATAACCATAGTAGCAGCAGAAAAATAATCACGAAAATCTAAATCCATACCAACAGTATATATATGATGACTTCAAACTACAAACCAATTAAAGCAATCAATTCTTAAAATAGCATAAATCATACCTAAAGAACCAAAAACTTCCTTATTGTCAGTCTATAAATACAAACTACTCTGACCAAAAATACCAAAAGCAGGCAAAATCGAAATGTAAACCTCAGGATAACCAAAAAACCAAAACAAATTACAATCCATCAACAACATAGGCCCAGCCGAAACGGGCAAAGTCAAAACCAAAAAAAAACAATAACAAAAACAATCCAAACAAACAAAAACAAATGCTCCAAAGAAATAAAAGCCAAGCCACATATTTGAAACAATAGCCATAAAAATAATACCCCCAAAATAGAACCCACTCCAGAACAATGCGAACTAAAAATAGCCAAATCAACAGCGCTACCAGGATAACCAGGATAACCACTAGCATTTAAAGGAGAACAAACATTCCAATTAGTACCACAAGAATTATAGACAAAACTAACATCAAAGATATTGGCATTAGCTAATAGCTCAAACTTTATTCAAACAAGGAAAATCAGGAGCACTCTATATCAAAGGTACCATCCAAATACCAAAACCATCAATTACTAAACATCATCATAAAAAAATTATCATAAAGCATGAGAAGTAATAAGAGCATTATACAACTGACCTCTACCCAAAAAAACCAGGCATTCACAACTCCGCACGAATCAAGGCAGACAAACCAGCATCAACCACACCAGACCAAGAACCAAAAATCATATACAAAGAACAAATATCCTTGTTTTCTCAAACCAAACATCATACCATTTATAATCAAATAAAAGAATTCAACCTAACTAACGAAAATAGTCCATGATATATATATATATATATATATACTAAAGTCCCAACAAGAAATACCTCCAAAAGAATAAGGATACAAGCCCACCATCTCATACAGCAATTACAAAAATAAACTCGGCAACACCACCAACACCATCATCTCTTAAAAGAAAAACAAACAATAACTAAATAACTTAAATTAAATAACAAAAAACTAGTACCAGAATCTATCACCAACAAAGACCACCCTGAACATTCAAAAAATTCATATAACCACGCAGCAACATAAGAGATCTAACAGACGACTCACTGAATGAAATCCATTAAGACAAACCCTCAAACAAGAACCAAAATAACTTCAATGAAGACGAACACGAGCAAACCAAATTAAAAAAGAAGTTAAAAGAAAAACCATAGACAAAACCCCTCTAAAAACAACATTACACCACACATCCTCAACATAACTCAAATAATTATGAAATCTAAAAGTCACAACCAACATAATCAAAACTCAACAAAATACCCATCGACACCTAAGCCTAAGCCTAAGCCACCTAATCCCAAAAAAAACAAACTTATAAAAAACAAAAAAAACCCATATTTCGCTTCTTCGTATATAGATCGAGTAAAAGGATTTGTATGGCGTCAATTACGTTAGTTAATAACGTCGTATAATGCATTCGTATGGTGCAGTAAAGCATCTAATATTAAACAAATTATATAAGCATTAAGGAAACTCCGCTCAAATGTAACGACAAAATAGCGAAGACGCGAATATAAATCGACATAATAGCGAGAAAAAACATATGGCACCTTTATGAAGTTTAAGGCATTTCTTTCAATTACTTTGAACTAAAATTTCAAAATAATAGGAAAAAAGGTTAAAAAAGTGATGAACAGAAAAATATGGTATGTTTTACTGTTATTATTGTGTACTATTGATAAATTATTTATTAATTTGTATTTATTTATTTAAACAGGAAGATACAAAATGAATTAATTGTATTTTCACAGAATTCACCAAAAGAATTGAATAAAACTATCAATCAGAAGAAATTGTAAATAGTGTAATAACATAACTGCAATATATTTTATTATAAATCTATAATAAATAACACAAATAAAACGAAAAATTTGCGAGGAAAAAATTTTTTTTCAGCCAAATGTATAGCATTTTAGCATTTTACGCGCTTCTTTAATCTGATCTCTCTTTTGCTGGCTACTATTTTTCGCCAAACGTTACTCTACCACTTTTTAACTTTTACGCTCTTTTTTACTCCAACCTTTCTAACAGTTTCTCACTATTTTTGATCTAACTTTGCTACATCTACCGATATTTAAATATTTCCGATAGTTTTATTTTTATTGTATTTTTTCTTTTTTAGCATTTTCAACGCATTCAATTGTTTTATTTTAATTTTCATAGCTTTTTCAATAACATCATTATAACAACATTTTTCTAATTTTTTCTTATATTCGTTTATGGACTTTCAGTTGGATAATGCGAGAATTTTAGGGGGAAGTATGTAGAACACCTCTCAGTAAAATAGCTCTTAAATAATTAAATTTTGCCCACATGCATGTGGAGTGTGTGATTCACCTCGTGCTGGTGGTCAATGTCCAGGTACCATTGATGGATACGAAAGTTTAAGAAGATCTTGTGAACATGTCCGGTTTTGAAATACTTGTTTTTCACGGCTTCAAAACCTCACAAGTGAATCACAACAATATTTAATTCCTGCATTTCTCCCTTTCTCCCATTTTTCACGCAGAAGCAAAATAGCGATAAAAATTTTACTAATATTAGCGAGTCTTCTTTATAACAAACATGTTTATTTGACGGTTATTGCAAATTTATCTACTGAAAAAGGAATTCGAATTTGAGGAGCAACATCGATGATTCGTTGAAAGAAGAAACTTGGCCAACTCAAATCTATTCATGACTTTTCTTGATTGTTCGATTTCTCAACATCTCAACATCACCTCTTTATTTTAATCCACGAATATCAGATGAAAAACTAACATTCGATCATTTTATTATATTATATTTAATTATATTATATCGGTGATAATTTTAAAATCCTAGTTGCTTCATACATGCTTGCATCCTAGTCGCTATTTTATATTGTGTAAAAGGTGACAAAACATTTAGCACAATAGACAATGATGGATCGAAATATTTTTGAAATATTCTTTGTGGACCATCAGCTACTATTATTATTATTCGGTTTAAAAATTTCTATTCAATAAACTTTTCACCTTTCAAAGTACACATTTGAAAGCAAAAAGGTGGTAAGAGATTGCAAATTAAGGATTTCAGTATTTAATTTGAATTCAATTCATTTTGAGATTCCAGCAATTTTACGAGAACTTTCGGTAATACATAAATGGTAAATGGTATAGCAAACTTTAAATTCAAACTGATTAAAATGTACAACACCACGCATAGAATTTTTTTTTTTTTAAATTAAAATAATTAAGTAATTTATACCAAACACATTCAAAAGGCTTACTTAAATTTTCGAAATTCTATTTCAAAGGCAATCAAAGGCAATACATTGATTGAAATTTATTTCTACTATTCGTGTTTTGATGGTTGCCTGGAACTGAAAAAAAAATCTGTTATCTTCCGTTTTTTAAAAATGATTCTTGATTTTTTGTAATGCGATCTGCAATTGTGCCAAGAAGTACTGTAAAACTGCTACAACTCCATGGACCATTTAATGAATATTAATTATTGCAACCATAATTAGAAAAAAGAAAAGGCTGTTAAAATAATAATTGCAACAATGATTGAAAATTTCGAACCTATAGCGTTTATAAAAATTATATAGAGGAGTATTACTATGAACGATTATTGATAAGAAATAATCGCGATAATAGAATTGAACTGAATAGAACTGAGCCGTAGAAAGACTGCTCAACCCATGGTGTTGACTGCTCAACTTCGGCAGACTTTCTTCGTGGCATAGAATAGTTAAGTGAGTTTTTGCTTGATTCGATAGTGCTAAAGTTCTATTCCCTGTAGGAGCAAACCAGTCGAAAAATCCCGACGATCCTGGCAAATCATTTGTTCATCAATCGCCAAAGAATTTTCTGGCATATTTGCGAATGCGATGAGCTCGTAGAATGAACCCAACCCGAAATTGTGGCTTTGAAAAAAAAACGTCATCGATGTACGAGATGAAATTTCGGAAATTTCTGCATTTCTCAAAATATTTTTCGTGAAATTAAAATAATTAAAATTCATTGACATCTTTCTCACACCGCAAATTTTATGAAAATTTTACCAAAAACTCTGAAAAATCCTGGTTTTATTTTTGAAACTTTATTTTTTATTGTCAATTATTAATACTTCTCCTCTTTTATTTCCCATTTTCTGCGTAAATGCTGCCGACATACCAGGTAAATTATGCAACAAATCAGTTCAACCACAGGTAGCAGGATAAGCTCAACCTGTACAGCATCGGTTCAAACCTTTCGGTTTGGACCATAAGCTTGCTATGATATACTTAATAAGATATACAACGAAAAGATTTAAATTAACGTAATGAGGCTTACAAAGAATTATTTAGCTTATGGTTTTCAAATAATTTTATGATACAATAAATTAAAACAATGTCTTGTGTGGTAATGAATAAATCGCATTAAAACATGATTAAAAAATTACTAAAAAATGAGAAAAAAATATCTTTTCTTATTTCATAAATAAATGATAAGAAAAAATGTGAAATCAGTTTCAGTTTAGCCAAAAAATTCTTCAGATTTCTCCAGCCTTGGCCAATTTATAATAAATAAAATAATAGTGAAATTTTAATTTCAATAAATTAAATTGTGTTCACCTGGAAAGTTTGTTGGTTGAATATATTTCACACGTCAACGTTTTCAATATTTTTTATTCATTTACGTTTCAATATAAATGCGCGAATAAAGAGTCATTATATAGGTTCAATAAGCTAAAAATACAAAGCGATGTATTGTCATATCTGAAATTTGGAAAACCTTATATAATTCGCTAGACAATCAATTGGAATGGACTATGACAGATGCTATAAGTGACTTTGTGAGTGCAACGTATGAACCTTTAATGAGTGAAATTATTTAAAGGGAGTGAAAGTGAAACCAACATCGAAGCAATTGATAGCTGAAAATGAAAATAAAAATCGACAATCCAAGAAAAGAAATGAACAAATGGGGCTTTTAAAAGCGAAAAAAAAATGGAGTAAATGAATAAATGAATAATTAATCACAAATAACAAATATAAAATAAATGAAAAATAAATTAAAAAAATAAAAATACAAATTTGAAATTATTGAAATTATTTGGCATTTGTCATTTTTCAATTTTATGTATAAAAAAAATTGTTGCTGATAACTGATAAAAATTATTACTGATAATTGAACATTGAAATTTAGAAGAGATCTTATAATGATTTCATTTTTTCCATTTATTTACGTAATTACTAAAATTCAAAAACATAATTTATTCAGAATATTCGCAAAATTACATATCATTAGATGTAACCAAAGAATTTGGATCATTTTGATGGGTTTACTATTTATTATTTATTGTTAAATCTCTCATAATATCAGTTCGTTTTCCATCGCACATAAACTTTTATCATTAATATTAAACATTAGTGAAATATTAAAATATTAAAACAATATTAAAATAAAAAATTAGTTTGAGAAAATAAAAGTATTATGAGCAAAGAAATCGGCTAATTTACGCATCCACCGCTACCGTCTTAAGACTCGTTGATAGGAAAAATGAAAGAAAAAATATAAAATATATGAATAATTGATATGTAAAAGTACAATTAATATTCATAAATAAGCTAAAATAATTCATAGATGGCACCTTCGCAATTTAAAATATGCAAAATATGCTAAAAAAATAAAAATATAAAATACTTTCACCACGTCATTTTTATTTCCCAATATTAAAATAAAAATCTCTATTTTACTAATTACATTTCCTAAGGACATATTTGAATGATTTTTAACTTTTTAGGCAATAGTTAGCGGCAAATGACGTTTCATTTTAATTTACGAAATATTTTATTGCAAATTTTTTTTCTGGAAAAAATTTTTTTTACATTTTTTTAAATTTTAAATAATTCATTTCATTTGTTTTTTTTCATTTGTATATTTATTTCATTTGTTTCTAACATTATAACATTAATTAATAGTATAACATTAATTTAAAATTGTTTCTTTTTTTGAATGTTTAAAGCAATGATAACAAGTGATAACAATAACAATTTTCAGTAATTTTTTTAGTTTATAAAAGATGAACATTTTTTATAATTATTATTTTATAACATTTTTTATAATTATTTATTATTTTAATTTATGAAAGATAATTTATGCAATTTATTTATACTATTTTATAATTATTTGAGAAATATTAATGAGAATTCTAACATTAAAATTTGAATAAATACTTGAATAAATTGTTATAAAGTTGGGTGTTTATATGTATCGTTACAACGCGTTCAGTAATTAGATTTCGACCATGGAAAAAGGGATATTTTCAAAGATGGTACCGGACATCCGCCAGCACTGCCAAAGCAATAATGGTGAGAGCCAATGAACAAAAGTAGAATTGTAGTTTCAACAGTAATACCCGAACATAGGAAATCCCTTACTTATTACTTTTTAAATTCAAATTATTCAAATTATTATTATTATTCAAATTTCCATATTTTAATATTTTGTAATATTCTATATTCTAACTTTCTGGCCGAAAAAACATTCATCATTAGTCTTTCCTCACCTACTTTTTTTTGAATGGGTATTTGCACTGACGGTCTTCACATAAGGCATCGCATCGAGATAGTTGGAAGTTTTTCATCGTTTTAGCCAACTGAGCGAACCTAACCACTATTTGTTGCAGTGAAACGAAGAAGATAAATGAATAATTAAAAAAATGATGTGGTGAGATTAGCTCAACTAAAGCACAAAGTAAATACAGTAAAAAAAAATAACAATTTTTTTGTCAAATTATTTCATTCATTAGAAACTGGCAAGATTGGAGGAATTCGATAAAAATATTCTCAATATTATTTTCAAAATTTTTAAATATTTTCAAAATTTTCCCATTTTTATAGAATAATTTTGTTTAAGACTTTATATTTTAGAAAAAAAGGTTTCAAGAGAAAGGTAAAATGCAGAAATAGGAGTTTATTTAAGCGAAGATATTTTTCATTAATCTTTATAATATGCTACGGTGAGGTCTGACTGAAAAGATTTAAACTATGCTATTTTGCCAGAAAATTATTTGGCGATAGAAGTACAAGTAAACTAGCGCCAATATTCCATGGAATATCCATGGAATGAAACCATATCAGCGATTTAATTATTTGTTGGAAATTAGTTTGCAAATAATTAGAATTTTGGAAATTCCCCATTTCGCAAAGAGAACCATTCATTCACTCTTTGATAAATAATTACCGGCTAGTTGGACAATAATTTAAATTACCCATTTTTTTAAAAAAGTTTCAATTTTTCAATGAAATCTGATAAAATTGTTTATAAATTTTGAAGTCTCGGGTGAAATTTTTGCTGTGAAATTCATTTTTTTTTCTTTTTCATCTCCCTCAATGAAAAAATTGGTCGTTTATCGGTAATAAATAAATAGAAGCAATTTATTAGTTAATATTTCAATTTATTATCCAAATTTATTCCATTTTCGACACTCAAATTCCGAAAATTATTGCAAATTTCCGGAAAAATTCCAGAAATTTCTCGAAATATGAGGCAGTCATAAAAATCGATGCGAGAATAGTTGAGGAACTTCTCGAAGAGCAATAATGTTTTCAAAAGAAACGTTTGCATATGTGCTGTCGCTAATATATCGCTTTGCATCTCGAGTCGGTCAGGTCGTCGCTATTTTGTCGTTCCATATGAGCGAGGTGTGTTTCATGTGGTTGACAAGGCTTTTGATAATTTATTCAGCAATGATGATTCATTCAATCATTCAATTACTCCCATATTGGTTTAATTATCTTTATTGCAATATTGGTAATGCTAGGGGTGAAGTAAATTTTTGTTTTTTAATTTTCGACTTTCCAATTTTTTAAATTATTTAAAATTTAAATTAAATTATATTATTTAATTATTATCCTCACAAATTAAAACCTTTTAGATAATCAATAAATAGGAGAAGTTTGCCGTTAAAGTTTGCCGATGCGTCGCAATTCCATCCAAACAAACTCTCCGTGAATAATATTTTTGAAAACGATTTAATGGGTGAAGGGAAACATGAAGAAAGGGACGACGAAAGTGGTGCTATTCAACGTCATTTTATTTGTAAATATGAAATTCCAAGCAATTTGCAAATGGATACAATTGAATCAAATTTATCGGACCAAGGAGTATTGAGTAAACACCGGGAAAGTACCATCAAACAATGTACCAGTTCGGCGAATTCTATTAAATG
Organism: Dracunculus medinensis; assembly: GCA_900625125.1. Taxonomy (NCBI): domain Eukaryota; kingdom Metazoa; phylum Nematoda; class Chromadorea; order Rhabditida; family Dracunculidae; genus Dracunculus; species Dracunculus medinensis. The sequence continues at coordinate 927,987 of UYYG01001169.1, forward strand.
TTCGTCTCCATCAAACGACAATCAAAAATCCGATATACAACAAATAAAACAAAATAATTTCGTTGTATTGTATAATTGTATAATTTGTATTGTTTTTATTTAATAAATGTTGTGCCGCAATTTAAAAATATTTGCAACCGGATTAGAAAAGTTTGAGGATTTGGTTTATGAGAAGTAAAAGAGAGTCTCCTACTAAATATTTAAAAAAAATTCCAAAACAATTATGCAAATATTACAGTTTTTTATTGTAGAGATTAACAAAATAAAAAACTTTGGTTAATTTCGGATAAAATTAATAGCCTTAAGAAAGCCCTAAGGAAATATTTTTGCCTCCAGGAAATTGGAAAGTTTATTGATGTAATATTAATAATTTTCTAAGAATTCTCCTTCATTTAATGCATGAAGCTATACAATCAATTTTGTATGAGATAATCCATTTCTGACTGTCATTTCTCATGTTTTCCTCTTCTCGTTCGCTATCGTAAAATCATCTTATGTTTAAATTTTTTAAAATCTAGAAAAAAGAATTCTGAGCGAAGCGAACATTATTCACAAAATATTATTTTGTTTCTTAAGAAATGAAGGAATAGAAGGAATTGTGGCAGAAATGAGTTGTTGCCGATACTGTAGTTCTCCGCTCGCTTTGAATTGCAGATACGAGCAGTGCTGGCAAAAATCTGAGCCGACAAGCCATTGAACCTGGAAAATTAAATTTCTCCATTATGATTAATGATTTTCTCTCAATATGAACTGAGGTGTCTAAAATAATGCAAATAATATATCAGTAGAGAAGCATAATCCGTAAAGCAATTTCGACTGATTTCCATCTGACATGTTAAAAAGATTTTTGTTTATTTTTCAGTTTGATAATTATAATAAGTTAGATTTGAAAACTCAAAATTTTCATTCATTTCGCCTTTGATAAAATCAGATTTGTGAAAATTTTTAAAAAAATCAAACAAAATCAAATTACTTTTATTTCATTTCAAAGGAAATCACAAATAATACAATTTATACAAATATTTAACGAAAAAAAATTTATACAAATTTTTAACGGTTTCTGAAATTTTTTTTGAAATTTTCTAATACGTTGCTTATTTTATTTTATTGCCTTACAAAAAATATTCGACGTTTTAGATGATAAAAATTTTTATGCAAAAATAAAAATTTTGATATTTTTTCATATGCCGAATTTAAGCATTCATTAAATTCTGAAAATTCTTTAAACTTAATTCTTAATTCTTTAATTCTTTTAAGGAAAAAATCTTTTCTCGAATAGTTAACAATTAAATTAACAATTCGACGTCACTGAATGAAAACTGCCAATTGCGAATCAATCTGTGTAGAGCGATTTGAAGAGCATTCAGGAATTTGAGCTGTAAAAACCGCTTCATGCATTTATTACGATAATTTGTTATCACAAAGATGACTGCAGCAAAGGACAAAATTGTATTTCAGGCTGCGCTACAGGAATAGAACCTTAGTATCCGCTCTCCGAATTGAGTAAAAACCCACCAAGCCGTCCTATCCCCAACAGTCCATATTATATATTATATATTATATATATATATATATATAATATATAATACAGTTATTTGTTTTATTTATAAGTTGTTTAAAAAAATTTCTATATTTGTTCATTTTTAAGTTTTTTTAACATTTTTTTCAAAATAATTGAAAATTTATTTTGTATATTTTAATAACTTTTTTTCGCAACTTGTATGTATTTATAACCGTAAATCATATTCGCCATAAAATTGAAGAATATGAGAAAATTAGATAGGCTTGCTTAAATAGGATTGAAAATCTTATTATTGAAATCTTATTATCTTATTATTTATTATCTTATTGAAAATCTTTTTAAAAACTTATTAGAAAATCAGACAGGCTCGCGTAAGTAAGATTGACAAGCTATGAGAAGATCAGACAGGCTCGCGTAAATAGGAAAATTAGACCAGAAATATTTTATTTATAAAATTATTTATTTAAAAATAAAAGATCATAAACTCGTCAAAGATTGTGAATGATTTTTAAAAAATCTTTTTCATATAATTTCGTAATCTCGTAAAATTTTCAACTAAAACAAAAAATTTACATCACAAGAGACTGAGATGAAAACCGTATGCTTCAGTCCCTTTTCAATAATAGTGATCTAATTAAACACATCTAAACTGGGAAATTAGTTCGGAAAATGTACTAATTCTCCAAGGCTGTTTTCATCTTTCAAGACTACCAGAGATCTCTAAATCTATGTGCTTTATATGGAAGCAACCAGTAATTCCACCAAGAAGAATCTAGAAAGGGAATAGTAGAAGAAGAAGAATAAGGAAGATCGAGCATCATCGAAAATCGCGACATGTTTGGCGAATTAACGTTGAATCCATAAAAGCAGTGCTTCAAGAAAGACCGGCCCCATTGAAGAACGATTGCTCGGTCAAATAAAGCTAGAGATTTTGGCCTTCAGCTGAGACGACATCTACGATGATTGCATTTAAGGCATATGAGGGAATGTGAATGAAGTCCTGCGAGATTCTTTAAGAAAAGCCCATTAAACAAATTTTATTTATTAAAAATTGATAAAAGAGAGGAGTTCAATGAATTTTCATTCAATTTATTTATAATTTATCTCTTTTTTTATTTGTAATTTAATGTTTTGAAATTCAAATGATTTGAAAATGATTCCATTAATCGAGTAATTAATATTCCGAATAGAAAAAATCGAAAATTTAAAATGTTCACAGACCTTTTTTTTCCATATAAATTAATTTTGTCAAATTAAAAGCAATTAATATATAAAAGTTCAATTAATATTCATAAATGAGCTGAAATAATTCACAGATGGCAATTCCCATTACTGAATCATAACTGTATGAATTTATACCGAGTTCAGCTAAGAGGAACGATGCCATACCTATTACGTACAATTAATTAATTAAATCTGATCTACTTATTTATTTATTTATAAATCAATAGTAATTCAATTATTTTTATAAATTTTGCAAAATAATATGAAACGTCATTTTGTCCCCAACAGCAACCAAAAGAATTATTCATCATTTAAATTTGCCCTCGAGGAATGAAAATTAGCGAAATATTGTGAAAATTTTTTAAATTTACTAAATGAACGGCAAACAAAAAATATTTTTCGCTTCAACCGTGAAGTAGCCTTGAAGCGACGATTATTGCCATATAAGTTCACTTATTCAGAAGAAATTTATCATATGCTTTTATTGGAAGACAAGTGAAAGGAGATTATGGGGGACGTGCTGGCTTCAAATTAGTTTGTGGGTTTCTATTTGGTTTTTGTAAGTTTCTGTTTGGTTTTTTTTCTTTCTACCAATTACCAATTACCAATTTTTTCAATTCTTTACGTAATAAGGTACCATTTTAATTACTGGTCCAACAGTTCTTTCGAATTCGACTATTACGAAATTTATTCGAACACTTTTATGTATTTCATTTAGATAAAATTTGTTATTTTCAAAAAACAAAGAATTCGTTTAATTTTAAGAATTGGCGAAATGCTGAGGAGAAGTTTTGTCTACAGTTCAGTTAAGCAATATTCTCATAATGCACGATGATACGATAGAAGCCTGCTGCAAATTGTAATTTTCAGTGGGCTTAACATTCATCTGTGCTAAATTAACAGTTCCATAGACATCAGTCTACTCTAAATTAGGATTCAGGGTGGATGGAATATTGAATACTACATTTTTTCTGTCCTTCCTTCTATCCTCGCCATTTTTGCGCCGTCTTATCCACTGTCGGTATCGGTGTCTATCAAAGAGTTATATGGAATGGCAGAGTTTGTTCAAAGGGCAAAAGCTTCATCGGTTAAAATAGAGATACGACATGCAACAACGGTTTTGCCCCGTCGCAAACTTGCTGGCTTTGCTTTCATACTCACGCTGAGATATTTGCTTTCGTTAACATTCTTCCAAATCAAGTTTCGTTTCTAAAATGTAAACTTGTAAAATCTAATATATAAATTATATGTGTAAAATATTGTATAAAAAGCGTGAAGTGTTGATAATTAAATTTTTGAAACCATAATTTTAAGCTTTTTTTGAATTTTAAGCTCCATAAAAATATTCGTGTGAAAAGTGTATAATTGTAAAAGTAATTGTAAAGATACTCAATAAATGGCTTAGCATAATATATTATTTATGTTCCTTATATATCGGCTTCATTATCAAAATACACGGTGCATTTACAATAAGCGATTAGATCTGAAATATACCGGTTGCTACAATATTTTGCATTTCAAGATGATCCATAAATAAAGAATGGGTATGCGAGATAAGAGTTTACGGAGAAAGTTGTCAACCGATAAACACGTTGTTTTAGATTTTAGCTTATTTAGTAGTACCAGTCTGCCAATGTTTGTTTCACATTTTCATCAGTTTCTATTTTTCAATATTTTTTAACTTTTTCGACAGCTTTGATAATATTTCTGTATTTTTCGAAATTTTCGAATATTTCCACTAGATTTGCTTTATTAATTTTTGTTTTTTCTAATAATTTCCCCTTTTTGTTTTATTAATTTCAGAGGCTTTAATTGTATTCTTTTAATTTTTACAACTTTTTCAACAGCATTAAATATATTTTTCGAATTTCAACAGCTTTAACTCTATTTTTTAAAGTTTAAAGTTATCTAATTTTTAACGCCTTTGCTTTATTATATTAATTGTTGTAATATTTTCCGCACTTTCAGCTTTTTTTCTCGATTTTTTTAATATTTTCAACGTCTTCAATTTCAAAATTTTTCCTTTCAACACGTTTCTTTCATTATTTTTTTATTCATATTTTTTGCACTTTTAGTTTTATGTTTCGATTTTTTAAAATATTTCCAACAGCTTTGTTTTATTATATTTTTTATTTTATGCAACATTTTGCACGCCTTCAAGTATGCGCTCTTTTAATTTTAATAACTTTTTCACAAATTCTAAAAACCGACTTTTTTTTCAAACAGTTTTTTGGCTTTTCAATAATTTTTCAGGCAATATTTTATTTATTCCTACCGATCTTCTTTGATTGGAGCCCAACAAATCCTCAGTTATGCGACATTTGTGCGAAATAAAACTATATAAAAATATTGGTATAATGTTATTCTAAGAAAGCCATTGCTGAATCAAGCGGCTTTCTTCACAGCGAAAGATTTTTTCATTTGAACGAATTAAAGGCAATGCGGATTCAGCAATTAGCCGCGGGATTTCAAGAGAGAAAAGAAGGAATGGGTTTTGCTCAATACTGACTGAAGGAATCTGGGACTCAACCCTTATTTATATTTTCAATTAGTTGAACAGATGTTTTATTAAGTCGCTAAATTTCCCCCAAAATAGAAATTGTCTTTAACTAGGCGAGTTATATAACATCACGCTATAAGGCCGTGGATGATGGTAATGGAAAAATCAATTATCCATTTCTAAATTTTGTTGCTATGAGCAAATAGAGTCTTACAGGATTTCTTTCCCACATCTGCCTCAATAGTACCACCATAGACCGTCGTCCAGGCTCAAAATCCTAGATTTTTGTTTAAGCTAATCGACCAGTCGTCTTTCACATAGCCAACATTATTCCACTTGTCTTCGGGCCTTAGTCTCAGTCTACCTTTGAAGTGCATTTATGAATTCATTCGATGCTCTTTATTTAAAGCTTTTCAGCTTATTCCTTTCTAGGCGCATTTGGTCTAATTTCAGAGAAATTGTACTGGTTGCCTTAATATCAAGTACCATTTATAGCTAGCGCAATTTTTTTGAAATAGTAATACATTTCTTAGATAGCTTTCACGTTTAGATGTATTTATGAGGTCGCTGCTGTTAAAAAAAGGCACCAAAACTAATTGTCGGAAGGGAATTTTCCAGTCAAATGGTACCATATACAGACATGAGTGGTACAACTTGATCGATTTTTTCACGTCAGCTTCATGTAATGTTTTCTAAATTATGAAATTATGTGTAAGTTTTACAAAACATATGAAATAAGTACGAATCAAGCCGCAAACGATAAAAAAATATATGAAAATCCTTTTATATGAAACTTTTATGCTTTGAATATACTATAGTAAAAAATTTTTAAATTTTACTTACAAAATAATAATAATTTTGAAATAATTTGAAATATACCTGAAAAAGATTAGAATATAAATTTCAGAACCCACTTTGTGGGTTTGGAAAAATAAATCGTATATTATCCACGTAATTGCGTAAGATTACCTAATAAAAATAGGGAAAATCGCTTTCATTTCTTGGCCGAAGAATTCATCGAATTCATTCGCTATTTTATCAATGAAGAAGCAATGAAACATTACAGAAATTGATAAAAGTACCTGATAAAAGATTTGTAGCCAGAAATGTACAAGCCAATTTATTGCTGTCACGTAAAATCAATTGAATAGATAAAGTTGATTTTGAACGGCAAAAAAGCGAAAATATTTGATTTTATAAATTTATAAATATAAATTATAATTAATATAAATATATTTAGAAATATATATAAAATTATATTTGCATTTATACAATTTATATTTATAATTTTATATATTTATGATTTGGAAGCGAAATTTGTTTAGGAAGAATAATTGCAAAAATAAATGCCTGTAAGCAGACGTTTGGCACAGCTACTGTCTTCATAATGACAACATCAGTGTTACATATCGTATTACGTTTGGACCTTTTCCCTTTGACCAAACTTTGTCATTATAGGTTCATATGGGTTATTAATGAAAAGATTTCGATAGTGGATTAGCCAGCCAGTTCGAAAATGGCGAGCAAAGAGGAAAAAGAGAAAAAATGTAGATCTCAGTATACCATCTACTCTGAAATTTAATTTCTGAGTAGACATGTCCATGGAACTGCTAATTTAGCACAGATGATTATCTCACTGAAAAATGCAATTTTCAGCGAGGTTCTATCGTATCATCGTGCATTACGAGAATATTGGTTACTGAACTGCAGAAAAATCTTCTGCCATTAAATCTCCTATTTAATGCAATTCATTCGCCAATTCATAAAACAAATTGTTTTTTGAAAAACAAACAAATTTATCCAAAAGAAATACATGAAAGTGGTATAATTTAACAAATTTTCTACGTAATCATCCAAATCGAAAGGATCGCAGAACTATAAATGAAATGCCTTACTACACATAGAACTGAAAGAATTTGGAATTAGAAAGGAAAAAAGCCAACTAAAAACCAACAAGTCTCTCGCAAACCAATCTAGAAGCAGCAAATCCTCCACAGCCTTCTTTCACCTTCGAATAACATTTATTGCTTTTTTCTTCCGAATAAGTGAACTTATATAGCAATAATCGTCGCTTCAAGGCTATTTCACAGTAGAAGCGAAAAAAAATTACTATCTGCATTTATCGAAATATTTTATTTTGCTTACCACTCATTTAATAAATTTAACAAATTTTCGCAGTGCTTTCCTAATTTTCATTCCTCGAGGGAAATTGACGAATAATTCTTTTGGTTGTTGCTTATAGCGAAATGCCGTTTCATATTATTTTGCAAAATTTGCAAAAATTTATTAATTAATATTGATTAATAAATAAATAAATCAGATTTAAATTAATTAATATAATATGTTTGACATTATTCCCCTTTGTTAAATTTAATATAGATTTATACAGTGGTTCAGTAATGGAAAGTGCCATCTGTGGATTATTTGAGGCACTGCATACTTTACTGATAATCTGAAAATATCTAATCACTAATAATCTGAAAATATTAATGCGTGTGGGAGAGGAAAAATCTGTGGTCGTGAGGAACAACGGTCATATCTCCAATTGCTCAAAATGATAATTAAATTAAGGCAATTGTGAACAGTCGATTTTTTATTTTTTGTAATTTTTAAAGAACCATCACTCTTTATAATAGCTTAGATAGTTGGGGTAGTCGGCAAGGTAGAAAAATGTGTAAAAGTTGAAGCGATGATGGTAGAGGAATTTTACAACGAAGTGTTCAATAGTAGAAAGAAATGTCGATGTTAATTAGGTGATAATGTATGCAAGTTATTTATTGAATATTTCTACCTTTCGATGATATTAACTAAACGAAATCCACGAGAATTCTTCTTCAGTCAATCCTAAAGTTTGACATTTGTCTCTGCTCAATGAAAAAAGCGCTCTTTTTTGGCCAAGTAAAAAAGGCCAAGTATAAGTATGGATTCAATTTTTTCGCTCATTTCACGGAACATCTCTTATTGCTTCTTTAAGAAACTGTAAATTTAAATCCACACTTTTTTATTACTTTCTTTTTGCTGTTATTTAAACCTATTTCACCTCTCCGTACCTATTTATTTTTATTTTTTCCGCTTGATAGTTATTCGATATCTTTTTTCACCTGGAAGCTCACCAGTTTTGCGATTATTCGCTCAGTTGCTTGAGACAAACGACTAAAAGATTTCAGCACGTCGGAATTCAAAGAGGAATTTTCGTAAAACTTCTTCTTTGAATCTTAAAAAGGCATTGGATCGAGCAGTTTGGAGGCATCTTATTCCTGTTACTTTCTGTAAGCAGTAGGATCGAACACAATCAGTTATGGTGCGAAGAAGATTATCTCGCGTCGAGTACCTCAAAAGTCATTCGTTCCCTCTCCATTTTTTATACTTTTTATAAATTAAATATTACATTTTTTATAAATTAAATATCGGTGAATTTATTGTCAGTTATTTTACTCGGTGGTTTTTTATATAAATTCAAAAATTCCAAAAAATTTTAAAAAAAATAAACAAAAAAATGAAAAATAACAAATTAAAATTAAAATAACAAAAATAAATTAAAATTCCCAAAAAAAACGAAGCGTAAAATAAAAAATAAATTAAATTGTAGTATTAAATCAATAAAATCATTTATATTTATAATTATATTTGCGCTTATAAATTCGATAATTGCATATTTATTCATTTATTTATTTAAATTTCCGCTCATTATTATCATTAATTATTATTATTAATTATTATTAATTGTTATTATTATTTATTATTATTACTATTAATTATTATTAATTATATATTGTTATTAATTATTATTAACTATTATATACTGTTATTATTATTATATATTGTTGTTGTTATTATTATTAACTATTATTATTTATTATTATTATTTGTTTAAATTAATTTTCGCTTCATTATTAGACTTAACCGAATCCGAAAAGATATATTATATTTATAATTGTTATATTGTTATATTTTATTAAATATCCATTAATGTGATTTTTTTTGTTATTTATTATTTGTATTTTTTATTGTTTTTTTACTATTGTTCACGTTATTATAACCTATCAATTTTGTTACTTCTACTTTTCTTGTTATTTTTCATGTTGTTACTTTTATTGTCAATATTATCTATTATCTAATAAGTATTACCAATTTACTACCATTATTATTACCTCATAGTAATAAATACCTCTTAGTAATAGTAGTAAAGAAGATAATATAACGCTTATTTTAAAAATGTTTGGAATTTGCTTTTTGAAAATACTTTCTTTTTCGCAGCTTCCGTTCATAAAAGCCATTTTTTTTATTTCTCCGATTCAAACTTTGTTTATAAATAATTGTATTAATTTTGTGGAAAAATGAAGAATAAAATTCCAGATGCATAATTTTTCTGGATTACCCTGGAATTTGGATGTATCGAAGTTCTTTAATATTTTAAAAAAATGTTAATTCAGCAGCTGAAGTCTATAGATTTCTATAGATTTTTACTCGCACCACACAAATTTTTATTTTTTTGTAAGGTTTGAAAATAGAATAATAATTAAGAAACTAAACAAACGTGGCCGAAAAACAAAATTCCACCAAATCCAAGCATTTTCCGTCTCCAGCGTCAACACCAGTAGTTAAGTAATTAAATATAGCATGAAAACCTCGGAGTATTTCCGAGTATCTGCGGTTTCTCTAACTATGGCGAAATTCCTTTATGTTAGTAACACAGCGAGCCTAACAAATTTCTTCAATGTTAATCACTTGATTACTCCTTACGTTCAATTTATCTATCTTTGAGAACTTTCAGGAAATAAACAAAAGTCACCATTGTTGGTTACCATTTATAGATATTGCATTACGGGACGTTTTTTTCAAAGAACCAACAAACATAATAGTAAACGATTCAAATTTTCCTCGTAAAAACAATTAACACAGGCAGCATATAACCTCTTTCTTGCGATATTTTCGAGTTTGGCTTTTTAACAAGGCTGGTTCACCTGCATAACTCCCTATTATTAAAGGAATATTGTAATGTAATTCCACGATAAGAAATAAAAATGGACTATCGAAACAGATATTATATGCTTCTTTATAAGGTTGAAATTGTTGCCCATTTTCCGAATTTTGCGTGTGTTCAGATGGAAGATCAACGCTCTGAAATTTCCCAACATTGTCCTCAAAATCCTTATAATTTTTATTCGATCATTCGAAGGGCCTAAATGAAAAAATTGATAGTAGGAGTGGATTGTTCCTGCGAAGTGCTTTTTTTACCTTTCGTTCTTGCAGCTTATCAACTGATTGTAATCGGAAATATTAAATAAATATGTTTGGCAAGGATATTAGATAATTGTCAGAAAAATTTTTATCACAAACATGAAAATCATCGAAACCAATTCCATCGTTCGAAATTGAAAAATATGCGAAATGATAAAAGTGATCAAAACTAATTCCATCTGATATTTCGTTGAATTCAGGCTGATTCCATATTTGCAAAAAACTATTCCAATGAAAAAGTGTGTCGTCCAATTTTTTCCTAAGAATATTTTATTTTATTTTATTGGCGTCACGTTGGTATAAATTTTTCATTCGAATATTTTCAAAAATAGATTTTTAAATTCAAAAAAACTTTTCATGAAAATTTCACCAACTCAACAAAATCTATCTAAAAGATGAAAAGTAAAATTTTTTTAAAATTGCATTTTTTAAAACCTTTTCAATAAATTGAAAATAAGAAAATTAAAAAAAAACAGAAAATATTTCATAGACATATGAAAGCGCATGAAAAATAATAAAACAACTTACTGATTGCAATTGTTTGGTAATGTCAACTTTGGAATTAAAATGTTATATATGTCGGCCTAAATAATAAATATTTAAAATAAATCAAGAAAACTCGATTTTAAGCGATTATTTTTCGAATTTAGTCAACACAATGCAAATTTTCTGCATCGCCCTATAATCTTCTTTTAGAGTTCTGTAAAGCACAAGTAAAATCTGAGCTCACACAATTTATAAAATTTTAACGCGGAATAAAGTGCGACTTTTTGTGGTCATTTTTGCAGAAATGATGGTGGATTTCAACAGCCACTTGAATTTTACCTTTAATTAGAAATTCATTCTCATCGAGCGATGAAAATGAACCTTTGCTGCTTACAGCCAGTTGAAAAAATACCACTCAACCAGCCTTAGACTGATAAGATAAGAAATCGAAATTTGAGTCATAAAAAAAATACAATACAGTTAAATAGGAAATAGTTAAATAGGAAATTTAGTATCTCAGATATAATAAAAGCTGAATTGAACTAAAACGAACTGATTTAATTTTAATTGTATTAATTATTTCATTGGCTAAAGTGCCCGTAAAATTTGTTTTCAAATCCGTTATTGCTCCCTTATTTCTCGGCCGAACTAAAATTAACATGAAATTTCGCTTATTTTCTGCGAGCCCTTCATTCAGCTCTTTAGCAATCTTCAGTGGAATACCAATGCTCTGCAATTTTTTGCTTTTACTTTATATAGTAAAGTAAGAAATAAACAGTATAGTAATGTTAACAACCTCGATATATTTATTTGAATGAATCCTCATGGGTCCTTTCAGCGAAATGTATGAAGCTTTTGGTGCTTTTACGCCATAATGCAATAGAAATGGTCGATTAGATGCATTTTTCACCTTAAAATTTAGTAAAAATTTATAGAATTCTTTACTGTCTATTGTATTACTTAAATCTATTGATTGCATCGCATTTTAGGTGCGAATCAAAATTTGCGATGTAACTTTACCTCTCTCATCTAAGGGAAAAGTTGACTGGCCCTATTCACTCTATGTGACTGTGAGCCAGTTGGAGGCAAAGTATGCCTTGGTTTTATTTTTGAGAGTAATATTACTCTTTTCAAGGATCGAATCCATACTGTTTGACTTATATTAATCAAAGCAATATAGCATATTAACTATTGTTAACTATTGTTATTTGGAATTTCTCATGCAAAAGTGAGGCAGATTCCCCTAATAATTCCACAAACCTAAAGATAATAAATTTATTGGCCAAGCAAAAAACAGGATAAACAAATATATTGCAAATAAATACTTTTTGTTCAACCCATTCGAATTTAACGGATGTAATTGCAACGCCAACCATTGATTTATTACGAAAAATTGAATATTTTATTGATAGATTCTGAATTCCACTCATTTCTCGTAATATATTACAAAAACGATTTCGTGAGAATTCTATTTTTCTACTCTGAATTATAAATTTTTTAACTATTAACATTTATTCAATTTCTATTAATTTTGAACGGATTTAACGGATTTCTATTAATTTTGACTTCATAGAATTGATAAGTGAATTGATAAAACTGATAACTGGTGAAATTTAATCTAAAATTTTACTTTTTGCCCAAAAATTTCTTTCATCTTCAAATCATAGTCTGATTTCACTATATTTTTTTCATTGATAAATATTTTAAAAAGCAAAAAAAATTCATCCGATTCCTTTTTCCATTTGTCGCATTCAGTAATTGTTCTTCGAACTACTGAAACAAGTTTGTTATGTTAGATAAAAATAATCGAAAGAAAATCCACTAACCAGTTCCAATTAAATGTTCTCTTAATGTCTTCATACACTACAATCCTCCTTAAATCTTTGGTACCAATGCCGCCTCTCAATAACAATTTAGCTCTCAGTGGAATCTCGTTACTCGACCATCATGCATCACATTCTCTCGGGTAGGGTAGCGATTTAATTCCCCACATGTTCCCTAATCTTATTACGTTTAGCACTGCCAAAACACCTTCAAGGTCCTTTGTTATAGCCCACTAATGATCTCTGCAAACCGATTACTTTGCCTGCAAAATCTCGGCTATACTGAAACGTTTGATATTCTCTAAAAATTTATTATTATTCTGTCTTATCGATTTATTTATATATTTATGATTTATTATGTATTTGTTTTTTATAAAAGTAGTTTTTGTGAAAATTCTCATTAATAAATGTCGCAAACTCCCGTTTGAGTGTTTTCCATAATCTTTTTTACCACTTAACATATCACACACAAATAGAACTGTTCCCACTTACTCTCTTAATCCACATCTACTGCGTTTTAATAATGGATGTGGCTATGAATTATAAAATTGCAAAATAAGGCATGATGGTGAGATACCACGGGCGTATGGTAGAAGAGAGGAATTATAAGAATTACTGTAAATCAATAACCTTAACCAATAAAGCAATTTCTGACAAAAAACAGCTCTATTCGCAGCAAAGGATCTTTTCGTTGAAAGAATCAAAGGCATAGCGGGTTCGTCGTGCCGTAGGATATCAAAGAAGAAAAGAAGGAATGGATTTTGCACAATGCTGAAGCAACTTGGAACTCAGCCATTACTTTGTATTTCCAACTATTTGAACAGACATTTTATTAAGTCGCCAGCCAAATCACCCTCAAAATGGAGACCGTCTTTAACTAAGCAAACTCCCGTTTGAATGTTTTCCATAATCTTTTTATATCAAATATCTTTATATCAAACACTATTCATATTCATATTCATATATTATCACTCTTTAAGACCATGATACATGGATGGTGGTAATGGAAAAAATAATTATCCATTTTTAAATTTTCTTGTTATGAGCAAACATAATCCCTCAGATTTCCTTCCTCACCTGCCTTAATAGTACCACTAGTACCATCGTAGACTGTCGTCCAGGCTTAAAGTCCTAGATCTTTGCTTAAGCTAATTGAGCAGTCGTCTTTCAGATAACCACCATTGCTCCACTTGTCTTCAGACCTCTAAATCTACTTTTGAAGCACATTCCTTTATGAATTCAATTCGTTCGATGTTTTTTATTTAAGTTTTTCTGCTTTCTCCTTTCTAGACGCTTCTAGACGCACTTTGGTCTAATTTCAGGTGAATTGTACTGATTGCCTTTATATAATTCAAATACTATTCATAGCTAGCACAATTTCTTTGAAATAGTAATATATTTCTCAGATAATTTTCATAGTTTCATATGTTTATGAGGTCATTACAATTGAAAAAAGACCGAGGCGTACGCTAATTGTCACAGGAGCATTTTCCGTTAAGTGGCATCATGCACGTACCTTTCGGTTTTTTATATTAATTTCATGTGATGTTTTATTTGCAAGTTGCGAAATTATATGCAAGTTTTATGAAACAATATGCAAAAAGTGTGAATTGAGTCGCAAAAAATATAAAATTATGTGAAAATCCTTTTATATAAATCTTTTATTTTTTCTATATATTATTGCAAAAAATTATTCAATTTTACAAAAGAACAGAGTTTTCAAATGATTTATAATATATTTTAAAAATCAACAACTATGTTTTAAAGGAAATTTTGGAAATAATATAAAATAAATTTCCTTTAGAAATTTAATTTTTAAAATATTTCAATCCATGTAATGTAATGAAAAAAGTAATTTAAATGAAACGATTTATTTTATTTTGTAAATAAAACAAAAGCGGTCGAAATACTTTGCTAAATAGGTGAAAAACCAGCCAACATTAAATTCAATAAATTTTAAAATGTTTTTAAAATTAAGTGAAATTAAGTCGAAAACAATATAAATGTGAAAATCCTTTTATATAAACATTTTATGCTTGTATATATTATTGTAAAAAATTTTTCAATGTATTTTTTATTTTTCTAAACTTTTATAAGCATCTAATTGTATTCTTTTAATTTTTGCATATTTTCCAACGCCATTAATAATATTTTTTGAAATTTTCTTATTTTACTCTTTAATTTAATAAATAAATTAAAAAATTAAAAAAATTGAATAAATTATTGAAAACATATTCAAAAGGCTTAAATAAATATTCGAAATTCTACTTAATCAAAGGCAATACAATAATAATTACTACTATTATTCGTGCCTTATGATTGCAGAGAAGGGGAAAGTAAAACTATTAGAGACATTCCGGCTTTCTCCAAGTGATTCTTTATTTTTTGTAGTGCAATCTGCAAGTGTGCCACAAAATATTGTTCCAGCAACCAGTTAACGAATATTAATTAGAAAAAACAAAAGATTAATAATAATAAATAATAAATGCAACAATGATTAAAAATTTCAAATTTCATTTATCAGAGCAGCATTTAATGAAGGAAAAGAAAAAATTGAGAAAATAAAGAGTACAACTAATCGAATAACTATTTTGTAAGACTGATTTAGTGCAAAAAACAATAATCAAAATTCCTGGAGAATATGATGAATTGGGATTTGAAATAAGCTATTGAACAAGCGATTTGATTTTGCGCTATCATAGCTGTTCCTGAGCACTCTTTTTGATAAGACATCGTTCATGAAACATGCTGAATCCATCTTCTTGATTTAGATATTCGCATTTCCAAATCTGACGAACATGACTACATCCATTATCACTTATATATCACATGCATTAACAGAATCGTCACACGGCATTGCTTCGGTCTCATTTTTCAAAGCTAACCACTGCTTATATATATATATTTCTATTGAACTATCCCTATGATCTATCCCCACCATCCTTCTTTCCATAGTATACTTCAGCAGCACATAGTCTGAAAAAAAAATTGAAATAAAGATAATTTTATAGAACCCAGTAACCTGATTATCTGATTATCTGATTATTAACTTTTCAGTTTCCTAATTTTTATGCCGTTTCTGGCTATAATAAAAGTATTGGTGAACCTAATGAGACGTTTATACAAGGGCGAAAGATTTAAAGTAATGAGGCTTACAAATATTTATTTAGTTTTAATTATTTATTTTATGTTAAATAATTCTAAATGCAACAAATTAGAAAAAAAGCCAAATAAGAAAAATAATAGAAAAATAAATTAAATTAAATTGTGTTTACCTGGAATATTCACTGATCGAATGCATTTTACTTCATTATCCTTTTTCCAATCACTTTCGTTTTAATATGGCAGCGTGAATAAAGAGTTATAATAATTTCAATAGACTAAATGGATAAAATGCTTAGAGATGTTGTCATCTATTTGGAAAACCTTATATATAACTCGTTAAAGGAAGAATTTGAATCGGCCGTAACAGATGCAAATAACTGAATGTAACGAGAGAGAGTGTAAACCTTTAATTAGTGAAATTATTTAAAGAGAATGAAACTAAAACCAACATCGCAAGCAAATGACAGCTAAAATTAACAATAAAAAAATAATGTGAAAAATCGAACTTCTAAAAATGAAAAAAAAATGGAAAAAATGAATAATAAATGATAAATTAAAAATTAAAATATATGAAAATTAAATAATAAATAATAAATAAATAGATAAATAGTGCTAATAAATAGTGCAAATGGAACGAAATCATTTTGCACTTTTTATTTTATATTTATAATGCATATAAATTTTATATATAATAAAAGTAAAATAATAAATATAATAAAAATATAATAAAAATTATTGCTGATAATTGATAATTCATCAAAACTTAGGTGAAATCTTATAACGATTTCATTTCTTCCATCTCGTGGAATTATTAAATCTGAAAACCTAAAGTATTAGAAGTTCGCAAAATTGCATATCATTAAGTATAACCAAAGAATTTGGGCCACTCCATGTGAACGGTTTACTTTCCCGCGTCAAATTAATCATGTTTCAATTCTCTTTCTCAAGCCGATCTCAATCCCAAGCCATAGGATTAATGCAATTCTTATCTTTTTTAAGAAAACTGTCCCACATGCCATTAGAGATATAATATGGATCTATTGCTTCCTTCTATATTCTATTCTATATTCTATGATGCATTGTAATTTCTTAATTAATCCCACAAATTTAGGAACGCAACAATTCTCTTTTCTCTCCTTTTTCCGACGAATAGAAAGATAGCGTTTAGCGAAGGCTTTATTATATTTGATATTTCCTTGAGATAGCCGCCAAAAATATCCAAAAAAATTTAGATAATGCTGGTTTGATAAAAACTAATCGCCAACCTGTGACCATCAAATCTCTCGCAATATTATTTCAGTCTGCCTCACATAAATAATATTGAGTATAATACTTATACATATACGTATACATATATATATAATATGCTAATATTTATTAGTTATTAAAAATTATTTAAATAATAAAATATTAATAATAAAAATCAATAAAAAATAAAATGAAAATTTAAAAAAAATTTAATTAATTTGAGAAAATAAAAGAATGATGGGCAGAAAAATCCGCTAATTTATGCACCATAGCTTTCGCCTTAAAGTTCGTTGTTAGGCAAAAAAATTGAAAGAAAAAGTATACTTCACCACGTCATTTTAATTTATTTCCCAATATTAAATTAAAAATCTCTGTTTTACTAATTTCCATTTCCTAAGGCCATATTTGAGTGATTTTTAACTTTTTAGGCAATAGTTAGTGGCAAAATGATATTTTAATTTACGAAATAGTTTTGTGCAATTTTTTTCTGAAAAAATTATAATTTTAAATTTTGAATAATTTACTTAAATTTATTTCATTTTTTTGCTTATATAATAATCATTTAAAATTGTAGAATTTTAAAAATTCCCCATTTCTCAAAGAGAACCATTCGTTCACTCTTTGATAAACAATTATCTGTTAATTGGACAATAATTTCTGAGAACGAAGAGCTTCATTTTTCTTTAAAAGAAGCGATTTTCATTTTATCGTTTCTCAAATGATTATCAGTTGTTTTATAAAAAAAAGCGAATAAATGTTGGTATTGATGGAAAATGATAATTTGTATAAATTTGCGTAAACCGAAAATTTTTAACATCATTGTTGGCAAAAAAATATTTAAATTACCCAATTTTTTAAAAAATCAGTTTTTCAAAAAAATCTGATAAAATTAAATTTATAAATTTTAAAGTTTCAAAATTTTTGCTGCGAAATTCATTATTTTTTTCATTTTCATCTCTTTCAATAAAAAAAAATGATTACTAATAAAAAATGCTTTTTTATTAGTAATAAATAAATAAATAGAAGCAATCTATTAGTTAATATTGCAATTTATTTTCCAAATTTATTCCATTTTCGATAATCAAATTCCGAAAATTATTGGAAATTTCCGGAAAAATTCCAAGAATTTCTCGGATTATAGGGCAATCATAAAAATCGGTGCGAGAATAGTTGAGGAACTTTTCGAAGAGCAATACGTTTAAAACTATGAAAAATTAGTAATTTTCAAAAGAAACATTTATAAATGTGCCGTCGCTAATATATCGGTAATGGGTCGATCACATCGTCGCTATTTTGTCGTTCCATATGAGCAAGGTTTGTTTCATGTGGTTAATAAGGTTTTTGAAATTTGTTCAATGATGATGATTTATTCAATCGTTCAATTACTCCCATATTGGTTCAATTACCTTCATTGCAACAATATAATATTCGTAATGCTAGGGATAATGCTAGGGAGAAGTATGTTTTTGTTTTTTAATTTTCAGTTTTCCGATTTTTCAAATTGCTTAAAATTAAAGTTGTTATTTAATTATTCCTATCTTTTAATTATATGACCTTTTAGATAATCAATGATAAGGGAAAGTCGTCCGTTAAATCGATGCATCGCAATTCCATCTAATCGAACTCTCCGTTCGTTATATTCGTGAAAGCGATTTAATCAGTGAAGGGAAACATGAAGAAAGGAACGACAAAAATGGTACTATTCAACGTCATTTTATTCGGAAATATGAAATTCCAAGCGATTTGCAAATGGATAAAATTGAATCAAAATTATCGGACCGAGGAGCATTGGGTATTAACACCAGGAAAGTACCATAAGACAATGTACCAGTTCAATGAATTCCAATTAAATATTCGCCTCCATCAAACAATCAAAATCAGATACACAATAAATAAGAAAAAATAATTTCGTTGCATTTGTATTATTTTTTATTTTTTTAAGATCTCTTGTTTTCGCTCTATTTGAATAAGTAAAATTTCCTTAAAGTTTTTGTATCGCTACTTAAAAAATATTTGCAACCTGTTTATAAGAGTTTAAGGATTTAGCTTAAGAAAACTAAGAGAGAACTAAAAGAGAGTCTCCTATTATTGTTATTGTAAAGAATAGCAGAATAATAAAATTAATAGATATCCATTTAGATTCTTTCAAATAACCCGGTCTTATCCCTTCATCGGAACCTATTGTACCGCATTAATACTTCTCAAAACCTTATTGTCTTAATGTACCAGCAAAGTTCACATATTATTTTGTTATATCTCATCAGCTTAAACAACTTAAATTATATCTGTCCCATATGTCATTGTAGCCACTTAAAAGCTCCTCAAAATCTACTGCTATCACCTATAATGTTCAATCATCTTTAATAATAATACTCTACTAAAACATTGTGCTTTATTTTTCTGCTGAAAGCTGACGCTGCAGTCAGAGTTCTTTAAATAGATTTCACCACAAACAATATTCGTAACCACAAATATTGGAATTTTGAAATCATTATTTCCATCCACTGTATAAATTTTAGTGAAAATTTTGCACGATATAAACATAACTCATAAGAATCAGCTAGGTTTGCTACTGGTTTTGCTACCATTTTTAACCCTATTAGTAACATTTAATCTCAAATTCTATGATTTGCTTTGTCTTTTTTTTGGGTTATCTTACCACTTCACCTATTTTTTTAAAAATCATTAACCTTTCCGACTCCATGAATTCGTGATAGTCAATACTGCATTGCTTCTAACCACAAATTAAGCCCCTAAACGTTCTATAAAATTGATATTTTAAGTATATTTCGACAAATTTCGGTATAATTGAACTCTTCTAAAAATTATTTTCGAAGTACAGTGATAATAATCCTATTTAATTCGAGGTATGGCGATCTCTATGAATTTTTTTATTTCGATTATTTTTCCATATTTTCCCAAGGAAGCTAAAATAGCGAAGTGGATACTCATCTAGATTATCGTATTGAAAGATGAAAGTCCAAATTATTTTGTCACCTCACCGACAAGAGCAAATCTATTATAGAAAACTTCGGACAATGCTGGGAGGACAATACACACAACTATATTCTCATAAAATTCTCTGATCCAAGAAGTCTATGAAAACATAGACAAGCCTTGAGCCCAAGCCCTGCCGGCGACGAGTTCTATTCGCGATTCCCGCTATTATACTAGTTTAATGCTTGAATATTCGATGGTACTGGCAAAACTCTCCAACTACTTGCGTAAATCGAAGCAAATATAATTACTATAGCACCCACTCTAAAACATAGTAGCTGCCACTTTATACTAAAATACATCTAACCATGAGCCCTATTTATCGCGCATGTGATGAAAGTTTATTGGATGGTCTTCTTTGGTTATCGGTGACTGTTTTGGTTAGGCGTATTTATTATTTGTTCTTTGATTTTTTAAGTTATTGCCGTGAGTTTTTTCAATCGCCGTCCCTAAACTTGGCCTAAGTTTTTTTTTTAATTTTTCGACGATTTACATTTACATATATGCATCCATATTTTATTGGAAAAAAACGTAATTTTAAAATTTTCAATAAATTTTTCGATTCAAAAAATTATAAGAAAAATTAGAAAAAAGATTCAATGAAAGTATGGTTTATTTTAATGTTTTTTTTTGAATTTTCATCTCAAATTTTGTTTTTCTTATTTTTTATGGATAAATTTTGTATTTTAAATTTTTTCTTATAAATTTATATAATATAAATTTAGAAAATACAATTTATTTATTGTAGATATTAGACGGAGAAAATCGTTTGAAATTCGTTGACATTAAGTACGAAGGAAATTTGTTAAAAGTGTAACATTAAATGTAACAAACGAATAAATGAAAAATTAGAGATATGATAATCGATAGAGTTCAAGGTAAATAATAGACCGTAACGAACTGAGCAGTCTTTTTCTTCTCCTTCCTTTTCCTCTTCCTCTTCCTTCTCTCTTCTTTTTTCTTTCCTCCCCTTCCTTTTTTCCTATTCCTTTTCTTTTTTCGTCATTTTTCCGATCGACTCGGCGAAGTATCTTGGGATTTTTTTTCGTTTTTTATTGCAATTTATGTAATTTATTTAAATTTTTTTAATTGTAAAAATTTAAATTTTTAAATTTTTTTATTTAAAAGAGAGAGATAAAGGTTGAGACTTTTTTAATTTACATAATAAAATATATTTTAACGGGATTTTTTCAATTTTTTTCCAATTTTTTTTTATTATTGCACAAAAGTAGTCTAAAAGTGTTAAAGATGGAAAGGTCAAGGTCATATTGGTTGCAAGAGAGCACTTTTTTATTCTCACCGTTTCTTCCGCAGATATTTTTTGCAACATATTTTTGAACAATGAATGAAATAAGTCAGAAATAGTTCGTTTATTTTTCTCGAATTGTTTAAATTGTTTAACAATGCCTCCAGAAGACGATATTTTCGATAATTTTGATATATTGTAATATATATTTTAATATATATTTTATATATATTTAATATATATATTTTAATATATATATATTTTAATATATATTTTATATTTTAATATATATATTTTAATATATATGTATATATTTTAATATATATATTTTAATTATTTTAATATATATATCTATATATATATATATATATATTTGTATATTTTTAATAATATTTGAAAAAATATTACTTTTATGAAAATATATTTGAAGTTTCGAATTTTTTTATTTTTCAATATTTTTTATCAATTTGTACGATTGCGAAGTCATTTATGATGGATTGTCTGACACTTATAAATATTATAAATCTAGTTCTTTTAATTTATCATAATTTTAATGATTATTTCGTCCGTTTCTCTTTTTTTTCAAAAAACATTTTCTTTTTTTTATAATTTTTCTCATCTGCTAAATATTATTCTGTATTTTGCAATAGAATAGTATATAAGCCAATAATACAATAATATAATATAAGTCGGTGTGGGTTATTATCCTCAACCTCGAGTCTTTTGCCAATGTCATAGGACTTTGAGGACTTCATAGGATGCAGCATTTTAGCTATTCCTAGCAGTGCTTACTTCTAGACAGAGATCTCTGATATCGTTCCTGGATTCTATTGAAGCCACTTTTCTAGTTTAGGGATCGTAATCTCGTATTGCTTCTGCCTTTTGTGCACTGGAAGTACTCTGGTCTTACATAGGACTTCACACTTCTCTATCTAAATTGAGATTATGCTTTTATAAAAATTTATAAAGACCGAAAAACTATTTATTATAATTTAGGAGGAAAATATTTTAAAATAGTTTAAAACAATATTTATTTTCTTGCGCTTCATTTCTAAACAATAAACTATAAACTAATGGTTTATTTAATTAATAGTTAATAGTTTAAAGCCAATTTTTTATGAGCGGTGTTTTAAATTTTCTTTATTTACAATTATTATTTATATTACAATTATTATAATTATTATTTAATTATCACTAATGTATTTAACTACAGATAAATTGGATTCTAATTTCTATTTGTCTCATTTTTCTAAAATGATAATGATATGATAATTTCTAAATTTCTAAAATTTTATTGAAATCGATTTTCAGCAATTATGCGTACAGTTGTTGCATTTATATTGTTATCAATTTGTTTAATTCAAAAAAATTTCGCTGCGGATACGGTGAAGGTTACAAATAAAGTTTATTTCGATATAACGATTGGTGGTAAGGAGGTATTTCTTATTAATGTTTTGAAAATGACAAAATGAAAATATTTAGAATCTAAAATTTTAAAATTTGGAAATTAAAAAGTGATGATCATAATTAATACTAAAATAGTAAAGGAATGATAAGGAATAATAGTAAAGGAAGGAAAGAAAAGAATTTAATTTATTCGAGTGGCTTATCATTTATCATCAAATAAATATAGTTGATAGGGGGATAGAATGGCTTAGTGGGTTGTTGCTCATTTCAGAGCGCCGATTCTGAGGTTCTATTCCCCGAAGGAGTAAACCCGTCAAAAAATCACGGTTATGCGGCGACTCACCTGTATTTCTATCACCAAAGGACTCCCTATATATTTGTCCAGTATGATATACCAGAGGGGCGACTCTAACCAGTGATGGAGAGGGCTCTTATGAAGAAAAAATATAATAAATAAAATATGAATTAATGCAAATGCAAAAAGATAAAAATCCATATGTAAATAGAGTTAAATATACAAATGGGATATGCTTCTGTTGATTAAATGAATAAAAATGTTGGATATGGTTAGAAAGCTTTGCCAGGAAATTACTTGGTGAAGTACAGATGTTCGCCAGCACCACCTGGCATTTTGATGAGAAAGTGTCAAAAATTGAGAGAAAAAAATATTTTAAAGTTGGTAAGATTATCGACACAGACCGCGGAAAGGAATTTTAAAAGATATCTTAGATTAGATAAATTAGTCAAAATTTTTTTTCAAAATTTCGCATAAATTTCAAAAGTAATTAAAATATTAATAATTAATAAGATTAATAATTACCTAGGTAATTGATTAATTTTTTTTTTTTTTTGAAAAAGAAAATTCTGCGGAAAAATTTCTCTTTTAATTAACTAACATCGACGATGAATATAAAAATGTCCATAGGAGAGAAATAAGAATTTTTTGAATAAGACTAATGGTACCTTATTAATGGTAATAATCTCTCCAATTCTAAAATTTCAAGGAAATCGGTTAAAACGAATGAATAAATAAATGAATTTCTTTTGGATCAGAATCGATGCACGAAAGAATTTGAAGACATCTATTTTAAAGGATTTCGATTTCTAATCAATTTTAAAAAATATTTGCACATTTATTTATTTAATGGATATTTATTGTTTAGGCTGGAAGAATAGTAATTGGACTTTTTGGTAATGTTGCACCCAAAACTGTTGAAAATTTTCGAGCTCTTGCGACTGGTGAAAAAGGCTACGGCTATAAAGGATCGAAATTTCATCGTGTGATTAAGGATTTCATGATTCAAGGTGAGCTGTAGACAAGCTATTGTATTCATTCGTTTTAATGCTAGGAAGATAATATTAAATATTTTGGCAATTAATAAAATACTATTATTAATAGGGGGAGATTTCACGAAAGGAGATGGAACAGGTGGTAAAAGCATTTACGGTGAACGTTTCGCTGATGAAAATTTTGAACTTTCACATTACGGTGCTGGTTGGATTAGTATGGCGAATGCTGGTCCTGATACAAATGGATCGCAGTTTTTCATCACCACTGTATATATTTTATATATTATATCTTTAATTTTTAAACTTTTCAATTTATAATTATAATTTTAATTCGATTTAAATAAAATTCTATAAGTGAAATATAAAAATATTTCAAAATTAAAGAAAAAAATTACGAATTCTATAAAATTTGGTACTATGAAATAGCATTGGTGTGGTTCTTGACAATGTTTTTGCTATAAGTGAGAAGTCTTCTGTATTCGAACTATTAGGCTTATACCGTTAGGTACAAGAATAAGCGTTTCCAGTGCCATATCTGATAATCTGTAGCAGAAGCCACTTCTCGTTCCATCTTCTATATCCTTATATTTTTATATCATACTTCAATCTTTATTTTCAGGTGAAAACACATTGGTTGGATGGACGCCATGTGGTGTTCGGGAAAGTTCTTGAAGGTATGGACGTCGTCCGAAGAATAGAGTCAAGTAGAACTGAAGCTGGTGATAAGCCTGTTAATGATGTTGTAATAGCCGAATGTGGAGAAATTGAAATATCTGCTCCATTCGATGTACCAAAGAAACCCGTAGATTGATCAATTTAATCAATTTTTTTAAATTATTTTATTTAATTATTACTATTTATATTCGTATATTTTTTTTCAAATTTCCATTATTAAATCTTTTTTTCCTTTTTAAAAAATATTCCTTCAGTTTATGCTTTTTTTAACTGATAAATAACTTTTTCTTTCTTCATTTTATTTATCATAGCGATATTTTCACAAAACTTTTTTTATAACACCACCATTCAGTATTTTTGTTTTCGCTAAATCCATTTATTCACTACAAAAAAAATGAGACTATTTTAGTTAGAAAATTTATTGCTAATTAAAATCACATTATTAGTTTTCAGTACATCTATTTTATTTTCAATGATAAGAAATGAGAGAAAGAAATTAAATTAAATGATAATTGACCTCATTTAAAAGCAACAAACTAACCACTCAATCATTTCACTTCGATATCAGATGAAAATTAATCAAATCAATTTTTTTATTGTCACGAATAATTCAGTAAAATAAAATAAAAATTATCTTCGTCTGAACAAATAAACAAATATATATTTAATACATTTTGATTTATGCAAAAAAATGAAAAAATTTTCATCTTTCAAATGATTGCTAATTAATCATTTTAATCATTTTACACAATCTTCGAACGAATATTTTAACAATTTTTGCTAACCCATTCATAGAAAACTAAATTAAAAATCAATGCACTAACAAATTTAAAATGTAAATTATTTGCCTGGCTGAGTTCCATTGAAGTTCTTTCGCTTATGATGATGAAAGTAATACAAATGGATGCTAATCAGCCACCTCGAATTTATTTTTAATTCTGAAAGAGATATGCGCCGATAGATGTGCAGTTGAAACTATTTAAGATTCGATAAATTTGTATGCTCCACTCACCCCCCTCTCTTACTTTTCCCCACGTAAAAAATGAAAATGAAAAATATTTTGAAAATATTTTTAACACCTAAAGATAATATGTATTTTTCTATTGGATATCAAAGATCATCAGGATAATGAATTATTGTTTAACACTATTTTCCTTTGTATAAAGGAAAATATTTTCAATGACGCTTAACTTTTTATTATTCAAATACAAATGATCATAACTAATAAACACAGAATATGATAAAGAGATAAGAAATAATAAATGAAACCAGTCCACGAAAGATTACAAGCAACTAGCGCAGAAACTATTGGCATTTCTATATTATCAAATTTTAATTTTAATAAATTTAATAATATTAGATTTAAGTGAATTTTCTGCGAGGATATTTCTATACGGAAATAATATGAGATAAAAAAACGACTAATTATCGCTCATTCATCGAAAAAAATTTCTTTTGGTGAATGAAAGCGAAATGAGAACGAATCTGAAATAATGAAAATTTTGAAAAAACCTTTAAAAAAAAATAATTAAAAATAAAAATTAAAATAAATAAAAGAAATTCGAGAAGTTTCAAAAAAACTTAATTATAAATAAAATAAAAAAGAGCATTATACATAAAATAAAAAAAAATGTATTAAAGATATTAAAGATAAAGATATTAGAAAGCAATCGCATAGAAATTAAATTTTTAAAAATCCATTTTCTTAAAAGCAAAAGCTTAAAACAAGTAAAAGCTAAAGTAAAAGCTTAAGCTTAAAGGTTTACTCTCATCAGTGAGGAGCGAAAATCGAGCCAATGTAGTTTGAAATCGTTCAGCGAAAAAATTTCTTTCACTATTAATACGACATCAGATTTTTTTTTTTTTTTTTTTTTTTGAGCGACGTTTTTATGCTATATGTTTGCCAATTTAAAAAACACTATCTATAATCGTATTGTACATATTAAAAATAACCAACCAAAAAAACAAACAAAACAAATGGCACTGTATATATATAATAGTTCATTCACCGTTTAGAGAATGAATGCTCCTCAAAGTCTTCATCAGGAATCGGAACAAAAAAAATCCTGCAGTATTATCTTTCAAATAATAACTGAATTATTTTGTATTTTTGTTTACATATCATGAAATATCATAAAAAAAAAGTTAGAAAAAAAATCTTACCTACTAATAAGAGTATCCTCAAATTTATCTTTCTCATTTATCCGACTATGCTCTGCATCGTCCATTATTCCCATTTTACATAGTGATTCAGGTTCAGGAGCTAATAAACGACCATCTATTCGAGCCAGATTTAAAGCATCATTAGCTGTTGGTGCCTCACCAGTTAAAGATAAAAGTCTATAATTTTAAATATAAATAAAAATATTATGTTAAAAATTTTAATTAATTATATTGATAATTAATTATATGTCGTTTTAGCAAATTGTAGTCATTGATAACGTGAAAACTATTACTTTAATCGAAGATTTTTATGAAATGTTAATTCTTCCCATTTCATATAGTCGGATGCAACCGATTTGCTAGTCATCGCAATGCTTGCTCGACATGTACGTTCTGAAAACTTCAAATTCAATAGAACAATAGTAAAAGATCAACAGTCAAAACTGAACAATGGAAACTATTTGCCAAACATTTTATAAAAATGAAGATTTTTGAAAATATAAATATGCTAAAATGTATGATATAAAACCTTAAAAATATTTATAAAAATTCAATTTATAAAAAATCTTTTTATAAAAATTTTATTTAAATTTTATTTGCTCAAATTTTTTTGAAAAAGTTTATTTCGAAATTTACAAGAAAAAAAGCTGATTTATACTGAAAAAAAAGTGAATAAATGAAAGAAAAATCATATAAAAAAATCAACAAAAATATCAAAAATTTCATAGGAATGAAAAGATAAAAAATAAAAAACACTCATCCGGGTTTCGCAATTTTTGCTATTAAATTTTTTTAAAATTGTCAAGAATATTTTGAAGATAATTTCGAAACTTAATTTAATTAGCCAAGTTCGAGAGGACTGCAAAAGATATCAAGGTCATTAAAAAAACATGTTTTATGGAATTGCTGCAATAAATGATTAGAAAAAAATTTAAAATGCGAATCACTGGAAAAAACTTTTAGAAAAATTTATGAAAATTATCAGACGATTTAACCTTTCGCAAAAAGGCAAATAGGCAAATAACTAACAATCACCATTTTTAAGTAAGGTATTATCTAAAATAATTGTTAATTTGGTTAAAAATATTTATACTATTACTTTAATCGAAGATTTAAAATATTATTTTATTATTTAAAAATATTATTTCTGGCAGAAATATTTCTGCAAAGAATTGATTTCACTGAAATTATAGACGGGTCGTTACCATCACTAGTATTTTTTGATAATGGATTTATTCCGATTGAAAGCATTAGCTGAACTCCTGAATAATCAAGCCTTTCCTCTTATCTTCCTCCCCCTCTCTCCTCCTTTCTAAAATATATGCATATACAATTGAAACAATTTAATGAGGAAATCAGTAATTCTTTTCTATCAGCTCAAATAAACTTACAAAAGTTATTACTAAAATCAACATGAAAATGTCTAAATGAAAAAAAAAAAATAAACAAAGGAATGTTGCAAAAAAAAAAAATGAATTCAACGAATTACCAAAAATAATAAAAATCTCATTAGACGGTGAAAAAATAAAATGTGAAGTAAATAATAAAAAACAAAGTAATAACCTTTGTATGCGATAAATTCACTCCATGATTTTTTCGATATTTCACTTTGTCTCGTCGATCGACTATGAATTTGCCAAGAAAGATGATCATTGCTAATTTTTTCAGGCAAAATAATAACTCGAGAATTCGACGATGAAAATGAGGCATTTATCATTCGAGGTAATATGGCAATAACGAGGTAGAAACAGATAATTTTAAAAGTAACATCCTTTGAATATAATAAATATTGACTTTGATTATATAAAGTCATCAGTTATCAGTTATCATCAATGAAATCAGCCCCAGTAATGAGAAAAATAAAATCGTAGAAAGCAAGAGAACAAGAAGAGGGCTGGGAAACGTGGATATGTTATATTATTATTATGACTACGAAATTAGCCACTAATCAAAATAGGTAGAATTATAAAATTTGGCCTGAGGCAACGAATAAATTGTTCTATATATAATCAACATCGCCTGAAAAAATTTAAACAATTAAAAATTTTTTTTTACTACCAAAAACATTGATCGAAAAATCGATTCAAACAAAACAATTTTGTTTCATTTAAAATTGCGAAAAATAAAAGATTTTGAAAAATAATTCCATACATCAAAAAAAAAAAAAACGATAGAAATTGCTAAATGGCTAACAAAAAAGAATAAATATCGACAATGAAACTGTTAAAAGTGAAAACGATAAGATAAAGAAAAATTTGCTAATTTTGAAAGCTTATAAAAATCAGAAAACTAGTCGATTCTTTAAAAAATTACTTGCAAAAATTGATAAAAACATTAAAAACCAATTTTTTGTGAAAAATTCGTTTTTTTTAAAAAATTTTTCATAAGAAAAAAAAGAAAATTTTTATAAAAACTTTGATTTTATCGTAAATATTTGTTTTATATATTTGTTATATATTATATATTGTAAATATTTTATATTTCTAAAAATTTCCATTTATTTTCATAAAAATTCTGCCAAATTCTTTCCAACAATTATAAAAAATCGAAGTAGAAGCAATTATGAACAATAATCAATTAAATCACTTATATCCAGAAATGTTCCAGGCAGTGCTGATGGGTTGCGGTCGGTTACTTATCCCAGAAATATTCCAAATGGTGCTGGCGAGTGCTAATCTATCTCTTAAAACCCAAAGTTACTTATTATTAAGTTAAATAAAAGTTGTATAAAATTATTCAAAAATTTTTTTTTGGAATAAAAGTATAAGGAAGATGGAAAAATGTAAAAGAATATAAAAGAGGAAAACAAAAATTCCATCATTCTAAAAATAAACTGAAAAAACGCGAATTCAACTTTTAGGAGACAAAACAATATTTGCAGCATGAAAAATGAAAAAATATAAAAATCTTTTTAAAAATCTTGTAAATCAGCAAAAACAATCGAAACAATCGAAACAATTGAAAATTCAACTGATTGTGAGGAGATAAATGATAACAATACAGCTGAAAAATATAGAATGATAGAAATCACCCATGCATAACTGATAACCATAACTAACCAAGATAAAATTTAAAGCTGAGATAAACAGTACGGATGACTGATAATAAGAATTCAGATAATTGATAGAACAAGGCTATAGAACCTGAATATATTTTGGATGAAATCAAGTTTTTTAGCAATGATGAACCAAAAGATAATGAAATATACATTTTGCTATTGATGAAAAGCCGCTACATAATGATTTTAATGATTTCACGTTAATTACAGGAAGCACTTACTTCTATCGATATCGCATAGATAAGATCGTGTAGAGGCATTTAATAGAGGGTTTGGTATAACGCTAATTTAAAATTTGAACACATGAATAAGGCGGAAATGTCAAAATACGCTTAAGATGGCGAAAAAAGAAATTATATAAATAACCAGAACAGACCCAATGCCTTCTACCATTAAAAAGATAGTCTCAGTGAGGTTGGATCTTGCAGTGAATAACGCCTATGGAGATAGATATTGCATTACATAAACTCGATGCTTATTTGGAGAATTAATGAAAAGTTATTAAGAATACGACATCGATGCGATACTTAAAAATAAGTAACAGCATAAAAATGCATGAAACGGAAATAGCAAAAACTGTAAATTTGATTTATAAGGCCAATCTTCAACGGAAAAAATTAGAAATAAATTAAAAAATTCAAAAAGAAAAGATATTTGTGAATAAAATCGGCAATTTTATTTTTTCATTGCAATATTTACAATAATATTTTTAAATAATTATTATTCAAAAATATTACATAATAATTATATACTATTATAATTATTAATTTATATGATTATATAATTATTCAAAAAATTATTTTTTATTACTATTTTTTTGATGCTGCAAATTTCAAAGAATTTTTTATTTAAAAAAAGCTAAAATATTTCAAATTAAAATTAAAACTGAACAAATTTATTAAATTATTTTTAAATTACGCATAAATTAAAACAAATGAAAAATGATTTAAATAATTTTTAATTTAAAATAATTAATTTAAAATAAATTAATTTAAAATAATTTTATTTAAATAATACCAACAATTAATTTAAATATCCGAAATAAAAAACCTAAATATTTAACTAATCTAATCCATAATTTCCTCTTCCACCTAATTAAATTAAATATTTATTCGAAATTCGATGATTTTTCATTTTTCTAATATTTTTAACGCCAATTTTCCCTTTCAAAAAATCTGAAAATATACGAATGACTGTTTTTTAGTGTCCCGATCGATCTTTAGCACTCTTTTTCATCTACTAACTCTCAGCGCAGTTGGAAAGGAGAATCCTATAGTTTTTTTTTTACGTTGTAGTTGTAGTTAAATATAATCCTACCTCGAATGACAAAAGGAAAAGGAAAGGGGAGCGAAAGGAAGAAGATAACTTGCCTCTATAATAATTTACAAGGCAACCAAAGGCAAGGCAACCAAAGGCCATCCCCTGGATTATTTGCCTAAATTTGTCAAAATTTTTTCCAGGCCTCATTGAACACCACTCACTACCCTCTTGAATTTGATTATTCTTCTTTTTCTTATTCCTCTTTAAGACTTTCATCGTTAAGACTTCAATTTGCCTAATATCGTCTTAGGTTCAAAGTCTTTTTAATTTTATAACTTTAATAGCTTATTTCTTAAAAAGCGTAAAATAACCTCGATCCGCCGAAAACTCTTTGGTACCTCGTATATCTGTCGTATTTTGCGGAAAACCATCGCAAACTCCGCTAAATATCACTTTCATATCCGAAAACTTCTCTACATTTCTCTTCCCTTTATGCATTCGTAACATCGTTTAAAACCATTCTATTGCATTCATTTTCCTAGAATCGATTCTATATTCACATTACCTCCGCATCCTATCAAATCTCGTACTTTTGCCAAGGTCGCAATTATAAATTATAAAGTTACAAAAAATGGCATGAAGATAAATGGGGCGTTAAAGTATAGCAAGATCCATGTTAGCTAAGAACTGCAGAGGATTGGAAGAACGAAGCGTAAAGGTTCAAAAGATTGAGAAAAGAATATGGGTTTTAAGGAAACATTAGGGATTACGATATCTGCTTATCCACAGCATTTGTAACCGCAGCCACAGGATGGATCATTATTATCTTTTATTATCATTATGGGTTTTTTATTTTTAATTATTCTTATTGTTATTAATCAATGTTTATCATATGCGCTATACCTTGTGCGCTTAGGCTGATTCCACAGGTTATTAGCGTGAAGCGCTGTATGATCTGAAAGTGACAAAAGTTTTTTTTTCCACCATTCTAGTCCATGTACCACTTCATCTATAGCGAGGTGTATGAATCCTGTGGTGTCCGACGAAACTCAGGATACTAAATTATACTCGCTTGACCAGTACAGTTAGATTTCTCAGTTTCTCAGCAATCTAATTTTAATGCCGATAGCAAATCTATTATTTCTGATTGGGGATAGAATGGCTCAGGGGATTGTTGCTCAATTGTGAGTGCCGGTGCTGAGGTTCGATTCTCCGCGGGAGTAAATCTGTTCAAAAATCCGAGTAATACTGGCGACTCACCTGTATTTCTAAGGGATTCCCTGGCATGTTGCTCAATTGCGACAAGCTAGAGGAGCGAATTTGACCAGTAATGGTGAGGACTCTTCAAAAAAAATTTCTGGTTATGATCATTCAAATTGGTTAGTATGGTGGGAAATTTTTGTCGGGGAGTTTAAAAGTTGACGATAGAAATAAGGACAAGCCTATCAACATTCGGGCTTTTAATGGCAGATTTATTCCTGCCAGAGGCAAAATTCCAAAGCTGGAGGCGATAATTTAGACACCTGGCTATCCTTCCCTCTTCGATATGTTTCTCTGTTCACTTGCGTGTTATAATTGGTATTCAATCCGATATACACAACTGAATGTAATAATGAAAGCAGTACCTGATATCCATGTGGTACTTAGTACAGTACATACGCTTGGTGCTCAACATCAAGTTCTGACGCCTCATGCATCTATTGACAAGTTCTCATGCATTGTCAACTTTTTTTTCTTAACTTATCTAAATAGCCAGTAGCTTGGGTGTAAAGCAACATTTCCTCGATCTGCTTCCCGATAGGGGTACCAAACTCGTTGGAAGACGTAGGCGCCTTTCGACGTTTATATGACTCATAGTCACTAGGTCAGCGAAGCACCAATGAAATTTCCCCAAATTTCCCCAAATAGCGACACCCCCCTCCCAGTTAAGCAAAGCTATAAATATATTGGAAAACTAGCAAAAATTTAAAGGTTTAAAATTGCTGCACCAACAAACATGAACATCAAAAGATTTTTGGCATGATGACAACTGTATGCGGGGACTAACTTTGGTCTCGCAACGAAGAGTATTGTGCGCGTATCGTGCGCGCTGAAGAGAATGTGTGGAGTTGAAATGGAGAAATAGGAAGGGGTCATCTTGTAAGGTGGTGAGGCTTGTGGGTTGGGGTGGCGAGGGGGGTTATACGGTCGGAAATGCTAAATATGATATATTAACGGGATCAAGATGATATATTCTACGCTTCTAAAGGGAAAAGAAAGTAAAACAAAAGGAAGAAAGTAAAACAAAAAATTATTTCCTGGGTAGATATAGTGTTTAGTGGAAAACTGCGAAAAAAGAAGTTGAAAGAAAAGTTGAGTACTGATTATTTAAAATTTTTATTGTAGTTTTTATTAAATTTCACTTTTCATCCTAAAATTCTTAAAATATAAAAAGTAAAAAAATTAACAAATATGGGGAGGTTGGGGAGGTGGGGGGGGGGGGGGAGTGAGGAGGAGGGAAAGGGGATAAAATGGCCCACTAGGTTGTTACTTAATGGTTGTTACTATCATTTCACTCTATTGCTAGGCTTATGTTAGGGATTTAGAATTGGGGGAGCAGTAGTCTTGTCTTTCAAAAATCCGGATGGAATCGGCGACTCATCTGTCGCTAAGTAACGTCTTGGCAGAATTCGTCTGGTCTGATGAGCCAGCGAAGCGAGCCTAACCAGAAATGGTGAGCGCTCTTAGAAAAAAAATATGTATATATTAATAATATATATTAATCATGTATATTAATTAATTAAACAATAATACATGTAAAAAAAATTAATATAACAATAATATATAAATTTAATTTAATTTAATTTTACAACATTTTTAGGTAATTTATAGAATTTGCTAAAAAATCATTAAAGTGAAAAAATAGAATAAAAAAATTCGTTTTTTTGTCAATAAATCTCTATTGTTTTATTAATATTACTTTATTATAATGCCGAATCAGGAAAGGAAAATTTGAAAATGTAACAACTTGGAAATATTTTATTAAATCTGTGGAGTCATCCAGAGCAGTTGCGTGTTCCGTTTTAGAAAAAAAAGGGTGAACCAAAGACGATTTTTTATATAATCCTAACTCCATTTTATGTTTTAAGGATAATTTTGATAATTGTTCTTATCATTTTAGAATTAATAATGGATTTGGATGAAGCTGAAATTGAAGTAAATCATGGTGATGAAATGTCAGAAATGGTAGTGCAACATAAAATGCATGTTGAGGATATGAGTGACCTTATGGAAACATCACAATATGACCAAATTGGTTTTCCTTCTTTTTTTTAAACATTTTTTAAATAAGTTAAATAAATATTTAATTTATTATTATTTGTTGCTGCCAACGCAAACAATATGATTATTAACTCGACCTAATCAATTTTTTCATGCATTTAACTTGATTGATTCGCATAAATTGTGGTTATTTTATTGGACAGCTATGGTTGAATCATTTGTTGCTTTGGCTAAATGACAGGACAGTAAACTGTCATTAAAGTTGATACTGAAGGCTCTTCTCTCCCTTATTTTCTTTTAGCAGAGACAATTCAACTTAAAATATTGCCGTTTAAGAAATAGGTAGTGATTAAGGATTACTGATTTGCATAAAGAGGGAAAGCGAAAAAAAATGGTAGTAGTTTAATTTTAGGTGTAAACGAGAATATGGAAGAAGAAATGAAAGAGCAAGATGGTCAAGAAAATGGAATGTTAGGTGAAGAACATATGGAACAGGAAGACGATATGCATAAAGAAGAAGATTATGAAGGATATCAAGCTGGTGATGAGGAACATATGGGTTGGAAATTTTCAAACCTTCATTTCCATCTTTTCTTTTTTTTTCTTTTCGTAACCTTTATTTAAAAAAATAGAGTTTTTCGCAGGTGAAGATGGTATGCATATGAGAAATTACGCATTCCGTGGAAGCTTTCGTGGACCGAGAGGTTCGTGGAGAGGTGCAATATCACCTTATGGTAATGGGCCAATGGGATGGCAACGTGGTGCTCATAATCCCAACTGGCGTGGCAGATCAGGCCCTCGAGCACCGATGTATCATGGAGGATTACGAGGTTCTTCACATTATGGAGAATCTGAAGAAGAATACTTTGGCACCACAGGTTCTAATATGGGACCACGACCTCGAGGTTTTTTAAATCTTTTCTGTTTCCTAAGTTTTTTAAATGTTACATTGATTTTGTAGGCTCTATGCGAGGTAACAATTTCAATCGACCAATGCGACCATATGGCATACGAGGTATGGGTCCTAGGCCTGGACCATTGGGAGCCTACTGTAATGACAGAGGTGAGAGAGGGCGAGGTGGTGGACCACCAGGTGGTTATCCACGGACACCTTTTTATGCTGGTTACTCTGCAAACATGGCCATGGGTGGCGTACCGATGAATCAAGCTTCCGGAATGGTTCCTTTCGCGCAACAGTCTGCTGCTTCGCAAGCAGAGCGTTTAAAGAAGGTTCATGATTTGTCAGTGGTAATTCTAAAATATAAAGAAAAAAGTAATAACTAATATTAACATTCTAATATTAACATGTGCGCACTGTTTAGAAAAAAGATTTTAGCTGGCTGGTGTCGCTCCTGAAGAAGAACTTTGGGTAGAAACGAAATCACCGGAAGGTAAACCATATTATTACAATGCTGTAACTCGTGAGACGGTTTGGGAACGACCGGCTACAGCAAAAGTTATGGAGCAAGGAGAATTACAAGCTTTAGTTGAAAAGGATGCAAAAGAAGAAAAGGAACAAGGTAAGAAATTTGGGTGTTCAATTGTTTTATTCAATCTATTCCATTTAAACCATTTCAGAAAAAAATATTTTCAATGAAATATTCATTAGGTCTACTATACTGTTGAGCTCGTATTGTTGACGAGATCTTAAAAGGAAGCTTTTAGTTTCAGATCATCTGATTTTCTGATTTAAATAATGGTGCAATAATTGATAGGTCAAATTAATTAATTAATAATGGTTTGATGAGAAAAAAATTTTAAAATTTCCTATTTTTTTAATTTCTTAATTAATACAATGATATTCTTTTGTTGATGAAAGTTTTGATTGTTTTACGCAAAAATTCAAATCTAAGTATTGTTTTAAAAAAATGATTTTTGTTCTCGTTGATGTTTTCTTACTCTTTTGGTGCGCTGTTTAATTCAATTCTTTCAACAAATCTTTATCTGTCGTTGGAAACGAATATCGGTAATCATAATTCATCTAAACAGGATAAGTTTATTTATAAATAGTCTTAATATTTGAATATGAATCGAAGCTGGTGATTACTTGAGATTTCAAAAATATTTTTAAAAACTTTATTAAAATTCAAAAATTATTTGAGGCACTTTGATGAACGTGAAATATGATGAAAATTTCATGTTTAATATGAAAGTATCTGATATATTTTTGCAGCATGTGACGCTAGATATCACGGATAGGTTTCAATTTTATAATTTTCTTCGTTTTGCACCTCAGACTACATTCGATAATGAATGATATAAAGAGCATCATTGATTTTCGTGAGCAGAAAAGAGTAATTCTTTTAATAATTAACAAAGCATTCTTATAACTACTCTAAATTATGGGTTTGAAATGTAATAAAAACAAGAAACGATTATTTGAGAATGAATGAAAATTAGTATATTTAATTATTTATAATTTCATGAATAATTCGAATCACCAGCTTAATGCCAACCATTTGCTCAAATTTTTTTAACCAGCAAATAATAAAGAGAAGCAACAATAGCTAAATTTTGGTGAAGAATGAATTTGTTGTTGTCTAATAAAAAGTTTAGCGGCCTTTAAAAAATCTCGGACATTTTATTGAACATTGCGTGGATTGTTCTCTCTCGATCTACATTTTGCAGTCGATTGTGGTCAAATGTTCCAAACACATCGTAATGTGACGCTGTGTGAATGCGTAATTCTCCTTGAAATTTTCTTCTAAATAAATATGTGAGTATCACAATAAGTTTTCGTTTCGTAGGAAATCCATGGAAATGAATGACGCAACTGAAATTTTCTATTTAAAAAGGTGTAAAATTGTTATATTAAAATTACCAAGAATTGAAAATTCTGATAGAAATTTTATAACTTATGAATAAAATAAAATGAATTCAGTTTCTTATTTATGGAAGTGCATTTATAATTTTGTAAATTTTGTTATAATTTTTGTAACTTTCTGTAATTTGTAATTGTTTTGATTTTAATCTTTGCTACCCTAAAGATCTGCGAGCACATTGTGGTCTTTCATATTTATATTTGAATAATCTTCTTTTTGACATTTATCAGGAAAAATGGTTATTGCAGTGGCGAATTTTATTCATCTTTGTAAATGAATAATATGTATTGGAAGTAATTTAACCATATGTCTAAGTAATTTCATTTTCAGCGGCAAATCAATACGGAAATGCGGCAGCAAATGCTGGAATGCCTCAGATGGCTAATGCGGCTGGTGTGCCTCATATGGGTGCTTTTCCACCGATGATTCCTCCACCAGGTATTATTTGTCATAGTTAATTGTCAAGCTGTTTAGTAAACCGATTTTCTTCAATGAGTTCTTTTCTAGGGATATTTTTCTTAGGTTTTCCTCCAATGGTTCCTCCTATGATGTTTCCACCTCGACAAGTGTTTCCGCCTATGTTCGCACCAGGTTATGCTATGCCAGGAATGCCAGCAGCTATGCCAATGATGTCAGCTGAGGTGCTTTTTATTTTGTGTTTTTTAACATTCATTAATTTAATCATTAATTAAGTGCGCTTTCTTATTTACAGTTTTCGACAGTTTTTATTTCCACATGATTGTGTCTTTTGTTATCTGCTATTATTTCAGGGCATGTTCTCAGAAGCAGCACTGTGGCAAGAGTATACTGCTCCTGATGGACGAAAATACTATTATAACACTCAGACTCAAGAAACTACATGGGATAAACCAAAAGCATTGGAAGGTTCTTTTTTTTTTCTTTTTTTTGTTCACTTTTGTGTTGTAAAAATAGAAATAAAAATAGAAATATTTAAGAATATTTCTTGTAAAAATATTTCTTTTACATTGAAAGAAAAAGCTTGCAGCTTCTTCTGCTGAAGCTTCAGCAGCAGAAACAAATGCAACTGCGATAACGGAAGAACAGCAACAAGCTGCTGCCTTGGCACAACAACAGGTACATGTTTATAAAATTATGCTGGTAAAAACGAGAAGAATTATCAAACCCTACCCTACCTTATGATACTTAAGACTTTTGCTCTGTCCTTTCAGATTTCCATAAATTTTCCTCAAATTCCTTGTTCCCGGCATAAACCATCATGCTACTCTTTGCAATTATTTAAACTGTAGCCATTACTGAAGTATAGTGGTAGGTGTTAACAATAGAGATATTAAGGGATTAAGAAAATTGTTGAAGGGCTAACGCAGTAGGAAGAATGAAAAAATATGAGTGAAGAGGTAAGCCGAGGTTTTTCATGAAATATGACAGGTTTTCGACGATATCAGAAGATAACGAGTCGGCTGGTCATATTATTGCTGCCACAAGAAAATATCAGTGGGCCTACAACAAAGCTGCAAGCGGCAATATGGCTAATTTAGAGAATTTAGAGAAATTCCCATTGTTTAATTTTGAGAGTGGCAGAATGCAAAGAAATTTGAGGAAATATTAATTTAATAATTACTTTAATAATAGAAGTTGACAAAAGATTTGATAAGATAGTCGTTTAAAAGGATTTTAAGGATAGAGAATTTATACAGGTTTCGAAAAGTCTAAGGGATTAAGGCTGCATTAAAGAACCTAATGGCAATGCCACTAAAAGTATGGCAAAAAATGGAGTGAGGGAGAGCATTAAGAATAAAGCACAGCAGGATTCCGAGAAATATTGGGAAGTACAATATATTCTGCAGAAGTTGTTAGCTGTTGAACAGCTCTGAAATATCTTACCCTTATAGCCAGCGGAGCCACTTTAACCAGTTATGTTGAGAATCGTTAGAAGAAGGAGTGGGTAATGTTAGCTTATGAAGGTAGTATGAAGATAGATACTGTTGGATTGTTAAGCAGAATTGATGAAATTTCGAAGAGAAGGAGAATTTATTAAAAGTGTTTTGAGCAAAATGGATTTAATTCTCTCAAAATTTGATTTGAGGATATAGATTTCTTTCTACAGATATAGATTTCTATAGTTTCTTTATATTACCATAAATATTTTGGTGATCATATTAATAATCAATTAAAATTTATATTTTGCTGATTGTATTATATAGATTTATTATTAATGATTATAGTTCCATTATGGATATTTTTAATTTTTGCTTTGCGTGTAATTTTCTCTAAATTTTTTGTAAAATTGCATTTTAATATTTTTACCTTTACCTTTAAAATTTTGGGCCAAATTAGTTGAAAAAATTTTGGCCCATAATGGTAAATTTGGCCCAAAAAATTTCTTCAGGTTCAAGCGCAGTTGGCCGCTGCAAAAGCTGCTGCTGAAGAAGCTAGAAAGAAGGAAGAGGAATCCGCCGCAGCAGCAGCTGAAGAACAGCAGCAAGTGGATAAATCTAGACCAGTTAGTAGTAACCCAGTATCTGGAACTCCATGGTGCGTTGTGTGGACGGGTGACCATAAGGTATTTTGCGGTTTCATTGCGATTTCCTTTATCCATTTTCCATCATTTTATATTGTATCTAAATTTCATAGCCTTTCCTCAATACTGCTTTAGGTATTTTTCTATAATCCTTCAACTCGTACATCTGTATGGGAGCGCCCACCCGAACTTTATAACCGCCCAGATGTTGATTTGTTAGTATCTAAACCGCCGGAGGAGAAAAGTTAGTCTTTCATTTTTTTTCATTCATTCATTCAGTTAATTTATTTTAAATCAATTTGCTAATCGACTTTTTCTTTTAGAGCCAGCATTAGATGCTTCTAAAGAGCAAATTCGAAGCGATTCTGATAAAATGGAATTGGAGAGAGATGATGAAGAAAAGGTCGCTGATGAATCTGAAGAGGGAAGTGATGATGATTATCCGCCTGCTAAAAAAAGCAGAAAAGAACGAAAACTGTGAGTATAAGTATAAGATATAAATTTAAAAAATTTTAAAAATTTAAAATTTCGAACATATGCGTTCTTATTAATTAAATTTGAGAACCATTTTTACTTAATTTATTTACTTTTTGATACTAATTTATGTACTAAATTACTCAATTTATTTATTTAATTCACTAATTTTTGTGAATATTTTGTTTTTCTTTTTCTTTTTTGATTATTAGAGTCGAAATCCTGCTTTTTAAGTCCTATAATGACTGGATTCCCTTAATTTATTTTCTTTCGTTTTATTTTCTATGTTTTCTTTTGTATACCATCTGAATTCAGTGAAAAACGCATGGAGCAATTGGCGGCGAAGAAGGAAAAAGAAAGGCCACGACAAATGTTGGAAAAGCAAGTCGATCCAGCCATTCAAGCTGAATTACAAGCTCAAAAAGAACGTGAAGAAGTGATTTTCGCTATATATAATTCTCGAGTTTTTATTTATGATTAGAATTTAGACGTTTTGTCATTACATTGGCAATCTATTATCTAAAAAATCGAAAAATTTTCAACTTGTTCAAAAATATTTTTATTAAACAATTTCAGAAAATGTAAATGTATGTTAAAAGTCTTTTAGGTTCCGTTTGAACGTAGATTGCAAGAGTTTAAAGAAATGCTTATGGAGAAAAATGTCAGTGCAGGAAGTGTATGGGAAAAAGAGCTGTCGAAGATTGTTTTCGATAAACGCTACCTCCTTCTGAATGCGATTGAGCGCAAAGCGGTAATGCTTTAAGATATTGTTAATAGTAAAAGTATTTTTCTTCTCTTTTTTTTTCTTTTCTTTTTTTTCTTTTCTTTTCTTTGATGAGCAGGATTCGAATAATATTTTGTCCCCATTATATTTTATGTTATTTAAACGCTTTCTACTTTTATTCCATATTTTTCATATATAGGTACTTTCATTTTTAAGGCGTTTGAAGCTTATGTTCGTGAACGTACTGAAATTGAACGTGCAGAAAAAAAGAAGAGAGCAAAAGAGGCTCGTGAAAATTTCCGCAACCTTCTTGAAGAAGCGAAGCTTCATGGAAGGTTCTTTTTTTTGATTTTGAATATTGAAAAAATAATATTAAAGATGATATAATATAACATACCAATTTCTTAATATATAGGTCTTCATTTTCATCATTTGCTTCGAAGTATGGGAAAGATAGTCGTTTCAAAGGAGTGGAGAAAATGCGTGAAAAAGAAGATATTTTCAATGAATATGTTCAAGAATTAGAAAAAAAAGAAAAGGAAGAGCGGAAAGAAAAGAAAGAAAAAGTAAAGTAGTTCCATAAAAATTTGTTGTTTATTGGTTATATAAAAACATTGTAAGGTATAAAAGAAATTTCTTTCAGTTACGTCTTGACTTTATCTCTCTATTATCCGAGAAGAATTTGACGCGTCGCAGCAAATGGTCTTCTTTGAAAAAAATGATTGAAGATGATGATCGTTACAAAGCGATTGATCGATCTTCTACGCGTGAATCATTATTTCGTGAATATTTAGAAACCCTGCCCGAAGAAACGAATTCGGTTTGCTTTTCCCATTAAATTTTCATATTTTGACGGGAAAATTAAAATCTGGAATTTTTTCCTCAAATTTTCGTATTTCAAAAGGGAAGTAATTATTTTCATTTTTTTAGGATATTGAAGAGGAAAGTGATCGGCAAAAGCGAATGGCTGCTGAGGCAGCAATTCAGGAACGAAAAAAAGAAGTTGAAGCTGAACTTGGTGAGCAACTAAAAGAACGAAGCAAAGAACACGAGAAGCATAAATATCAAGAGCATGAGGATTCTTTCAAAGCATTGCTAGTAGATTTGGTAAGTCCATTTTGGTTAGAGTGCATCACAATATCTGTTACTTTTAATCCTCATCACTCATTTAAATTTCCATTTGAACTTTTGGTTTTTATTTTTAGAATTTTTAATCTTAATTTTAACCGTAATTTTAAAAAAATGTTTGTTTAAAAAATGAAAGGACAGCTATTTCTGTTCTATGGCCTGTTTTGATAATTAAAACTCTTTATTATATCTTGTTTTATCAATTAAAAAAATTGATACTACAAAATAATAACTACAAAATGGATTGAAGATATATTTTTTTTGATTTGCTTTATGAAATTGTATGTTAATGAAGCAGAATTTTGCATATTATTCAAAAGAAATTGAATTTATATGACCTGTAGAATTTAACTTAACTAACTATGCCACACTATTATAAGTACATGCGATCGAAAATATCTTACATGTTTGTGAGAAAAATTTCGAAATTATTTTTTTTCTATGATTTTCCAAGTAAAAATTAATTTTAAAATTAATTTTTATTAAATGAAGATGAATATATGACAATACAATATATGACAATATCTGCAGAATCTGAATGAAAGTCTGAAAATTTCACGTCATTATATAAAATTTTAAATTTTTCATTAGGTAACTTTTATTCATCAATAGCAATCATATTGTTCAACCGTTAAAGCAGAAAAATCATTCTATCTTTATATATAACATAACATATAGCTAATTAGAATTGCGAAAAACACCAACCATACTTGTATAATGAACAATAACACATTCACTTTCGATTCCTAGTAGAATTCTGGTAAGAAATACGAACTGGAAAATTATGTTCAGAAATCTAATTAAAAGGCGTTCCTAATATTATCATGAAAGTTAGCAACTGTCAATACGATACATTTCGAAAGTTTTAGCTTTTTTTGAAGATTTAGAAGGTTTTTCTTTTAAATTATGAAAATTTTTTAAAATTTTTATTATCATTCATTAAATTCTTTTTTTTTCTTAGATTAAATCATCTGATTATACGTGGCATGAAGCTCGTCGTATTTTGCGAAAAGATTCGCGTTATGAAAATTGTGATCTAATTGAGAAAGATGTAAAAGAAAGGCTATTTGATTCCCATATACAACATTTGGAGCGAAAAAGACGGGAAATCTTTTTCCAAGTTTGTTTTTTTAAATTTTATAATTTTTCTTAATAATTTTATCGAAAATTTTTTTTGTGGTGGTAGCTAGCAATAATTATTACATTTTCATTATTTTCAAAATTATTTGTTATATTATATTATATTTTATATATTATCATATTTTTTTTATAGCTGTTGAATGATACGAAAGATATTTCTCCTAGTTTGAAGTGGCGTGAAGCAAGGAAAATAATTGAGAAAGACGATCGATTTTCGAAATTTCCTATCGGTGATCGTGTCAGTTTTTCGTTTTAATTATATGCAATTTTTACATTTTGATTTTCGAATCTTCGAGTTTATTTTAAACAATTTTCAAGCGATTTTCAGAAAACAGAACGAGATTACAAGGACTGGACAGAAGAAAGAAGAGAAACTATTTTACGAGATTTTAAGGATTTGCTAAAAGAAACTAAAATAATTACATACAAATCCTTAAAAATTATTCAAGAAAACGAGCAGCATCTTCGTGACATACTTGCCGTTTTGGAAGTAACAGCATATTTTCATCTGTACTTTGGCTTAGATTCATTTTGAAAAATTCTAAACATTTTAACCATTAAAATTTTTCTATTAGTAATAGAATTCGGCTGTTTATTATCATCATA
This sequence comes from Dracunculus medinensis, assembly GCA_900625125.1. NCBI lineage: Eukaryota > Metazoa > Nematoda > Chromadorea > Rhabditida > Dracunculidae > Dracunculus > Dracunculus medinensis. The sequence continues at coordinate 971,887 of UYYG01001169.1, forward strand.
GGAATTTGAATTTTTATAATATTCTTAAAGTTCTTTAAATTTTTAGAACGACAAGAGGTATATTGTTTTGAACGATGCGCCCGTTGAACGAGAACGGCTACTTGAGCAATATCTGGAAGAATTGGATAAAAAGGGTCCACCGCCCCCACCCACTCAACAGGAAGCTGATCGGAGGCGAAAATGAAAAATCTCGTAAAATGAAAAATTTTGCTTGTTTAAAGTTTGTTTCATTTCTTAGAAAATACGAATAAATTTGATATTCCATATTCCGTCGCAGTTCTTTTCTTATCTTTCTTTCTTTTACCATCTTGTTTGCAGCGATCGATTGGCGTTTTAATAATATCTTATTTCCTTTACGAGCATGAACATTAAGGGCAAATGACGTTTGATCTGTCTTTTTAAAATTAATAGATTGTAAATAAGAAATAATTTTATGCTTTTTGAATCATTCCTGAGTTTTTACTTTTATTTACTATTTTCGATTGTGTTCTTTACATTTGTAAAATGGAATTTCGCATGAATTGTGCATGGAAATAAATTTTCATTGATTTTTCATTTCCATAATTGTAAATGTTTTATGGAAGTGTTAGAAAAAATAGGCTGAAAAATATATTAAGGATTTATCAACTATGATATGTATATGTTTAAGTCAACACATGTTTGTTTGTTTGGCATCGGCAAAAGTTTTTGCAGAGAGTTCGTATTCTTCGTTTGCGACCTGTCATCTTGGCATAAAAAATTCATCCTGCAAAAATAAGTGGTGTTTAGTACTGCAAAATGGTAGAATGTCTTGTTTTGGGTCGTTTTGTTATCTTTATTTCGGTCGTAGTAGTGCTGCGTTATTATACTATTATACTAGTAGTAAAGCGAACGAGGAATGGCGAGGATTGTTTGAACACATGTGACAAATTTCTTATAGTTAAAAGAAAAAGAAGATAAATGAAAAATTCAATTGGATTGCCTTATTCAAATCCTCATCGTTTAGAAACCAATTTCGTAAATTCCTTATGAAATAATTGTTGCGAAAACTTTTAGATTCTCTGTGAATCGGTAGCTCTTGTAGAACGAATGATTCTGATAAAACCAACAGCAATAACACAAAAACAATTGATTTTTGGGCAATCATTATTATTATGCTAAAATAAGTTTTATAAGGTAATATTAGCAAAACAAATTGCTGTTCGTCCCAAATTTTATCATTATATCACATTGGATTTTATCAGCAAGTTATAAGTTAAGTTATCATTGAAGACAAGATTTGCATTGAATTCTATAATGTGGTGGTCGTTATCACCAATCGTTTTCTTAATAACACAAAATGTTGTTTGATATATTGATAATGAAATAATGAGCATTGAGGAAATATATTTATTCTAAAACCTTGAAAATATATAATCTCTAATCTCGGCAGGTTAATTCTCATCATTTCTGATCAGATTTTCACAGCTTACCACAGCCTAGAATTAAAAGTTTTGCTGGAAAACCGGTTTAGCTATAAGCTATAAATATCGCTTGGATTTTTAACAATAATATCGGAGGCAAGAGTCTAATCCTTGCGCCTCACAATATCATATAATCTAAACTATTATTCACTCTCCTGTTCTGATAGAAGTGAACCTATTATTAAAAGTTTTATTTGGGTGATTACTGGAACTACAAATGGTCCCTCTATCTTTTTAAATGACTTTCCGGCAAACGAATTTGATTCCAACAATTACTGAAAACCGAAATGATGCAACAACAGATTTATATCGTAGTGGACACCACGTAATGGTGCAGCATATGAAATATTTTAACCACTTTTCGCCATCCCTAAAATTTCGTTAATATTTATAATTAAAATAGCCGTTATATTACTATATGACATAATGTTGAACAATTCATAGAAACGATTTAAATGAAATGATTTTTAAAAATATTTTTATTTTATAAATTTCATATTTGAATGAAAAGATTTTGAACGCTTAGGTGGACCAGCAATATATGGACTTAGACGATAGGAAAAGGAATGGCTTCTATTACTGTCGACGATGGCATCAGACCGCGCCGTCTTACCCTTCTAGCCACTGGAGCCGACTTAACCAGTAATGATGAGAGCTGTAAAAGAAGAATATTTGAATGAGCTTATAAAACATCTTTTTGTTTTTCAAAGAGCTCTCACCATTTCTGAGTAGAATGCACCGCTGACTTATTTATTAAACCAGGTCACCTCGAAAAACATTTGACGATAGAATTATAGGGTGAGGCAACAGTATTTTTTAGCGACAAATTTACTCTTATCTCTCCAGAAAATAGAATCGTCGCTCCGAAATGAGCGAAATCGACTCATGGAGGCAATTCCACCACCAAATGAAATAACTCATTATAACCAATTGTAATTGAAGATGAAAATATATCGACATTATTAATTTTTTTAAAATTTAAATAAACTTTGAAATTTCCATCTAATTAATTACAAATTAAGCAAAAAATTGCATTTGCCAACTAAATTGAAAACAATTGAACCAATCATTTCCAGAAAAAAAAATTTTTTTAAATGATTATGGAAGCATAACAAATAATAATAATAACAGTAAGTTATTTACAGATTTTATAAGCCAAATTTTTTTCGTGAAAACGAAAAAATAAATGAATAAATAATTTTTGCCTTCACGATTACACTGTTTAATAACTGGAAATGATAAATTTCTGTCGATGAATGAATGATAAATATTCACAAAAAATATTCACAGATATACTGATATACTGATAAATATTTATCAAAATAGAAAACTTTAAAAAAAAAAATTTGTGCGATATTTATCAGCCAGATGAATTATTATTCAAATCGAACTTCGAAGAATGTTGCTAGATGGTACTCTCTTCATGAGCCTATTACTTTTCATAATGGATCTTATATATTGGAACATATTTCAACTTTGAGTTTAACAATCGTTACAATAATAAGCAAATATTGCGACAAAAATAAATAGATTATTAAGGAGAATAAAAAATTTAAAGCCGAGAATTTTGAATTAGTTGGTTTCAATAGAAAAAATTGGAATCTGTGATCGAAAAGCGAAGAAAAGAATATATCTCGAAACAATGAAGCAGATAGGGAAGTGGTCTTAGCCGTTAGTCGATCTAATGAGGAAGGATCTAAAATTAAAAAAATATAAAATATAAAATTAACGAAAAGCATTCCGTATGGGGAATTATTCTTTATGAAATTATAAAATTAAACGAATAATTATGATAGTTATTTTAGCTCATTAACGAAAAAAATATTTTCATTTATAATGGATATAAGGAATTGAAAAATATGTTGAACATTAAAAATATTTTTTTGATGAATAGTTTAACATATCCGACTTTTAATTATTTTAATGATACCTAAATAAGAATAAATATTAATATTAATGTTAATGATAACGGTGATAAATTTATGAAAAATATTATTGCTACGATACGATAAATGCGCGCGATAAAAATGATATAATGAGCAAGGAGAAGAATAAATTTTGAATTTACTAATTCAACGAGTGAGTGAGTAATTAAAATAAAGCAGATCTGAAAATATATTCATTTTTCTATATCCAAAAGTAATAATTAGCTAGAATAGTATGAATAGTGGATTCGATGGACGACATAAAAGAAAATATGGATTCGATTAGTGCTACTTGATTAGAAGTTGAATGGTTAATTGTTGATCATCATCATCCTCTAGTAGGAATAAATTTAATTTAATTTAATTTAATTTAATAAATTTAATTTTAATTTAAGAAAAGAAAATCTGGTCGATTCAGTAAGCCAATGATTTCCTTTGGTAAAATAACTGACAAAAATTTCTTCTGATATTTTTTCTAAACAGCCTTACCACAAATGACGAGCGCTAACTGCTTACTTACTGTATTACTGCACGATGAAAATAAAACTATCGCTACATTGGATGGCTGCTGAAACTATCTTTATAATTCCAAAATGATTCATTTTACTAGAGATGAAGAAGATTTTTCCCTCTGTTTCTGCGTTTTCAATCGAGATTTTACATAAAACGACTGGATTTTTCTTACTAATCTAATTGTTTTGCTTATCAATGATAATAACTTTCATTATTTGATAAGAAATTGATAAACTTTTAGTTGGTAATTTGTAGAAATAATGAAATTATTTCAGCTAAAATTTAAAATAAAAATTAATTAAGAGTAGTGAAAAATAGCGAAAGAAGCAATCGTATTGCATGCTTTCTATGAAAAAAAAATATTCAAATGATGATTTTAATCAAATAAATGATGGACCAAAGCGAATCTTGAAAAGCGCATATTAATTTAATGAATATAATATGAAAAATTAAATGAATAAAATAAAGAATTTCTCATTAGTTAATGGACTGTACTTTATTAAGCAATCAGCAACCATCATGAAAGAATAAAGTAAGTAAGCATGAAGTAAAGTTACCGCCAATCTAAGGCTGTATATGCATTATATATTATATATATATATATATAATATATATATGTATTTAAGCTATTTAAAATATCCTAGGATTTTTTTAAAGAGTCCTCACCATTATAGATTATATTCGCTCCGCTGGTTCATCACACTTAGATAAATACACCGAAAAATCCTCTTGGCGATAGAAATATAGATAAGTCACTTGTCACGCGGTTTTGCTGACAAATTTGCTCCGACGGAGAACAGAACCTCAGCAATGGTTCCTTGAATTGAGCAACAACCCACTAAGCCATTCCATGCACCAAGCCTTAACCTTATGTATACAGCTAATAATCGAGCGAAGGAATATAGTTAAAAAATTCCATCTTGATGGTTTTGCTCGATTTTGAAATATTCCATCATAAATTATTAATCTTTTCGAGCATCGTATAAATGCGTAAAAAATTATAAAAAATAGGAAAAAAATGAAGTTGGCGGGTAAAATAGCATAGCTATTGTTGTGTTTAGTTGTATGTATTATTGAAAATGTGAGAATTTTTACGATAGTTTTAAAATAGATTTAAGCTAAAATATATAAAAATTTAAATTGGGTCGTCTAGTTCATTTGGTAATTTATAACTGATTCCAGATCGATTATTTAATTATTTATCATTTATCACTATGTGATAGCTACAAGTTTGCATTATTTTTATTCCGTCTGTTCAAATTTTAATAAAGTCGAATGGATGTTATTTCCCAATTTTCTATTAATTTTGGTCTTTTTTCGAGATGTTTAGCAAAATTCATTAAAAAATCTTTAGAAAAAATTCATTGCTTATATATCTTTCAAAAATTGGCTAAAATTTAATGTTGTGCCAAAAATATTCATTAAATGAATAAGGTATCGTTATTAATAATTAATGGTTGAAGGAGTAAGAAAATGCATAAATCCATAATTGAATTATCATTTAAAATTGTCCAATTACCGATTGAGGTACCCAATGATGACCTCACCTATACTTCTGTCGCGAAGAAACTCTCTGCACAGTCTAGTGCGATAAGTCAGGAACAAGTCTAGCCAGCAGTAGTGAATGCTCTTAAATTATCCAATGAGAAATTAATGGATTAAAATTAATAGTTAAATAATTAGATTTAAATCTGATCAAATTGAATTTTAAACTTCCTATAAATTTCTAGGTCGACTCATTTGTATTTCTATCACCACGCAAATCTTTTATTTTTTTTGAGATTTTCATTTAAATAATAAATAGTTCATCGAAATATTCAAATGAGTTATGATCTAGAAATGCTTAATTTTGTTAGACGATGGTGAAGAATCGTTATTTCGGATTTTTTGTCCGAAAGAATCGGATCTTTTCAAATCTTCAATGAAGGAGATAGGATGGTTTAGTGGGTTGTTGCTTAATTCGGGACATTGACACTAAAGTTCTATTCCCCCAGGAGTAAACCTGTCAAAAAATCCGGGTGATGCTCGCGGCTCACTTGTATCTATCTATCGCCTTTATCGCCAGGGATTCCCTGGCATATTTGTCCAGTGTGTCAAGTCAGCGGAGCGAGTTTAACCAGTAATGGTGAAATCTCTTAAAAAAAAATTTCAATGAACGAAAATTCTCTAACAAATAGATCGAGCTTATGGGGATAGAATCAAAATCAGTCGATTCTTATAATCATTTTATATAACTATTCCAACTGTATATTGAAAATAATTCGTGAAAAAAATGATATCGTAGAATAATAGAGATTTGATAAAACTAAATCATTTAAATGAATCGCTTAAATTTTCTTATCAGTAGTTGTTTATTATTAATTTTTTTCTTTTAATCTTCGCGTGGGTTTTTTTTTATAATTTAGCTAAATTTTTAGCAATTTTTCTACCATATTTGGCCAAAATAATTTTCTTTTTGAAATTTGTCTAGACTGAGCCAATCGATTTAAAGCCTTTTTTTTGATTTCGGGTTAAATTATAATTACAATATTGTTCAAAAATTGCTATCACAAAGTTAGCAATTAGCAGTCAATTTATTGGCTTCATTAGTTTGATTGACAAGAAATCTTTTTCGAGAATCGTTATTTTTTGGAAATATACATTTCAATTTATTTAGCCCAGAAGAGAATTTTTTGTTTAAGAGAAAAAAATTCAGCGCAACTATGAAAAAGTCGCCTATATCTCACGCTTTTTGGAATAGAACTGTAATACTTGGTGATCTAAGCCAGAAGGCTGGAGAACGATATGGCTCAATGTGTTGTTGTTCAGTTCAGAGTGCCGAATGGTGAGGTTCTAGTCCCTCCAGAAGTAAATAGTTATTGCGGGTTATGATGGCGATTCTATTTCTATTGTCAAGGGATATTTATCCAGTGCGATATGTCAGCGTAGGAAGTCTAACCAGCGGTGAGTGGTGAGAACTTCTTAAAAAGAAAAGCTAAAAGACCACAACAAAGTACAGCAAGTCGAGTAGATTCCATACATACATACTACAGCTATGATAATGATCAGATTAATCATAAATCGTGTATTATAATATTCTTCGTTTTAATCAAAAATTGAACTGTCAATTCATTTCAATTGTCAATTTGATAATTTTGATATGATCATATTTATAATAAATAAGAAAATTATAAATATAAAATAAAAAAATATAAAAATATAAAAAATATAAAATATAAAAAATAAATAATCGTGATAAGCTTGAAGAACATTTCGATACATCGCTGAATATAGTATATACATTATTAGAATATTAAATCGAAAAATATTTTTGCATCATTTCTAATCACTGTCGGCATTATCAATGCGAAAAATTCTTGCAAATTATTCAAATAATTTATCCAAACATATAATTACAATTTTGACAAATTTTGACAAATATATTAAATAATAATGATTATAATAAATGAACAATAAATAAACAATCATTTAATATATAATTAAAAATGAATATATATAATAAATTAGGTGAAATTTTCCCAGCTTAATCGCATAATTTTGAACGTAAAAAGAATATTTTGTCAGATTAAATAATATTAATATATTTGAAGAGGAAAAATTAATTTTTTTTTCAAAATTATTCTAATAAGATCTTAAATATATGCCTAAATTTTTACTATATTTAAAATAATTTCGATACTTTCGAAAATTTTTTTCAATATTTTTAATATTTGATATTTGAAAATTTTTTTTTTTGCAAATTTGCAATAATTAAATTTTTTTTTGTAAAATATTTACAAAATCAAATGTTGAAGAACCATTTGCCTTTGAACGTCAAATGATTGATAATATGTTTCGTCGTGATTCAAATTTTCATAAATTTTTCCACCATTTTGGCCAGGTATTTCAGTTGTAATCTAAATTATTTTTAGTTATTTTTTATTAAAATTAAAATTAGAAATTTCACTATGAATGAGAAATGATGAAACTTAGTTTGAGGGAAAGCTGTAATTAAAGTTAGCAATTTATTTCATTCTAATGTATCTTTTATGAGTATAAATATATATTATTTACTTTATTCGATCTCATATTGAATCAGATTGAAGAAATAATTTATTAACATCAAAATCATTACACAGATATTTAAAATCATTGAAATTTATTTCAAATTCAAATATTCAATGAAATTCAAATATTTTAAATGCTGACATTAAATTCTATAAATATTCATTAAGCCGACAATTACAAAAGTGTATATAATAAATTTTATATAATAAATAATAAAAGTGTATATAATAAATAAATGAATAGCATTATAATAAATCCACAAATCTAAAATAAAAATTATATTAAAATATAATATATTATATTGTAAATACAATATATTAAATATTAAGTATACTAAATAGAAATATATATTAAAATAAATACAATTAATAATTATATTAATAAATAAATATAGTTAATAATAATAATTAAAACATTAGAGTGATAATAAAAATATAAAGCGAGATAATAAATAAAAAGAAAAATAAACCTGGTTGCAAACGAGATAACCAACAAGTTGATCAGCCTTACTGTAAATCGAAAACACAAATCTTCCTTCATAATTTGCAATCGAATTTATATCCTTATAATTTCCCATTTTTTAATAAAAATATTTTAATTTATCGATAGTTTGGAAAATTTTTCTAGTTTTTTTACCTTTTATAAAAAAAAAAAAATTCGGAGAATTTATCATAGTTGATAGAAGAGATCATTTAAGAAATTCGATACGATTTAAATTAATATTAAATATGATTATTTTGCAATTTTCGTGCTTTTTTCTGTTATTTTAATTTGCACTATTTTATAATTTTTCTTTAATTTTGCGATTTTTGAATTGAATTAGCCGAAATAATCTTTTGCAAATAGTATTTAAAAAGCGAATAAATAACGTGGAAAAAATATATTTTATAAAATATTTTTTTTTAATAATAAAAATTTTGGCAAAAAATTTGGGCAAAAATGAAATAATAAATGGTATCTTACGATGGCGAACAATATAAGCGTTTTGACTTTGGTGGGAATAAAATCTGCCATTAAAGTTGAAATCAGAAAAATATTTTGGCTTCGCCAATAATTCTATCCTTAGACCAGTAACTGGTGATGTAGATTTTAGTGCATTATTAATGATCATTAATTTTTCTTAGAATTTTTCTTAAAACAATTACTTGTAAAAAGATGCTTTTAGCAGGGCACACACCAGAATACAGACCATTTACTGCATTGCATATTGGTAAAACGCTGAACATGCAGAGGGGTACACCTAATCTTCCAAGCTAAAATGAAAATTGGCTTTTTCTCAAATTCAACGAAATTGACTACTTAAATAGAAATTAAATGAAAATATGACTGACTTGAAGGGTTATTCCATGATTGGGACCAGCAATGCCAACGAATGTATCGATGAATCGAGTTAATGGTTGGCCAAGATTTTCTCTAGTATCAACACATTCACCTGAATTTACAATTTTTTAAAAATATCCAAGGTAAAAATTTATTTTTGCAATCTCAAAAAAAGCTGGGTGAGTGAACTCAAAAAAAACTCACCACCTAATATAGCTTTTCTTGCAATAGGTACACCTAACGAAAATGCAATAACATCTACAGCCCGTCCAGTATACAATCTTACAGCAACAATTAACGCTCTAATCTGTAATCAAGAAACTTTATCAATGATAAAAAAATTTCTTCCTAGAAAAAAGGTATAGCCTCTGTTGCAATTTACATTTAAGGGAAATGGTTTTCTACAAGTATTTCTATTTTGGTTTGCTCAAAGAGTATTACAATGAGATGTTATGACCAGAAGTTCATTTTGAGTAAAGAAGCACAAATGATTTCTACCAGCGATTCTAAGCAAATTTTTTATTGTGCTTTAGTTGAACTTTGAATATTATCTAAGTACGCCATGCAACAAAGGAATATTTCTTTTATCAACATAAATATCAGGTTTTATTCGCTAGAAATATTAAAATAAATGCATCGATAGTTAATGAAGTTCAATTGAATTAGATATATTCTGCGCAATTAAAAATCTTGGAAGAAGTAGATTAGCTTAGTTAGCTATTGTTCTCATTTCGGATTTTCGCACAGGATAAACCTCAGATTCTCATATAGAATCCTTATTAATCGACTCTCAGTAGGAGTAAATTTATCGTCCAAGGATCCGAGTGATATTGGCGGCTTACCTATATTTTTTGCCATAAGATGACTTCCTAGTAAAAAATGATAAGCGAAATGAACCTAATATTGAGAGCATTTAGAATAAAAAATTGAAAATTTGAAATATCATTTTTTGCATTTTGGATTTTAAAAAATTACAGCGGCATATTAATTAATTGATATCAATGTTATTTTTTTAAAGAGTCCTCAGCTCACCATCACTGATTAGATTCGCTCCGCTGGCTTTTCGTGCAAGGCAAATATGTTAAGGAATCCCTTGGCGATAGAAGCACAGGTTAATTTTGCCAACATCACCCGAATATCAATGTCATATTAGGCGTTAATTCATTAATACAATAGAACAATAACTAATCTATTTATCAGTGATTCATAAATAAATAAATGAATTGCAAATTATACGATTTTGATTCCAACCTACTGAAATTCGCATGGCTCCCGAAGAATCGCCTAAAGGTTCAGTGTTCTTTGGCCGAAAAATTTAATCAAATTTAATTTAATCTTAATAGTCTCACTATAGCCTATTAAACCAGAATCTACATATTAGAATAAGAGAAATAAATAAATAATAAAAAAATTATTCAATTTTTCAGGATACACAAATCTTATATAGAATCTTTTAATATTTATCAATCGACTATTTTTCGTTAAAACATACTTGTTTGACATATGAGCAATGCATTGAATAATGAACCCATTGGAGCGGATTTCCTTGAGATCCATTTGCATAAGTGGTACCATATAACTCTGACCATTTATAACCGTTGGAACTAAAAGGCTTCCTTCAAAAATATTCATTAATTTTCAAAAAATTTTAAATGAAAAATTAAAAAAGAAAAAAAAGAAAAAAGAAAGAAAATTTTAAGCGATCATTAAAAAATTGTTAAATATATTTCTCGACGGATAAATTTGAAGATTGCCACAAATACAATGTATACATATTTTCTGGATTTTCATATAATAAAATAAATATATGAAAACAAAAAATTAATCAATTATTTTTGAATAAAAATGAACTAGAAATGAGTAGCAGCGGCAAGTGCTTTATCATGAGCTCGATCTGATACACCATGCACAAATACGACTGGTTGATGGATTAAATTCTCATGTCTTGTTGATTTGCCACCAAATGATCCATAGTGTCCAAGATCTGCTCTAAATAAAATAGCATATAACAATAATAATAATATAATAAACAATTTTTTTCTAAGAAACAGAAACAGAAAATCAGACAAATTTTGCCAGAGCCACATGGTGATAAAAATTTAGATAAATCACTACCACCATACTGATTTTTGAAAGACAGGTTCACTCCTATCGAATATAGATCCTCCCTCAGCATTCTCCGAAATGAAAACAATCCACTGACCCATTTTACGGATAAAAAAGCTTCCTCTAAACGGAAGTCTCATGTCAATAAGTTTTATTTATTTTGTTTTATTGAGCTGAATATTGTCGAATGTTGCAGGAAATAATAAAAAATAATATAGTAATAAATGATAAAATAGCAGGATTGTTAACAGGAAAAAATAATAAAAGCAATAATAATAACAATGATAATAATAACATCAATAATAATAAATAATAATAAATAGTAACACTGATAATATAATAGTAATGATTTCTAATAATAATAGTAATGATAACAATAATAATAATATAATAATAATAATGAAAATTTGATTTGCTAAGTGGCTTCATTTCTATTTTTATTTTATTTATTTTGATTTTAAACATTTAACTATTTAATATTTATCAAAAATATTTTTATTACTAAAATTTTTTTCAGTAAAACTCAATAAATGCAAGTTTTAAATGAATGAATAAATAAATAATGAATTTTTTAGTAAATATTAGCAGTCTGGGATTGGCGTCATTTCCTTCCTATACCTTCAGCTTCATAAGAAAAAGCCAGTCGTATTAAAAAATTCCTGTAATACTTCAACTGCATTTTTAAAAACCCTTCCGTTACTATTATTGTCAACATACTAATTATTATCATTATCATTGTTGTTATCACTATAATTATCATTATCATTAGCCTTTAAATCAAAAATAAAAAATACAAATTTACCGATTTAAAACTTTTTGAACGTCTTCGCCATATCGTTCAACTAACCAAAAATTGAAATCATCTGTAAAATAGGCGACAACATTTGTTGCAGTCAACTGTAGCAATAAAATTTGTTGGATAATTGCTGTCATTAAAAAACTTTTTCTGTAAGTAAGGTTTTTTTTCTAAGTTATCATTAAAAATTCTAATAATAGCATTGTTTATATTAATAATTAAGAAGGCTTTTTCGCTATAAAACCACACCAGAGGATTCGAAGATAACGGAAGATCACACCAGCAGAAAAAAAGATTTCACCATAAATGATAGTTTTTTTTTCCCAAGTAAGGATCGGCGAATAATAACTTAGTTTATCATGCTGGATTAAAAAAAGGCTTAGTTTTTGCCTCCGATAGATTTGGTAAACCACTTTTTCTTCTATCACCAAATGTCTTCGTGGTAAAAAAAAAAAAACCAGCGGAGCGAACCTTACCAGAAACGGAATATTTTAATTTTCTTCGGCAAGGAGCTCAACAAAATTATAATTGGAAAAGAAAATTAATGAAGAAATGACAACAGAAAATACTCAAAAATTTATAAAATTATTATTCGTTTTTATTCATTAAATATTTATTAGTTTTTTATGAATGAAATAAAAATAATAAATGCACTTAGCAGGTTTCAAACGATTTATTTATAGTTTACGACGAACAGAAATATTTCTCTAAATGGCAATTAAATTTAATCAGTTTAAATAGCCCTTCGAAGAAAAATGCAAACACATATATATGAGCCGATTTGTTCAAAATTTATAAAAAATTAGGAAAATTTTCCAGAACTATTTGAATTTTTCATGTGATTAATCGGCAAATAATATTGTTCATTTATTGATAATGAATCATAGTAAATGAGAATTATCGTTGTTAAAATGCGAAATAAATTACAAAGGTGATAAATATAAATTGTTCATATTGTTTTTGTTTTAATGGCGATCTCGACCTATTCTAAATTTCATCGCGGAAGATACTGATCATTTCATTTTCCCATAATTTTTTTCATTCGAACTATTGACCATTGAAATAAATCACTGTTAAATATGAGAATGCTTTGCTTTACTGTGATACTCATCGAGGTTCCAAAGTTAGGCTGAATAGAATTATCTGTGAAATTTTTTAAAACAAATTTTCGTGAATTTTTGTGAATTTTAAATTATCTTCGCTAACACTATTTTATTATAAATTATATTTAATACTTCCTTTATATTTAACACAACATTATAAAATATTCAGTCTTGTAAAACATTCTATATTTCCCTTTTATCGCTCGCATGTAGAAGAGATTTTCTATTCAGAGAGTGGTACCATAGGATATGCCATTTGCTATTTATGCTTCTTTATCTTTTATTGTACGAAAGTTTTCCTATGATGGTTTTTAGACAAAACAAATAAATAAATAAATTTTATAGTTTTGAATTTATAAAACGTGTTTTTACAAAAAGAATGAGATTGATCATAAAAAATATTCTAATATTCTATTCATAGTTTAAGTAAAAACATTTGATGATAATTTAAAATTTTTATATTTTATACATTAAAAATACGAATAGGGCAATAAAATCCTTTAATGTATATACTAAAGCATAATAAATAATAATAAAATAATTCGGAAAATATTTAGAATGATTTAAAGAAATTAATAAAACATTTGGAAGGAATAATTTAGGGAAAAACCGGTTGGCGGTCATTTAGGCGGTCATTGAATGATTCGAATCAATTCAGTCACTATATTTCTTTGCAAACTATGTTGCGATAAATCAATCCCGGATGAAAGTATTTGATAATGCACCGGAAAAAAAAGTTCTCATAATTAAGCACTATTAATTGCTCAATATAGAGTATTTATGAGTAATGGAAGAAAAGATTTTCTATTCAGAGAGTGGTACCATAGGATATGTCCTGTTCTCTTGTTTCATAACCAGTATTCTATTCTTGTCGATCATGAGCATGACATGAATATCCTTTATGGAAATGTTGGAATAGAATTGAAAAATTTTTTTATTTACAAATTTTTATTTATATTTTTTATTTTCATATTTTTATTATTTCATATTTTTAAAAATTTATAGAAAAAATACTGATAATTCGATAAAATGTTATATTATGGTAATAATAGCTATTTATTACTATAGAATAACTAAAAAACTTGGCTGATAATAGAAATATCTTATCAAATATCTCAAAAATTTCATTTAGATTCAAATTAAATTCATGTGCAGCCAAATTCAGCAGCAAATTTTCAAAATATAGATTGATTACCCAAAAATGATCCGAATTTAAGCACCATTCTTAAGAAAATAATTTTTTTAAAAGAGTTCTCACCATCATTGGTTAAATTCGCACTGGACAAATATGCCAGGGAGTCCATTGGCAATAGAAGTACGAGTGAGTCGCTAGCATAACCCAGTACAGGTTTACTCCTGCGGGGAATCGAATAGAAAACCTCAGTACAACCTCAGTACAGTACAATAGGAAACCGCACTCCGAATTGAGCAACAACCCATTGAGCCATTCTATCCCCAAATACACACTTTAGAAAATATATACTCCTCTAGAGTTTTGATGGTTCATTGCTCATTTGAGTCTAAGGAAAATAAGAAAATAAAAGAAAATAAATATGAAGATGCAATGGTTCTGTTTCGAAGACGGTAGATCCTATTGCCGAATACGGAAATCCACACTATTGAACTTTAACCTTTACTAAAAAAAAAATGAACGCATAAATCGTTCAATGACATCGGCTTATAACACTATTGGTTATTGGTTGACGTGACTGCTCTAGTTTGTCGCATTAGACAAATATGCTTAACGAATTGCTTAGCGATAGAAGTGCACCAAAGTGAATCGTCGAACCGATTGGCTTAAAATAGTGGAAAAAATGAATGAATTTTTGAGGCAAATTGTACAAAAATTATTTTATCGAATTGAAATTTTTATTAAATTTATTAATTTTAAAACTAAAATTAATTAAAATTTATTTTCACAACTTGATTTATTGTTTTATTATTATTATTTTTTCTTTTTTTTCTTTTTATCTGAATTTTTTATTTTGTTTTATTTAAATAATTCTTTAATAAAATTGCATATAACGATGGATACAGAATCGATGAATAGCCGCCGAGATTCAAAGAGTAATGAATAAAATCCAAATTAATCAACCTTGGAACCTATTCGATTAGCATAAGTGCTAAAAAGCAATTTCGCAAAAATCGTTTTTGTTGAACGAAAACGATATTCACCGAAATTTTTTATTTTAAAAATTCTGAGCTGTTAAAGCTAAATTCTTTGTCTTAAAACGATTTTTTGAAATTGGATTTTCGCCAAATTTTCAATTCCTTATTTTTATATTTTTATTTGACCTGAAATCCGGTGTTCGGTCCACTATTTCGTACTGAAGATGGTTTTTCGATGTTTCGAATTCTTTTTTTTTGAATATTTTTATTGTTTTAATTTTTATTTCCTATCTTAATTAAATGTCGACTTTTATCAATTTTCGATCAATTTTATCAATTTCGAGTTTTCTAAAAAATTTAGAAATTATATAAAGATATTTAATTCATTTAAGTCGGTGGTCGTCAGACTGGTGACTAAGGATCTATGGCGATTCTCAGGTGGTGCGTGGCAACCTAATTCGAGTTTTATATATTCTTATTCTATTTGAATGGTAACAAATAATTTTTAATTATTTTATTACATTTGTTCAAATCTCTTAGTTTTTGAAAAATTTAACAAATATTTCACGAATTTAAAACTTGAAAATGTGATTACGGATTCGTAGGTGTTCTCTTTAGAGGATAAAATAATTTTGTTTGATGACCACTGCTTTAAAAGGATTCAATGAAAAAAAAAAAGAAATTTCAAAGCAAAATTTTGGAAGTGAAGCATTTCAAATATATTTGAATATTTTTTCCGTTTTTTATAGTGGAAATCTTTCATTTTACAGTATTTTTATTTTTATTAAAAGAAAATAATTTTCAGCTTGATGAATTGAAAGGAAATACTCGCGGAGTTTCATGGATATTCCGATAATTTTCGTGAAGAAACTTTCACGACTAATTTGGTTAGTTTATTTTCGTTTATTTTTTTCAACCTTTTTCCATATAAAAAGAATAAATATTTTTCTTTTTTTTCTTTATTAGTGAGAATAATTTTTTATAATAATTTGGCTCGATCCATTCGCTGTAAATTTGAAATATTTCCTATCGATCCGGCCTGAAAATAATTGAAGCCATTTTTTTCTCAGCCTTATATATTGCTAAGTTCTCCTTGTGTTCAAAATGTCTTCATTATGTCTTCATTATGTTTTATTAAATTTAGTTTTTTTTAGAGACATAAATCAGTTTATTTGCTTCTTATTTCGAAATTTTTTTTATTTTTTATGTAAAAAATGAATTTTTTAATAAATTTTCATTTAAAACATCATATTTCATGGAAACTTCTCAGGATTTTTTTTGTTTCTTAATTCGAAACAAAAAAATTCATTTTGAAATTTTGAAATTTTTGAAAAATTCGAAATTTTTTTGCCAATTTTTATAATGGATTTTTTAAATCAATACATAATTTAACCAATTTGGATTTCTATAATTCCTCCAGAATTGAGAATAATCTCTCTCTAAAATAAAAAGACATGTCAATTTTAAAGTTATTTTTCATTAATTTTATAAATTATGTCCTGAATTCCCTCTTTTTTTTGTTTTGTTTCATTTGTCAAAAATAATAATAAAAATAAATATAAAAATAAAGTCTTTATTTTCATTATTTTTTAACTTTTAAATATTCAAAGTTATTATTTTGTCTTTCGTTCGTTTAGTTGCTGTATTTCTATTTTTTAATTAGAATTTCGAAAATGTTTTTTAAAAGCATTTTTCTATATTCTTTTTTTATCTTTTCATCAGAAAAGGTATTATTTTTATTTCTTAAATAATTTTAATTCGTTGATAGAAACGTCGAAAAATCTTTTCAGATAGTTTTATTCAACTAAAAAAGTTTTGTTCGATTCGATTGTTTTTTTGTTGATTAACAATGATATTTAATAATCATTTTCAAAGTGCATTTTCTTTCTTGATTATTTGTTCATTTGTTTGTTCTGTAAATAAATTTCATATTTTTATTTAGCCAATAGTGCGAATAATTTTATTTTTGTTTCTTTGCTAACTACAAGATGCTTTTAAACTTGGTGAGGGTAAGCGTTCAGCGATAAACGGCATAAACTGCCACTTAGAAAAAATTTCAGTTTTATTCTTAAGTAAAGATGTTGAGATTTTAGTTATAAAATATGTGTATTTGAGTGGAGTTCTTAATCAATATGAAAATGCATGTGATTGAGGTCATTTCCTTGCATCTCGTTTTTATTAATTCTACAAGTTTTTATTTTATTACTATTTTGAAAATTGATTCATAATGTATGCTTCAAAAAAAGGAACAATTTGATTTCGATTTCGGAAAATATATCAGTAATAGGCGATCGATTTCAATTGGAAAACGATGATATTGAAATAATTGGGTAATTTCGAAATAATTTTGAAATTATGATAAAAAAGAAAGAAGCTAGCTTTCTCATTTTTCACAATACCGAATACAGAAAGGAAACAGGTCAATGGATGGAAAACTGTAATCGCTTTATAATAAAATAAATGAAAGAGAATAGGTTAATGAAGATAGTTATGAGGAAGATGTTGAAGGAAATATTTTTTTCAATAGGAAATAGATAGATAATAATAAAGGATAAAATTTGCAACAATTTCCTTGAAATCAGTTGGAATTTTATTGAAGGAGATTGAATAGACCGTAATAAATAACCATAATTCATTAGTTAAATAAAGCAGTTTAAAATGATGAATTTTAAGTAATAATTTTCCTTATAATAACACTAAGTCGTTTTACCAGAGGGTGAATTGAAGTGAATGATTGGAAAGATGAGTTGCCATTACTATCTATATTTCCCTTTTTAAAAAAATAACCTCGAAATATAAAAAGAAATATAAATAAAAAAACTATATCTATAACTACATATATATATATTTTCTTTACAAATATGACTCGATCTTTTAATTACAAGGTTTACTTCCCTTAGCGAGTAATGAGTTTACTAGTAATCGGCTATTTTGCAGCCAGATGAAATAATTATATTACGGTTAATTAAAAGCGACTCTAGCCCATGATTTGTATAATCCATATTTTTTCCTCTCCCAGCACTTCACACCGTATTTGATTTAATTGGCGAATTAGCGAAGGATTTTGGAAAATGAAATCAATGATTCACATATATTTTCTCGAATTTCTCGAAGTTTATGGTAAAATCTTGCAGAGCAGAAATATTTGCCGCCATTTATTAATTAATATCTTCTTCGAAGTTATCTGTTTATATTCATTAATCTCCTATCATTATCATCGCTTATCATTAACCATTGCTTTCTTTTACCTTGACTGCCATGCTTCTTAAGTTGATTTTAGCTGATTGTTAGATCCTCTCGCCATTAAATCATTTGAGAGTCTCGATTAACTGTCTGGGTTTTAATGGATTTATTTCGATTAAACGAAAGAAAATATTTGCCATCAACTGAACTAATCATGTTACTCAATCACCGCACGTTTAATAACATTCCTTATCACAATCTTTTTTTTGTATTAGATCTACTATTCCATATCACTTTTCCCTTTTCGCTTTGTATTAACAGTTTTTATCAGGTTTTCCTCTTAAATATATTTCGATCTTTATTTATAGTGCATGTTCATGCGTGTGTGTATGTGTATGTGATGTGTAAAGTCCAACCTCTCTTTAAAGCCAAATTACGGTAATGAAAAACTTTTAACCATTCATTTCATTACATTTGCTACAGTAATGTGGTGAATAATAACAAAAAGGCGGAGCGTATTTTGTCTCTATGGTAACGATATAAATTGAAAATAAAAATAATAAAAATGGAACAAAATCTTTGATGAATTCCATGGTGATTATTACCTTCGTAACCGTTTCTATGGTTAAATATTTATTATTATTTATTATTTTATTGATTTTTAAATATTTTTTTGAAATTTTTTGTAATTATAATTCAATAAAAAATAAAAAATTTAAACATTTCTTATTATATAATAAAATAATTGAATTTTTGATAATTTATGATTCAAATAAAATTTTTATTTTAATTATTTTATTTTATTTTAAAAATTTTTATTATTAAATTTTCTAGTCAAAAAAATTTTTTTTATACAATATCCTATGAATTTTTTTTTTATGATAGTGGTTTTGGATTGGGATAATTTTCATACATTTCTACTTCGGTTATGAATAAATATAAACCACATGCAGTAGATTAAGAATTAACGACATGTGATAGGATTAATTTCTAAAATCATGAAAATCGAAGTTGGCTTTTAGAGATCTCTTTTGTTAAATATATGTCTAAAGAATCTGCGGGTTAAAACCACTAATGGTCAATGGAGCCAACAAATCAGGAACTTTCTCTGATATTATGAAAATAAAATTTATGGGATAATTTCACAAAATATTTTTGAATGAAGACAATTTTGCTATAAAAATTTATAACTGCATATATACACAGATATCACCTAATGCTTTTATCAAATTTTTTTCTAAGAATGATCGCTATTTCTGGTATGACTCGGTCATTGGCTTGTTCTGTCAGATAAATTTTTGCCTAGCAATATATATATATATATTTATAGCCTATACAGCGAAATTCTAGATTTATATAAAATTCTAATTTTTAAATGCAGATATTTTTAATTAAACCATAAATAAGAGCAAGGTTTACTTAGAATTTATTATGATATTTATAATATTTATTATTATTTCAAAAATTGCTATAAATTTTTTAAAATGGGTTTTTGAGAAATATATCCATTGATCCACCGTAATTCTTTTTAACTGAAATGATATGTTTCGCATTAAATTATATTTTATTATCCAAAATCATATAATTGACCTATTAATAATTAGGTAATCTATTAGTAATTTGGCTAATGCAAAAAAGTAGTTTTGCAAATATCGAAGAATTAATTGGATGTACCAATGCTTATGTAATTATTTCTCTTTTCAACACATATTGAAAATTATAAAAAATTACAATAATAATGAAAGTAACAATACGTGAAGTTAGTTATTTATATATATTATTATTAATATTTATTTATTATTATAATTATTATTTATATTTATATAAGCAAATCATCTCGACACTGAAATATTGTGAATATTATCATTTGTATTGCCAAAATTTGTTCGGCATTATTTAGTGATAAATTTAGATCTGTTATAATCCAAATTAAAATATCATTTGTGAACTTTATATGTGAAACGAATGCTGTTTTATTTCCATTGCATAATCAATATGAAATTCTAATATTTGGAATTATAATTGTATACTTAAAAAATTATGTGGTTATTAAAATCATAAAAATTTTATAATTATAATAATTTTAAAAATTCTACAAAATTATAAAATTTATAAAATTACAAAATTTTCTAATGGAATCTTGCTTAATTATTATTATTTTAAAATTTATTTTGCTTAATATTAATCTCGCTTATAAATTTTATCGAAATTTTGAATTTTTTGGCAAAAATTGAAAAGAATTATAATTTTATGTTTCATTCATTCATTGCATTGATTAGAATAACATTAGGAGGAAAAGAAAATAATGGTTTTGAATCATGAAATATGATTGCATGCCAAGAACAGTAATGATTTTCTTTGTAACATAATATTCGTTTTTTTTCAAATTAGCAATTTTTTCTTGATTTTCAGTTTAGCGAAAAATGAAATCAACAAATCGGCGTTCAAATAATAGTAATTTAATAAATCAAGCAGTAATACCGTCAACATCGAATGCTGCACAACCACAACCTCAACAACAACCTATTCAGCCAGTTAATTTTATGGCTTTTTTAATTGAACCTATTTATTAAGAGTCTTTTAATAAATTTAAATTTATTACAATAATCGTTTTATTAGTAAGCGCTATTAGCAAATAAAAATTATTCGCTATCTGATCGATTACCTATTAAATTTATTTTTTCAAATTTTGCAGAAAACAACACAAGTAATATTTTTGCAAAAAAATCCAAAATTATTTGTTTCAAAAAATGGCGAAACACTTCAGCAAATTCTTTTAACACAACCAACAACAACATTAGCTGTTAGTGGTTAGTTTTTATTTTGTTTTTTAAAATTTTTTTTATATTTTTTAAAATAATATTTCCAATAATATTTTAAATAATTTCAAAGAAATAATTAATTTCTATTTTAAATAGTTCTTTTTTGAATAAGAAATAAATTTGTGAATAAAAAACAAAAATCGTTTCAAAAATTTTTGTCATTTCATGAATTCAGTGATTAGTTTTATTGTTAAGAAGAGAATTCGAATGAATTATTTGCTAATTTCCTCCTAATTAGTTATGATAAAACTTGAAAAAATGAATAAATGCATTATAAATGAAGATCGGTGGGCAGTATTTGTTTCTACCATCCCCGCCCATCATTTCATTTAATTTTTCCATCCAATTTTTTGGGAAAAAAACGAATTTTCTTTATTTATTTATGTTTCCGTTTTAAAAAAGGCACGGATTTTATATGGATTTTTACCAAAAATCATTTTTTGGTTTACCATTTCGTACAAATTATTATAATAGTAATGGTTGGTTTCGTTTTTTTGTTTTTTGTCCTTTTTCCTTACACACTAATTCTTATAAAATGGTACAGATCGTAAAGAAAAGCACCTTATTATGATCCAAAATCTATCTATCTATCGAGTATTCAACATGTAAATAGATAGTATATCTTGTTATTACTAAATGTCGCTGTCCTATGCTCTATCGTAAGCAGACGAATATTCTCCGTTTCAATATGCACAAAATATCAAATAATTCATCATCAGGAGGTATCTTGTAGAAAATACTTTTTTAGTATCGGATGCAAATTTGCGCAACCATCTTGCAGTTGGAGGAGGGGGAAGTGGTGGCAGTGGTGGCAATGGTGGAAGTACAACAACAGACAGTTTAGTAGATTCGGTTAATTCAACAGATCTGTTTCAACAGCAGCAAGTCTCGAATGATGAAGGAACATCGTCAGTCACGTACGTTACTAATACAAACGGTCTGACATCAACTGATAATAGTTTTATTAACAACGATACATCAGTAACAAATGATACTACCAATAATCATGGTACCGCTGTTGGTAGTGGAAATAGTACTACTGTTGGTGGTTCTATTAATGGGCGTAATGATAATCAACAACAGATCACCAACATGGATATATATTCTATTCCACAACAACATATCAATACAGTGTATATTATTATTATTTGCACAATTGGTGATTAGTATTGGTGATGCACTTGGTCGTTTTGATGGTTCTTGCACCCTTTTTAGATCACGCAATAGTTTTTATAATCTTTATCTATGCTCATGGAATTGAAATTATTAAGTTATCATTCCTAACAAATCTATGACTTTTTTTTTATAGATAATAATTTCTTTAATTTTCCCATAGAATTGAAAGAGAAGAAAGTTGGTGGGGTTAAGAAATATAAGCAAAGTGTGAAACATTCAGGATTTAATAAAAATAGCCTGAGATTTAAGATTTAAAAAGCATGCAAATGATTAACAAAGTGATTTTTTATAACAATTAATCCTTTCGATTACAATAGATGATGGTGATAATAATCATAACGATGTTATTATATAGGAACAATTAATAAATACAGGGGATGGAAAATTATTTTTTGCGTTTAGAATGAAAAAGACGACATATGTTTGACGGGAAAATTGAGAAAAATGATAATTTATATTGCGTAAACAGGCAATATACGATGTTATTCGATTATTTACACGAAAAGGAATTTTTTAAGATTTTTAAAATTTTTTTTTAATAAAAATAATTATATTTTTCGATATTCAGTGTTTTCGATATTTAACGAGGTAGGAATAGAGTGGTTACGCGGTTTCTTGAAATCATTTTTGCATGTCGACAACTTGGGTTCTGTTCCCAGCAAAAATAGACCCTTCTTTCAAAATTCTGCAGACTCGGGCTTCTATCATCATATGAGATTCCCTTGCAAACATTTGTTCGACAAGCCAGCGAAGTGAATTTAGCCAGAAATAATGAAAAAAAAAGCTCGGGATATTATTAATAGATTATATGAAAAAATTCTCAAAAACGGAAAAAATTCTTGAAAATAGAAAAAATAGTCATTTTTTGATTTTAATTCTTAATTTAAATTGGTCATATAAAATTATCCTTTTTTTTAAATTAAATAATTCGGAAACAATTTATTATTTAGCTTTTTATAATAATAAAAATAATAATTATATAAGTTGATTTGGCCTATGGTTTTATTTTTGAAGATTTAATAAATAGAATGTATAAGAATGGACAAGAATGGACTATGACTAGTCGTATATCTGAAAAGAGTTGTCTAGGAGACGATATCTTATTTATACGTATGTATATAAATATATTTGGTTGCCTTGCCGATTTGCGACCCCTAATCATTGAATCATAGTTATGTTGTTAGCTACAACACCTTAGTTACCTGCTACATTTTTTAGCATTTTCTAATTCAACTAGAAAAATAAGATTGGGTAAGAAAAGTTAGAAAAATGAGTTAAGTTTGTGAAAAATTAAGTTTTATCAGAACTGTTCATATTATCCGGCAAAATTAGTTAATTAGTCCTTAATACTGAATATTAGGGAAATTATAGATACTAC
This sequence comes from Dracunculus medinensis, assembly GCA_900625125.1. Taxonomy (NCBI): domain Eukaryota; kingdom Metazoa; phylum Nematoda; class Chromadorea; order Rhabditida; family Dracunculidae; genus Dracunculus; species Dracunculus medinensis. The sequence continues at coordinate 995,807 of UYYG01001169.1, forward strand.
CTTAGAGAAAGATTATCGCTGGATAAAACGCTTCAGATAGCGAATCTGCTGGAGGCTTATCAGTTTTAACTAAAGGACATCATTTATATGAACTTTCTTTGAATATAAAAATATTATCTAAGCTTTCGATTCGAGTATCTCGTTAATTAAATGGATTAATAGAGTAAAATTGAAATTGACGATTGAGTGAATTAATTAATGGTTTTCATGGCGAAGCAAATATTTAAATTCACTACGAGACGATGGCCTTATTAGGAATAAGTAAAAAGATAGTACAGTTGATGATTTTAAGATAGCCATAAGTCTAAGGTAATAAATTAACGTTTAGCTAACTCTAAGGTGATATAACTATTGATATGAAAAATTTGGGATCTTATAACTATGCATACCCTATTCTAATTTGATATAACCATGGATAGCCGGCTCTAAGGCAACATAACCATAGAAATCCGAGGCAGTCAAACTATTATAACCATGGATATAAACTGGAAGTTTTTAATCGCCATGTTATTTCGGTTATTTCGCTTCTATGAGCACCAAGTACCACGATTTTATTTCTTATTTCTTTAAGAAAATTTGTTATTAAAAGGTGAAGTCGAGGCTAATACTAGCCAATCCACTTGTATTCCTGTATTCTAAGTAAACTTTTTTATGCGAACGAATCATATTTTAGTAATCAATTTGCATTAGCTAAGCGAGAAATAGTGAGTGTTTTTAGAAAAATAAGATAAGAAATCAAAATATATCAAAAAAAATATGCGAAAAATATTTTGAAATTCGAAAATTAAATTGATAAAATTTCGATTTTTTTTTGTTTTTTTGATTTAACGAAAGAGAGAGACGAGTATTATTTTGAAAATAATTTTTTTAAGAATAAGAATTTTAATTTTAAGAAAAAGAATTTTTTAAGAATTAAATTTTTTAATATTTTTTAAATTTTAAATTTTAAATAAAATTTTAAATTTTAAATAAAATTTTAAATTTTAAATAAATTTTAAATAAAAATTTTTTGTAATATTGAATGAAAAATATAGAAAATATAATGCATATAATGGGAAATCATTAAAGCAGGTGTTAGCAATTTATTTCGGTTTTCTTTTAATATTTCCGTTCACCTGCTGGCTATTACTGCTCATTTACTAACCCTCATTACTACCTTCTTCTTTGATTGTTACTAATCATTATTCTCATTTTAATCATTTATTTCTAAGAAAAAATTAAAAAAAAAGAATAGTTAATTATCAAATAGTTTCTCGAAATAGTTTTCTAGAAAAAAAAAGTTTCAATGTGATCGCTATAAATTACTTAAATATGTAAAAGAAAATAAATAATCGAAGCATGTAAATGTGGATAAATGACGATTTAATTATTACTTATCACGGTAACAGATGTTCATAATTGATTATTTCTTCAAAAATATTTCTTATAAGATAAAGTGTATAATGTATTTTTTTTGTATATTCCGAGTTAAACAAATTTTTCATTCATTAATTTAATCGAATTAATTGATTTAACTGATAAAGATAACGATTTTTAAGTGATAACATGCTTCTCAAGTAAAAAATCTATATTTGTTGTACTCATTACGAAGGCAAAAATTTAATAAAAATTCTTGTTGAATAACTGTAATCACTGTAAATAATTGATTAATAATAATCTAGATTTTTTTTTTTTTTTTAGAGCCTTCATCATTTGATTAGATTTGCTGGCTTATTTATCACATTATTGAAATATACCAAGGAAATATACACCTTGGCAATAGAAGTATAGGTGAGTCGCCAGCATTACCCGAATGATAACTTAATAAGGTCATATATAACTTATCAAAAGCCCAATAAATCGTCATCGAAAAAATAGATTAATTCAGTCAATTTTTAATTCACTGATATGGATAATATTTATTATTTATTCTATTTGTGACACTGTTTTTTTTTCAATTTTTGCATGTGCATAAGTAGTTTAGTTTTTTTTTTCAAAAAGATGGAAAATTTTCTTTTTTTTTTCAGGAATGCAACCTATGTATACACAACTGAATATCCGCCATATTATCAGGTAATTTTTTTAAAATTTTTATCGTTATTTTCCTCGAAATTCTTTGATAATTAATGATTTAATAACAGCGGAAATTCGTTTATTTGTTTTTTTCGATGAACGATAAATTTAATTTCAGTATCAAGCGCTTCATTCACCAAATCAACAGACTTATATAATTCAACAAGAGAATTCACCGAATTCAATTGACGATGAATCGAGTGCACAACTCGGACATACTACACGTGCCTCACCTGCTACGGTAGATGTTTTTTTTCCTCTATAGAAAATAGGAAAACGAATTTTATTTCGATTTCCATGGAAATAGATTGTTTCATTTTTTATTATTATTATTATTTGAAAATTGAGAAGTGATTTAGTGAATTTAGGATATTTCAGAAATTTTTACGAGTGATTTTTGGTTTTTTTTAATAAAAAAACATAAGGAAAAAAATTTTTTTCATATATATTTTAATTTTCATAAGAGGTTTTAATTTTATGAAAAAAATTTTTATAAACTTAATTTTAAATTTATTTATAATTAATTTAGCAAATTCTATAATTGATAATAGGCATTTATTCTATAAACGCGATTGAATGGACTTATTAAAATAAAAAGATGAGAGGAAAATTAATGATAAAAGTGGTAGAAGATAATATTTCTTTGATAAAAATGTTAAGCCTTTGGGAAATGAAATCCGATTATCTTTTTGAGGAACCATTTGCACCTTTCTCCTTGTGGGACTTTCATTTTTTTGAATCGGAAATTCTATTAGAATACAAAGATGATAGAAAAAACTGGATTAAATATTTTGAGTAATATTGATAAAACATTAACAATAATATTGATGAAATAAAAATATGAATATTTTAAATTCTTTCTTTGAAAAATACAATTAAGGTAGTAAATAGCGTTTTTCTAATTTCAAATCATAGATTATCACCGTTTTGTGGAATGATTTAAGATTATCGCGAAACGGAAAAAAAGAAAAGGCTACGATGGAGTCGTAGAAATGAGACAGAATGGATTCGAAACAGTAGTTTGATTTATCAATACGCCTTGACGAAAGTATGATACGTGATTGGCGATTCGAACCTAACAGATTGGATAGATTGCAATGACACTATTAAGCTACCATTATACTTATGTTTTGATAAAGACTGCCTTATCAACTTCCTTCCTTTCCACAGACACTTTCCATTGATTCTTGATTGATAAAGCAAGCTGCTGGTTCGAAAACATTTTTTTTCACGGCCCTATGGTTTTTCTGCTTTTACCGTTTCACGATAAAGTTATTAATAAATTTAACCAATGTTTAGAGGGGACAAGCTGAAATTCCCTAGTAAGATATGGATTAAGTTTACTTAAACAATTTATATTTTTTTAAGATCTATTGAAAATAAAAATATATATAAAATTTATATTATGAGTTGATTTTAATGCGATAAATTAATTATTTTGAAAATTTCAAAAAGCAATTGACTGAAGTTTGAAAGTAATAAATATAGGCGAAAGCATATTTCAAATATTTGTTATGGCTTATATTTTGCTTAAATAAAAATTTTATAGTCAAAACATGAATTGAAAATTTTGTGAAAAATGAAATGCAGCAATACCAAAATTGAACTCGGCCATATGTAAAAACATTAAAATCATTAAAAAATAAATCTTTTTTAGTAAAATATTCATATTTATATTAAATAAATATTTTTTTTCTTTTCTTATTTTTACTCTTATTTAGATTCAGTGGTTAATAAATAATTATGAACCAGCCGATGGAACTTCATTGCCACGATGTACATTATATAGTCACTATATCAAGTTAGTTTGCCACTTCTTTTTTGCATTATTCAAATTTAATATTTTCAAAGAAAGAAAAACAAATTGTATGAAAAATGATCGGTTGAACCACTTACTCACTGGAGATTTATTGCTAGTTTTTTATTTTTTGTAAATTTTATTTTTATTGGTTCCAAAAAAACAAAAATTTTAGGCACTGCAATGATAATAAGTTAGAAGCAGTAAATGCAGCATCATTTGGTAAATTAATTCGTTCCGTATTTCATGGTTTACGTACTCGACGTCTTGGTACACGTGGAAATTCGAAATATCATTATTATGGGATTCGAATTAAACCAGATTCATTATTAAATCGAAATATTAATTTACATTTATCTGTTAATGATGAATATAATAGAAATAATAATCAACAACATCAGATGTCTACGAGAAATAGGTTATTTTCTTTAACTTTTTTTTGATTATATGGTTTCAGCAAAATTCATCCACTATAACAATATCAGCATAATATAAAAATTTTTTTTTTAATAGGCTCACTTTTACTGGTTAGACTCGTTCCGCTATCTTGTCGCACTGGATAAATATACTAGGTAATCCCTTGATGATTGAATTACAGATGCCAGCAACACCCGGATTTTTGAATGAGTTCACTCCTGCGGAGAACCTCACCATCGGTCCTCCAAATTGAACAACAAATCGCTAAAATATTCTACTTCTTTCATGGGAATTATTTTACATGATATCAATCTTAACTGTATTTATATTTATTGTGATATATAAACTGTAATTTTATAAAGTTTTAGTTTGCGTCGTTCAACCTTAAATAATGGAAGTGGAAGTATGTCACGTCGATCGAATTCAGCGATCGATGCAAATAATTCAGCGAATATATCTGATTCGATCTCGTTTGTTTTCTTCCCTTTTTTCTTAAATTTTTTAAAAAAATTTGAATTATTACTACAATATCAGAAACATAACAATAAGCAAGCTCAATTCGAATTTCCTTTCTTCAAGGCAGATTTAAATTCTGAGTGGTTTATGGCCACCATTTTTGGTTAGAACTAATTCGCTGTTAGCATAATAAAAAGTTTAGGGAGAGTTGTTTGATGACAGAAATGTCGGTAGGTCGATAGTACTCCCCGAATTTTTTAGTGACAAATTTATTCCTGTCGTGTATTTGTTATATTACTATAGTGACAATGTAATTTATGGAATGTAATTTTTTGAAAACAATACTTCAGAAATGGTCCCCCATCTTCACGAATTTATTCGACAAATACGAATCATCGATCAGCATCGTTTCAAGCATATAGTAATAATCAAAACTTAAATCTTACAAATAATGATGAAACTTGCGTTGGTTAGTTATTAAATAAATAATTTTAGTGATTTTTATTTATCTTATAAAATTGATCTATATTAAGAAATGGATCGTGAAATACTTGGTGATGGTGAAGTACCACAAGTGCCAATGCCTGATATGCAAGGATTAGAAAATTTTCTGCAACCTCTTGGATTGACTTTACAACATGCTATAAAATTTATTGATGGATATACAACAAATTGTGCAGTATGCTTTTTTTCTTATAGTATTTCTAATAAATATTATAATTCGATCGTATTTTTTGACACTTCCATATTACTTTTAATATTGTTTTTCAATAAAAAAATTATTTAGGAAGTGCTTGAATGTGTCAAACATTTACAATTTGAAGCGGTTGAAGAATGTTGGACGACTTTTTGGCAACCTGAAAATGAGCAAGAGGAAATGGAAGAGGATGATTGCATGTCGAATGAGTTTGTCGTTTCATTTTTAAAATATTGCCTGTTATTTATTATTTTATTTATCCATATTATTTTGTTTGATTTTAAAAAAATTTTTTTAAATTTTATTTGCAAGCTTTTACAAAAAAAAAGTCTTTTAGAAGGCTTGTTCAATGTTCATGGAAAATTTAATTGTTCACGGAAATATCTTATTAAAGAATGTCAATTCCCACCAATTTTCCAGGAAAACTATAAAAGGACTTAGTCAAATTCAGCTCTTTCGTTTATGTACAATTCCACAAATGCAGTCTTTCGTACAAAATATGGATTTCGCTTTTTATCAAGTTGTTGTAGAAGTATTAGTACCGGATGTTCTTAATCCTAATATGTCAAGTAAGTTTTTTAAAATAATCGAGGATATCGTACTCTCTTAGTTGCGGTAGAATTGCTCAGTGGGAGGTTGTTGCTCAATTTGGAATGCCGAGGTTCTATTATTCTCCACATGAGTGAACTTGTCCAAAAGTTTGGCGACCCACGTGTACTTCTATGACCAAGGAATTCCCTGGGATATTTGTCCAGTATGGCAAGCCACCGAAGCGAGTTCAGCCAGTAATAATGAGGACTCTTAAAAAAAATTTCTTAGTAGAAGCGCCAATTATTTCAAAGAATCTAACTTTAAAAGCTGGAGAAAGAGAAGAAAAATTGAATAAAAATTTTTCAGGCAGCCTTACCACTCAAATTCGAAATTTTGCAAAATCATTAGAAGGACAAATGCGAAAAGCAATGCATGGAGCGCCTGATGCAATTCAAAAGAAAAAACTTGTTGCCATACGAATGCTTGCACATACTTTGCGACGTTACACGTCTTTGAATCATTTAGCTTCAGCTGCACGAGGTGTTTTACAAAAACCTGATCAAATTCAACAAATGTTTCAAGATTTTAATCGAGTTGACATAACAAATGTACAAGATCAAGCCGGGTTATTTTTTCAATTATTCTATTCATAGTTCTTTTATTTCTTTTAACTATGATTGGTTGAAACGTCTTACTCTTATACATTTACAACCTAACCAGTTATGGTGAGAGCTGTTAAAAGAAGAAGAATTGGTTATGAAGAATTATGATTGGTTAAAATCTTTTTATAAGATAATATGATTTTTTAGATGGATTTGCGATTGTGATCCTATTCTTGTTTCAAATCTGCAGTCTGATTTTCGTGATAATTTGCAGAAACATAAGACTTTAGAACAATGGGCTGATTGGATGGAAGCTGTTGTTGATCAGGTAGACTAATTTTTTTAATTTAGATAATTTTTTGGCTAAATGAATTTTTTATTTCTTTTCCTTCTGATTGCAAATTGATTTGCAGGTTTTGGCGAAATATCATGACAAACCTTTTCCAATATTAGCAGATGTTTCTAAACAATTTTTAAAAAATTGGTCCTTTTATAGGTTTGTTTAGTTTTTTTAGTTCTTCTAAACTCGTTTTAAGATTTTTTGAGATAAATAAATAATGCATAAAGTGGCTCAAAAAAAAGCATTGTTAAGCTACCATAGAAAAACATAGTTATGAAAAACATAGTTATGAAAACATAGTTATTGTTATTATTATTTGTTATTATTATTATTTGTTATTATTATTATTTGTTCACTAACTCTCTTCGCTAACTCTGTGGATAAGACAAATATGTTCGGCAAATTGACAATGGAAATACAGGTAGAAATAAGCTTATCAGTCAGCATCACTCGGATTTTTCTACAGTTTTACTTCGCCTCCGGAAATTGAAAAAGCTCAGCTCAGCACTGTGCACTATCGAATTGAGCAATAACTCATTGAGCCATTCCATTTTCTAATAAAAATATGTACTGTTAAATTTTTTCTTTTTTATGAAAATTATACTAATTTTTAACTCAATGTGTCATATTAAACTAAGAAATGACTATCAACAACTATTAATAAATGAACTGTAAAATAGTGAAAATAACTAAAAAATAAAGCAAATGAAAGTTATGCATGTGAATTATGTGAATAGCCGCAGAGGCAGTTGGGCTAAGGGCGTTTCGCCTAGATTATCGCTTCATTCATTTTTTTTTTCCCTTTTGCCTTCATATATTTTTTCTCTAAATTTGGTATATTTTTGAGATATTTGTATGAAATATATTAAAATGTGATAATTGTAGTTCAATGATTATTCGTGATTTGACTCTGCGTTCAGCCCAGTCATTCGGTTCATTTCATTTAATTCGTCTTCTTTACGACGAATATTTACTTTATTTGGTGGAACTAAGGCTATCCAAAGCTGCTAATAAGCCAGTTATCTCTATTATGGCAGAGGTTATAATTTCTTGAATTTATATTTCATCAGAGATATAAATTGATTTATTGGTAGTTTTATATAGCTTAACTATAAATAATGTTATTATTATTTATTATTATTATTTATTATTAATTATTATTATCAATTATTATCAATTATTATTAATTATTATTATTGATTATTATTAATTATTTGTTATTATTATTTATTATTATTATCAATTATCAATTATTTGTTATTATTAATCGTTATTATTACTAATATTAATATTATTATTATGATTTAATGGCTATAAAATAATATAAATGGAGACATTAGAATAAATTACTTGGTTGTCTTTTTAAAAACCAGGCTTTTTCACTTTGATTATTATTGCTGTTTTAAATTTATAATTTCTAACATAGATTATTTTCGTTAATTTAGACCTTGGAAAATACGAATCATCACCACAATCTTTCTTCCCGTCATCACCAACATCATCAACTTCACCAAGCACAACATCGATTAAACTCAGCAGTAATTGCGACGTCAAATCATTCTATCATTGCAAATAATTTAGGAATGATGGAAGCACAAAACAATCATGTTTTTAATGCCGAAGATGGTGTAAATATTGTGTACATGGATGAAAATTCAGGTCAAACACATTCAATTCATTACGTCGACATGGTACCCAGTAGCAATATGGACACCCTTGAACAAATTGTTCAAAGTAGTGGTAAGCGCTTTTTTCGTTCATATTTTGAATTTTTGGATTAAAATTGGATCAAATTTAGGAATTTAGCTTTTTTAGGATTTAGTTAACGATATATTTTGAATGGCCGACAGTTAAGAAGAACTTATTGATAATTGATAAAACTTATTGGTTAATTCTTTATATTTTTTCTTTAGATATGACATTGGAACAAGTGAAGAATGATCTGCATGATCAAGCAAAACAACTTGATATCATTTGAAAGTGCCCGAAAATTCATGATTTTTTTAATTTCATTAATAAATTTATTATTTATATGATTCATGATTAAAAGATTAGAAAAAAAGATTATTTTTCATTTTTCTTTGAAAAATTATGGTTTTTTGATTTATATGAATTTTTCTGATAAAATTCACTATCGATAAGGATTCAATATACTCGAAACATATCGCATTTCATACGAAGAAAATAAAAGGATCTTTTTTAATTTGAAATAGCACTGTATAAAGTAAGTAAAATTTTATTGAGTTTTATAGTATTTCTAAATCATATTTCATAATTTAATCGTTTTTTATTTCATTTTTTAAAGCCATTTTTTATTTCTCCTTTATTTAGAGAAAGCTGAAGCGAAATTATGGAACATAATTTTTTAGCACAAAATGGGTTTATATGGACTGAGAAATTTGTAACACAGTAAAGTTCCTTTAAAAGGGATAGTTTTATAAGGAAAAACAGAATTGTCGCCATGATTTTTTTTTTTTTTTTGGGGGGGGGGGGCGGGGGAGAGAGATTTATAGATTTATATAGATTAATTTATAGGTTATTTTCATGGATTTGAATTTATTTAATAGCAATATTTTGTAAATATCAACAAATATGTCAGATGATATGGTGGAATTACAAATAAATCTTATCACTCTCACCCTATCATCTTATTTTTCGGGTGGATTTTGGATGGCAAATTTCAGGTGCCAAATTTTTCAGTCCATATTAATATTTAATATAAAAATTTTATTTGACAATAATATGAAGTTTCAAATATAATTTATGGAAAGAATATTAAAATATTTTTATAAATATATATTTTTATTAAAATCAAATGCATCAAATATTTGTTTTTCTGACGGAAATTTTTTTATTTTTTTTTCATCTCCGCTTTCAATAAATGTTTTCCACTTTTATAAAAGTGCATGAAACAGAAATATTCTTTTCATGCAATAAAATTGTACTGATCGTCATGAAAAATAATTTTTATACAATAAATTATGTTGAAATGACCCAATTTTACAATATGGGTTATTCATATTTATTTTAAGATATGTATTAAGTATACGATAGAATATTGAGAATTTATTGAAGTATTATGTCTTTTATTCTTATTTGCTTGACGTGAATAAATAATTGTAATTATATTAATCGAATTAACTGTTATTAAAGTTTTCAAAATTTCATATATAATAATAATTTATGCATTCTAAATGAGATTCTATTTCTGGTTTTTCTGACTTAGCTGATCGCTAGGAAAGAAATCAATCGAAAAGTTTCTTTGAAACATAGATTTATGTAAATTTCACAGCAGACAGAGCGAGACGAGACTTCACGTATTCAAATTATGTTTTCAAAAAATTCCCTTTATAGCCTTTTATAAGGTGAGGAATCATGATCACATCTGCTTCAAGAATATGCATGACGCGCAAGCATGATGCCCATGCTGAATCGTTAAAGGAATATTAAAACCTATATTAACATTTTTGTATTGTCTTATTGTGTTTTAAATTCGAAAAAGTCCTAAAGGCGATTGGTATACCATTTTTTTTGGCCTAAAGATACCCAATTTATCGATTTCAAATCGTTTTTTAAGATTTTCTTTTGTGAAAGAAATAAATTTAAATATGAATACAAGAAAAATTTAGAAAAATACAATTGGGAGATATTTTTTGAACTCATAAATTCATTACGAAAATTGGAAATTTATTAAAATAAATTAAAAAAATATTAATAAAAAGCTTATTAGCATAGAAAAATTAATAAATTTGACAAGGTAAAACAATTCAGAAATCAATTTTTTCCTTTTTGTCTCTCTGAATTAACTCATATAATTTTATATTTCGAATAAAATTTTCCGGATTGCGCAGGATTTCGCTATTGATGCCATTCCTGTTCATTCTTGTTGAAGTAACGAACACACAAAACAAGATAGAACGGATGATTTTCCCAATTTTTCCCAGATCTCTACAATATTCTCTTTTTCATGAATCCACACCATATAATTCGCTACCCAGAATCTTGTCACGTGTGGTACTTCAATAGATCTTATGATAAGCGTTGTTTAAATTTTGAATTGGAATTTGAGGTAAGGTAGGAAATTATTTAAGTAAGTAAGAAATGAAATGCAATAGGGAGTGGCTTAATAGATTTGAATTTTCCTAAATGAAATTCATTTGCAATAGTAAAGAAAGCAAAAAACAATGCTGTCATATGTATTGCTTCTCATAATTTTATCCAACTTTTTATCAGCTTCTCCTTTGCATTTAAGTTATCACCAACAATTGGTTAAAGCACTTTTTCCAAACCATAGATCACCTTATTATAATGTTCGTTTATTTTTATTTTTATTTGATAAAAATTTGGTAAAATATTAGAGACTTAATTTTTTTATTATTTTAATGATAACAACGTGACTTGATAATAACAATGGTGACTCAAGTAACCACCATGAAACACCATGAACTGATGCTTAGATTCGAATTCGATACGCCATTCTTTGTCGGACAGTGGCAATACAATCGATTAACGAAGAAAAGTATAAGAGAGTAAGATAGCTAAATCGTTTGTTGCTGAACTTGGTGCGGAATTGTTAAGATTCCACTCCTAGCCGGAATAACTCTGTTCTTTCAAAAATTCGAGGTTGTACTAGCGATTTACCTGTTCTTCTATTCCCTAGTATATTTATATAGCGTAACAAGCCAGTGGAGCGAGTCCAACCAACAATAATGAGTGCTCTAAAAATAGATAAATAGATAAAAATAGATAAAAATAAATAGGTAATAGCATTTTTAAAAAAAAAATCGTAAATAGCCTTAAAGCCAATTCAATAATTTTTATTATATTTGATATTATATTTGTTAAAAGCTAACCCAGAAAACTTATAGAATCGTTTTCATAACGAAAGAAGTATGGTAAAACGATCGCAGAATGATGAATTTGATTATAACGATTTCGATCCAACTTCTGTTGTAATTTAAATTGCATTTAAAGCAGAAAAAAATTGTTCAAATTTTATTTATTCAAATAATTAAGCAGAAAAATATTTTAAAATTAAAAATTTTAATGAAAATTATTATCGTTTTGTTGTCTATTTCTTATGTTAAAATCATAATGATCATAAAATCATAGTTGTAATTGTAATTTCGTATTTTTTTTTAATCAAATTTTATTTTAAAAAAAATTCTTTTATTTAATTTTTCTATTCAAAATTTATGAATAGAAAAAAAAAGAAGCATGATGGTACAATATTATTTATTAAATATTAAATTTTATTCTTATAAATTCAATTTTATAGAAATTCAAAAATTTAAATTTTCTAGTTTCCTACAAATTTTTTTTCCAAAAATTCAGATTTCAGATAAATTTCAGATATATTTCAGAATAATTCAGATAAATGGAGTTTTATTGAAAGTATTCGCATTTTTCGAAATTCTTACAAAATTTTGTCTTTACTATTATTGAAATTTAATAAATAATAAACGATGATTTTATAAAAGTTAACTAATTTATAACATTTTTATTATTGGTTGTTATATAATATTACGATATAAATACGAAGAATAATTTCAAATATTAGTAAAAAATCTTCAAATTTTATTTTCTTTAATTAGTGTTTTAATTAGTGTTTAATTTATAAAATTTCTCGCAATTTAGCAATAATAATTTAAATAGCAAACAATTATTTTTATATTTAAAAAAAAATTATAATATAAATATAAAAAATATTTTGAAAAAACTATTTTTATTAATTGTGCTTTTTTTGGAAGTAAATAATAACAAAAAATATTTTTTATTGCAAAATAAAATTAAAAATGTTTGGCAAGAAAACAATATTTTTGCGTTATTTTAAACAAATTTACATACCACTAAGTACATTCTATTATTCTATTCTATTATATATATAACATTAAAATATATAAGATATATTCGTCGAGTTGTGAAGAAATAGTTTAAAATTTAACTGCGTGCCCAATCTGTTATTTTAAATTAATTTTAGAATTGGCGATCATAGTGCTGATTGAAGTTTTCTTTCTTAATTTTCAGCTACTTACATATTTACTCAAAGCAAAAAAAACCAAATTATCTCCACAAATATTCGAATAATTTTAAAGCCTACAAACAACTTTAAAAACCACTGTAAAAATAGATTAATTCCAAAAAAAAAAATTATTTAAAGCAGTGCAAATTTATTAATCGAAATTAACCATATAAATTTATTAATTTTCAAGGCAAATTTACATATTCATTAGGTTAAATGCGTATAAATGAAGGAGTAAACGAAGAAAAAAAGTGGAAAATATTAGTGGTAAGAAAAAATATAAACTGATCTATTATTTAATATACAATTAAATTATTTCTGTCGAATCTTTTCGCTTTTTTCTTCGAATATTTCGAATGAAAGAAATAAACCAATCTAATTTCTTTATCATTAATTCAAATTATAATCATCAAATTGATAAAAAAAAACCCATATAAATCAAAAATTTACATAAAATTTAACAAATTTTATCGTTGCACAATTGTAAGTGGTTTATCATTATTCAAATCGATAGCAAATTTGTAGTTTTCTTGAATTAATTCAGGATTTTCATTTGTAAATGGTATATTATTATCATTAGTGTTTTTCATACCAATAACAACTTTATGTGCTCGTCCAATTCCTTGGTGACCAACTAATGCACGATTGATTACATCGTTTGAATTTTTATGATTAGACGTTTTATTAATATTATTATTATTGCTATTAATAATTATGCCTCCATTTATCCAAGGCCTATACCATGGTGCATTAATTGGTACTGAATAAATTTTCGTTCCCGACATATTTACCTATAAATTTGATTTTTAATTTTCAAATGTTTATCTGATAATATCTGATAATAATCGTTAAAAAACTTTGAATATTTATTTTTAATTGGAAAAATAATAAAAATCCAACTCTATATTTTCTTTATTCCCTATGCTAATTAGCATCGAACAAATTAAAACACGTTATAGGTTAATTAAGCATAATCGTATTGCTAAATCGTATTTTAAGCAAATTTCTCTAACTAGTAAAAAAATTTAAAAAATAAACTGAATTAAAAAAAAAAATTATTTATTGGGAAACTTACAGATTGTGAATTTGATTGATTATCACCATGCGAATTCGGATTAGATATGGCACTGGTTCGTTTATCATCACTGTTATCAGCATCATCACCATCATCATCATTATTTTCCAGTGATCCATATTGCTTAATTCGAGCATTCGAAACAATCGTGAATCGATTTGGATTTACAGATTGACTTTTGACTGCTTCGCATTTACTGTTGGGCGATCGATTTTCAGAAAAGTTATGATCCGATGTTGTGGGACTTATAGAATTATTTGATAATGGAGAATGATATGATGATTGAGTTGTATTATTTGATTGGGACGAATTAGCTGGACTGTAAAAAGATTGATCGGTTTGAGGACTTTCGTATGTTAAATCTGATAAAACATTATCAGATTTTCTCCGAAATAAATATGGACCATTTCCGCTTCTTGTAGTTGATAACGATTGAAGTGATTTGTTGATAAAAGAATTTTTCATTTGTGGTGGCAAGGTGGTTGGAATTGGAGGCGGTATATCATCGGTAATAATTTCAATAGGTCTCGCATAATTGATTGCAAAATTTGTGATTGGCTTTTCTACTGGTATATTTTGAGTTTTCTTCCAATTGTCTCGATCAGAGATCGAAGAAACATTATTATTTCTTACTGAACCCTTGGTAAAACTGTTGTTTCGTTTACTGTTAGAAACTGATTTTGGAATAGAATTATTATCAAAGTTAGAATGATTCTGAAAAGCATGATTTGTTGATGATATCGAAGAAATTGCTGGTGGAGTAAATGATCGAGTAGATGAAATCGCCTGAGGGCAAGTTGCTAAAGGGCTTAACGATCTATCATTGGTTTTTTTTATCATTTCATCATTTTGAGTTGATATTTTTTCAAATTTACTAATATTTTTAGCAATATTTTTATTGCACGATTCATTTAGAAGTGATGATCTTCTTTGCTTTACGTGCGTAGAATCAGTGAAATTATTGTTTATTTCACTTGTTTGATTAAATTTTTGAGCCATTAATTTGATATTATTAAAACCGGATTTATTTGCGGAAGAATTTCTATTAATCCATGGAAGTGTTTTCGAAATATTTTTTTGAGAATCATTAAAAATATTAAATTGATTATTTAATTTAGAATTAGAATTTTCATGGAATTTAGCGGTCGATTTTATATTTGAATTTTGTATTTGAGATCGATTTTGAAGACTATTCAATAATTTAATACGATTAACTGCTGAACCAGTTGGAATTTCAGATTCGATCATTTCTCGTGTTGGTATTGGCGAAGTGTAACGTTCATCAGCTTTTTTAGTTTTATCTTCTTTCAAAAATTGATTTGATTGAATATTTTTGTTATCGGGCGACGATTCAGATAAATCACAAAACTGTTGTTTTATTAGTGATTGAGGTTTTGTTGATAAAAATGATTCATTACTTGAACTATGAATTGTTTCTAAAGCATTTTGATTTTCATTTACGTCTGAGGACGAAGACTGATTTAAATTTAAATAATTTCTAAGAGTTGGTGAAGTAATATCATCAAGATTAACTTTACGCAGTTTAACACCTGCTCTTATCGATTTTAATAATGCTTCACGATCTATTATTTGTTGATTTGGTGATTTTATAGATGGACGAAAATTTTTTTGATATTGTGATCGTTTTATTGTCATATCCGAAGAATTAGCTAATGATGAATTTAATTCAGTATTAGATGATAATGACGATGATGCTAATTGATGCTTTTGTTCTTCGAAAGATGTTGAAGAATTTGGCCGATTATATCTTGAACTATCAGCTTCATCCTGATAGTTTTCATTCGAAGTTTTGCCTAAATATCGATATGAATTTTCATCAATAAATGGGCCACTTCTATCATTAGTTATAACTTTTCTAAGTTGAACGCCTTGACGTATTGATCGTAATAGCAGATCGCGATCAACAACCTGCTTACCTCCAAGTTTAAGTAATGCTGGATTAATTTGCTTTGTTTTATCACTACATTCGGAAACGTAGAGTGGAGAAGAAAAAGGACGAGGTGAAGGAATGGATGTTTCCTTTTTAGCGTATTTCATTTCATCATTTTCACTAAAAGATTCTTCTTGTTGCACTATTGGTGTTCTTCGTATATTATTCAAAGATTCGCCTTCGATAACTATCATAGGTGCACTTTTATCAATCGTTTTAGTAGGTTTTAATGGGATTCCTTGACGAATTTCCTAAAAGATAAATTTTACTTTTTAATTTTATAGTTTAATATTTTCTTAAATATTTCCTCATCATAACAACCAAAATATCATAAATTTTACTTTATATTAAAATATTTATCAAGAGGATTTTCAATAATTTATAAAAAATTATTTATTAATGAATTTTCGAACAATAAAAGTTTATTACAACACAAAAAAAGGAAAATATATAAAGATTAACGTCAAGAATTGGGTGCCCAATGAACATTCTTCAAATTTATGCTTTTCAATTGATATAACCAACCAATTCGAAACTGAAATCACCTTTTAATTATTTAACAGAAAAAAAATTGATTTTTTCGATTAACAATATTTTAATATATATTAAATCGCTTCAAGCATATTAAAAGAATTGATATATCTAAAATGCGTGAAAGATGATAAATAACAAATAAATCTCGGATACACGATAAATCCATGAACGAACCAAACTAAAGTACAATTATGTAAAATTTTTCTACGATTATAAGATTAGCATTAGAAGTGAAAAAAAATGGTAATGCTGGCTTATCTTTACTTATTTTCTTCTAAATGTGCGCTCACCATTTCCGACTAAATTCGTCCTGCTGGCTTGTCGCACAATGCAAATTTTGTGAGGCAGTCATTTGCCAATTGAATTATAAGTAATCCGCTAAGGATTTTTGAGACAGGTCTATGCCATGATTAGAACCCTAGGGTGCAGTTTGAAATAAGCGCAATCAATTGAGCCAATAATTTGACAATTTGCAATTTGCATTTTAGTATTATATTACTTTTAATAGAAAGTATAAAAACGATATACATTTACACATATTAATATAAATAAATTTAAACAATATATATATATATATGTATAATAGCCCAATAGCCCAAGATGATTTCTTCAGCAACTAAATATAATAATTTTAAAAATTGTGTCAATTTTACAATTTATTTCCAGAAATCATATTTATTTAATAGAAAATTATTTAATTCACACATATTATATTTATTCCAAATTTGAATATTCTTTTAAAAAAAAATTTTTTTAAATATTCAGAAGGTTTTTTTTTCTCGTTAATTTAATTGTTAAAAATACAGTATTTCCGGTAAATTATACCATGAAAATAGTATAAATAAACCATAAATATCATAGCAAACCATATACTATTTTTATGCGTTGATTCTGCTTTATGAAGAACGATATTTAGAAAGAGTCATATAGAAAATAGAGTTATAGAAAATAAAGAACATCATTAAAAGTAATAAGAGAGATGTACCAACTCGAAATAAGCCAAAAACACAAACTAAGTGAAATCTGAATCGTGGAAAGTGAATAAATAAGCTTAACTAAATAGTTAGCTCAATTTCGGGAGAACAATGAATCTGACTAATTTGATTAGAAAGTAAATAAACTTATGTTCTTCGTGTTCTTAACAATAGGCGCCATTTCTATTTAGTTCACTTGGTTCTACTGATGATTAAAGGAATGAGAAAATGAATGTTTTTCTTCTTCCAATAGTTTTCACCATTACTGGTTAGACTGGCTCCAACGGCTATAAGGGCAAGACGCTCCCAAGCAGCGCGGTCTGATGCCATCTTCGACAGTAATAGAAGCCATTCCTTTTTCCATAAGTCCATATGTTGCTGGTTCACCCATATGTTCAAAATTTCTGACCATATTAGTCCAGGGATTGACCTATTTCGCTTTTGATGCCACTTATCATAAGGTTTAGTATGTATGCGTCAACTTTTGTGGTGAAAAACGAAGAACATGTCCTAACCAGTGAACCCTATGATGGTACTACTCACGATTAGAAGAATTAGAAGAATGAATGTTTTGTTATAAACAAATCCTGAGCAATCAGTCGAGAATTATTTAAATTGATAATATAGTGAATGAATAGAATTATATCAAATAAACTAATTAACTAAAAAATGGTGAAGGAATCATTTTTACATTATAAAGATTTTTATAAATAATTAATAACTATTTGAGAACTTATTGGAGATTTTATCAAGTCAAGGAGATAAAATCCTATCAAAGAGATAAAATCAAGCTTAAAAATGTGAAAAACACGATGTTTAAATAATAGAAAATCGCGTGATGAAAGCGAATTTTATTTCAGTATCAGCTGTTGTAGATTTTAAAAAAAATGATAAACGAAGCAATTGATTGATAATCAAAAACATTTCATTTTTTAAGGTATTTTTTTAATTTTACAACTAAAATCTTTTAATTATTTTTAAAAGTAATGACTTCTGCATAGCTTTTAGTGATAATTTATTTTTTTCTAAAAATATAAAAAATAAATGTTGTGGAATTTTTTTAAAAATATTTAATATTATAAATCTTTTTGAATAGGACTTGGCCAAATTTAAGTCTTTACATCCAAAGTATTATCAAAGATATACCAGTGATAGTGGCTGCTGATAGCTATGAAGAAAAGCAAGAGATAATAGACACTATATCGATAATTGCAGAAAAAATCAGGCAGTGATGGATAGCGTTAAAAGGACCAATCAAAACCTGGTCTGATAAAGTCAGAAGAAATTTTGAATATGTGTGAGTGGTCCAATGATATAAATATATATCATTATAAGTATATAAATATATATATATAAAGGTTTATAAATATATAAACCTATATATATATATAAATATATATAGAATATATAAATATATATATTCAAATATAAATATATATATATAGGTTTAAAAGGTACAAAAAGGTTTGTCCTCGAATTGACGGCTTGAAAACCTATTACCCTTGTAACCAGCGGAATCAACCTAATCAATGTGAATTGTTAGAAGAAACGATTTTTATTATTATAAGTAACTGTAGTATTAAAAATATCAAATGAATTTCTCATTTCTTTCTTAAATGCGTGGTTAGCGTTCACCATTTCTGAACCCTTCCATTCGTTTTAGTAGCAGTTTTAGTATTTTTTTCATAAATTTTTATCAGTGAACCTTTTTTTTTTTAAAAGAGTGCTCACCGTTACTGGTATGACTCGCTCCACTGGCTTGTCGCATTGGGCAATATGCCTCGGAGTCTCTTGGCCATGCAGGTGAGTCGCCAGCATCACACGGATTTTTGTACAGGTTTACTCCTGCGGGGAATCGACCGTCAGCATCAGTGCTGGCAATTGAGCAACTGAGCACTGAGCCATTCTATCCCCAATTAGTGAATTATATGAGGACAGAAATAAAGGCGATTCGTCTTCACCATCCAAATTTTTAAATGACAGGTTTACTGCCAGATCCACGATTTTAAGGTTGAAATGATTAGCTGAATAATAATAATAATTTTCTTTTTACACTTAACTCCGATTCCGATCATAATTCCAATTAAAACAAATTGAAAAAGAATTTAATCCTATAATGAACTATTACATAAAATTATAATAGAATGATAATAAATTGATAATAAAAGCTACTAAAAACTAAATGATAATAATTGATATGGAATTTTGAGGCGAAAAACGAAATAAAATATGTCTTACGGACAAGAATAGAATAAAATCTCAATAAATACGAAATTCAAGAGTACACTTTTAATTTTTATATGTTCTTCACTATATTTCTCAATAATCTTAACCATTATGCATTTCAATAAATATTATTTTTATTGATTGACATGAATTGTTCACATCGTATGAACTCGTACGACGGGGATTTCTTCATTATTTAACAAGGTCAAATGTTTTATGAATCAATTATATATTTCTACTTGATCAAGTACCTGTACTTTGTTTATAAACAGGCGAATTTATTGAGAAAATTTTTATTTCTTTATTATTATTATTATTACTATTAATATTACAACCAATTAATGTAATTGAATATTTATTATTGTTCTTTTATAAATTAATAATTAAATTTTATGAACGTATCGTAACTGATCGAAAAGCATTACTATATATTACCATTTTTTGTTACAATAATTAAGAGGAAATATTTTATCAGTAATTTTATCAGTAATCAGTAATTCAATAAATATATATGCATTTATATATATTTTATACAAAATGCATTTTAAAAAATTAGTCTTATTTTGTTAATTTTAAATAAATATAATTAAATAAATAAATTAATAATGTAAGTCCAAATTTAAATAAGAAATTTGCTTATGGCTATTAAAATTTTTCAGAGTTAAATTTATAGGTTTATGGGCTTAGAACATAATGGAAAAGCAAATAATTTTATTTTTTCATATATATTTAATGAAATGGGGAATAGAATGGCTCAGTGTGTTGTTGCACAATTGGAAGCGTCCAAACTGAGGTTCGATTCCCTGCAGGAGTAAACCTGTAAAAGAAATGAGAAATGTATATATATATATATATATATATATAAATTATATAGCCGAATATTATTAAATAGAAGTGCGAAGCATTATGCGTTCTGCTTTCTGCTCTTCCTAGCAAATTGTACTTGTGATAAAGAATGGCGAAACAGTCACATATATCTCTTTTTCGCAGAGATAGCCTGGTGACAAGATTTCAGCCTAGTCAATCGAGTTCTGCTTAAATCAGGAAAAAATATGAACTATTAGAAGATGAATGGTTGTATAACCATTGTACTTATTGATAAAAGTTATGTTTCAATATCTAGCAGCAGTTACTATTATTATTGCATCGCTATTTCATAGTTTGAACGAGTTTTTTTTTTTATAAATACTTTACAAATCCTTGCACTAATCAAAAAAAATCAAAAAATAAGAATGAAATTAGTGAAGCTGACAAATTCTTAGAAAAAAAAGGACGTTCTTACAAGAAAAAAAAAGAATTTCACGATAAGTGGGCACTTCAGTTCCTTCTTTTTGAATTTAGAAAATAGATTAATATGCTTAATGTGCAAGTAAATTCTCAAAACATTGACAAAATGGAATATATGAACTCATTATCTTGTCAATTCGTGTCAAAGCCGGAAATTTTTATTTTTTTCTTCTTATGGCCTTCACAAAAATCTTATCCCGGAAATTTGGCGTTTATTACCAAAAATTGTGTCTATCACTGATTTGTATAATAATTTATTAGTTTTTTGCATGTTTTTGCCTAAGAAATTTGCAAATCATTCCAAGGCATAGTATTACGCTGATAATGCAACTGTTTTGTTGATAATTATGAAAAATCGCAACAAAATTCTGAATTAATTAATCTACTATATATATATATATATATACGGGGATAGGATGGCTTAGTGAGTGGTTGCTCAATTAGAAGCGCCGATGCTGAGGTTCAATTTCCCGCAGGAATAAACCTGTGCAAAAATCCGGGTGATGCTGACGACTCATCTGTATTTCTATCGTCAAGAGACTCCCTGTCATATTGCCCAATGCAACAAATCAGTGGAGCGAGTTTAACTAGTAATGGTAAGGACTTTTAAAAACTATATATATTTATATATTAGCTAACATATCTATTCTTTATAAATTTTTTATGAACTGAGGAAATGCCATATCTTAAATATCTTCGATCCTCTCTCATAGCAAATAGTCAAGGAAAAGGCTCTAGCTAGAGATATAGCTAGAAATACCATTTTTTAAATATCTTAATGGATCTTGGTGAAATCGGAAAAGCGAAAATATCAATTTCGCTGCAATTACTAATTCGTACTATACGTCTGCGACCAAATGACGGTTAAAAGCACCAAGAAATTATTTATCTTTGAACCAATGTTGGCTAAAAATGCAATCTACTTATCTCGCTCACCTTCGCTCGAATGTCACGAATTATTGATTATTATATCATCAAAAAGCGTGAGCCCATACTGATTAGAAAATTTTCTCACCAATTATAGTAGGAATCAACCGCCAAGCCTGGCGATTGATGGAATCAAAAATGTGAAGGCTAAATAAGGACTTCATTAAATAAGAAACAAGTTAGACAAGTTTGGATGGCGACCCGCTGGTGCATGGCTTTAAATGTAGAGAAAAGGGCCTGTTATTATCGGACCGAAAATATTTTAATAATTAGTTAATGCATAACCAGTGAGAGTGTGAAGTGTATAATGTTTTTAATTCCCAATATGATTGCCAAATAAATTTTGACTATAAGTACTTGATAAAGATGTAAAACGTCGATACGTTAAGCATTAATCATATCGTTATCAAGATTTAAACTTTATCTATTCTATGTTCTCAATTTTGATATATAAGAAACAATGGATTTCCTTAAGGGAATTTTGTAAAAACTTGAAAAAATACTAATAAAAGGCTTTGTTATTTAGCAAATTTAGTTCTTTCTAAATAGCTCATCTAAGCTTTTTTATTATTTCTATGTAAAATTTTAGTTTTTACACATAGTAACTCTTAACAACTGTCGAGATACTATGGCGGAAATAAAAAGAAAACGAATTCTTTTGCTTGTAACTTTCTTCTTTTATTAAGGAACAAACTCACTAGTGAATAGTGAAAAAAAACATGGAGATTAATAAAAAATTATGGCTAAAATATAATTTTATTTTATAACTTTTTAAAACTCCTTAAATCTTTTGAAAAATTTACGTGAAATTTAAGTGAAGTCTTTTAAATAGTTAAAGACCAAAATATTAAAATCATACAAAAAAATTTAATAAAATTAAAAAAATATTTCAAACGAATAGGAGAAAATCATCACTTAAAAGAAATTCAATATTTAGTAGAAAAAAATTTTCATAGTTTTTGAATGAAATAATTCCTAAAGTAAATTAATTAAAGTATTAATTAAAGTAGAATATATATGAGAATAATTCATTTATGCAAATAATATGATTAGGAAAGTTAGCATAAAGTATTTAGCTTTATTCAAACATATTTATAAATATAGATAGGCTCATGCATTCGTAAATACTAATAATAATAATTAATAATAATAATTAATAATAATGAATATAATAATAATAAATATAATAATAATAAATAATAACAAACAATAATAAATAACAAAAAATAATAAAAACTAGAAAGATATTTTGGTAAAGTTTTGGTAAGACTAGAAAATGGAGAATGGTCAAGTTGATTTGTTGTCAAACTGAAAGTCAAATATTATGTCTTCGATTAATCGCATATTTAAAAATAAACCCTGGTGATGCTGAATACCAACTGAGTGACGACCAAGGTTTGAGATCTTTTATTTAATTTTATGGCGAAACAATTACAGTCTACTCCTATTAATCAGTTGGTTCCAAGTTGAATCAAGTAAAGGGTTGTTAAAAGAAACAAATTCAAATAAAATAAAAGTATTTTTTTAAATTTATTTTAATAAAAAATATATTCAAATTTATTCAAGAACTATTTATAGATTATGATGGAAAAAGGTTTAAAAAAAAACGAATAAATAAATCAAAATAGAAAGTTCAATAATGAGGAAAATACGAGAAAAAATCAGTCGAACTATGCAAATAAATTCATCGATAATGAAACATATATTCGATTTCTTATTTTATTTAATTTCTTCAAAAATTAACCTCCAGTCAAGAATTTCTTATATTTATTTATTTTTATTTAAAATAATTTATATATAAATATATTTTGTTAAGAAAAGAGGTATGAAACAATAGAAAAATGAGAAATTTTTGACTGGAGGTTTGGCTAATTAATGAATTTTATTAATGAATGTACCTTATTACTTTTATATTATAATTTATATATTAGTATGTGGTGAATCCTGAACTGAGGTAAATTATTGGCTGTTAATATTTTGCTCAAGAATTTTTACTGAAAAAGAATAAAATCTTTTCCTAATAGTCAGTTGGTCAAACCAAATACCATTATTGTACCCTTAATTTAATTATTAATTTTCTTATAAATATTGCATTAATGGTGTTCTACTAAAAATGATATAGGACAAAAGCCAATTTTATAAGCGAGTAACGAATATAGTAAAATATTACAGAAATATACATAAAAAAAAAAGATAAAGTCGTCTAATTTATTATATTTTTATTTAATAATTAAAAAATTTGTTGATATTCGATGATATATCCATTTTAGCTTATGATAATTATAATTAATAGTGATTAATAGTGAATAGAGCAGATTTTCTACTTTTCAAAATACTTTTCTCATTTTGCTTTATTAATTTATTAAAATAAATTTCATATTTAAATGTATTAATATATAATATATGAGATGAGATGTAGTTACAAAGAAAAATTAGATTTTCTATAACAATGAGCCAAAAATTTAAATTTTTGGTCAAAAAATTGACTTGAATACAGTAGAATATTATATTAATATTATATTAGTATTAACCTGTTATTAAAAAAATTTGCAGAATTTGCAATTCGAAACACAGTACGCAGTAATATTAGCTAATAGATTCAAAACAAAAGGTGCACTGTTGACAAATTAACAAAACTATTTGTAAAATTCCACAATTTCTCATAGTAGCTATCAACGAATATAAATACGCAAATTATTTATTTATTGTAGTTTTATTTTATTTTGTGTTTCTTGAAAATGTTTATTTTCCAAATTAAGAACTGGTTTTAGGATAAAACATTGGATAAATCCTGTTAGAGCAAATTGCAATTAGCCGATAAAAGCTAAACTAAAGAAAAATTATGAAATTGAAAATAAATAATGGAAATATTATGAAACTTAAGGCAAAAGGCATTGCTTCATCTGAGAATAGAACTCCAGTATCGGTGAAATGGGAGTAACAACCCACTGAGCTTTTCAAAAGGCATTGCTTCATCTGAGAATAGAACTCCAGTATCGGTGAAATGGGAGTAACAACCCACTGAGCTATTCTTCTTGTACCTTATATCGTTATTCTCACTCACACCACTTTCATATTTTATTACTGTGGAACTTTGAATAATATTATAATTATAAAATGATATAATACAAATATAATTTATATAATAAAAAAACTTTTTATAAATTTTCATAATTTTTATTATTCTTCGAATCTTCGAAAATCTTCTTGAATAATAGATAAATTCTGGATGCAAAAATTAAAAGCCTTCATTAACCTATAAATTTTAGGAGAAATTTATGCATTTTTGAATGATTAGATAAATACAAATATAATCACCAATACTTTCTTGCTGTGACTATATTAACAATAGAAATCGCATAGAATTTTCTTGCATTTAAAAATATTATTATGAAGGAACTTATAGGCTTCGTTAAATCGTTAAAAAAAATGGCACCTTAACACACTATCACTATCAGCAATCCTTTCACATACATGTCGCTATAGCTCATGCTATATTGCAAACGAACATCTGTTTTCCTTGCTTCTACATTCGTTGAATGAATTTGAAAGAAAAAAGATGTTTTTATTAAATGAATAAATTTCGAGAAATTAACGAGGAAATTTTGAAAAACAAGTTCAACAAAGCAGCAATGGAGAAATTCGAAAAAAATTTTTGTATTTTTTATTGAAAAAGAAAATTTATAAAAATTATAAAAATTATTTTTAACAAAATTAAATATTTAAATGAAAAAAGATCGACAGAATGGCTCAGTGGGTTATTGCTCTCATTTCTGAACGCTGATACGGGAGTTCTATTCCTTGCACGAATAAACCTATAATTCGAATGATGTTGGCGATTCACATGTATATCTATCGCAAAGTCTGATTTTCTTGTAAAAAATTTGTATGATCCAACAAACCAGCGGAGCGAAGCTAACCAGAAAGAATGGTATGTTGTATTTTTAGAAAAAAAATTGAAAAATGGAAACTTTTTAAAAATGAAAACTTTTATTTGGATTACATTTCAGTATTAGATTCAATTAATTTTAAATGAATTTTTTTTTTTAGAATTTTTTAAGGAAATTTTCGAAGAAAATTTTACTTATTTTTGAATCGAATTACAAACGGCAAATGCGATTATTACTCATAAATTAAACAAATTTCAAATGCTAATTATATTGTATAACGATGATTCGAGAAGGTGAAATACCATGAAAATTAACGAATATTTCACTGATATCTCTCTTTTAAACAGGTTTTTAAATAAAAGCAAATAATTTTCATTCCTATAATTTATATATTTCCAATTTCAGTTGAATAATTGGATTATTTTTAAATTTTAATTAAACTATTTAACGGAAAATAACGGAGAATCGCATCCGACCGTTTTTTCAAATTTAATTTTTTTTTTTGAAAATAAATTCGAAAAAATCTTAAAAAACCTCTAAAATTATTTTATTTATTTTTATTACTTATTTATTACTTATTTATTATTTATTCTTAAAAAATCAAATAAAATCACATTATTTATTTATATTTTCTTAAAAATTATATTCTTTCCAAATGATTATTTTTTTATATTTAATCGAAATTTTAGGCAAATTCAATAATTTTTTTTTATTGAAATCATTAATTTTAAAAGAAAAAATTAAAAAAATAATAAAAGAAATGAAAAAATGAGGAAGTGAAACAGAAAAAAAATTCATGGATTTCTCATAAAAAATCACCTTATTTTCAAATTCTCAAAATTTGCCTTTTTCATTCTTTTCTCATTTTTCTCTCTTTTATGACCTGATTTTATTGTAAAGAAAAAGAAATTAAAAAATTTCTTCACTCCGATGTCGAAAATTTTATAAATGTAATTAATTTTTGTAATACCATTCGGCGTAACGTTTATTCAATGACAATTATTATCAAACAATTGAATTTCGTCACATTCATTTTTATTTCATTTTTTCAAATTATTAATTAAAAATTAATTAGATGAATAATTAAAAGTTGATTAAATCTTTTATAAAAGATTCTTATACTTGGAAGGAGGGATGAAAGAGGGTAAAAACGAGTAATTTCAACTAAAAGTACATATTTCCTCTCTTCTACAAAAAGGTAGGAATCGAAATCATACTAAACTTAATCTTTAACAACATGGGACTCAACTACTCTTTCCAACTGTATTTAAATATTTTCAGAAATATTTAAGTACCATTATATTTTTTTCTCATTTATTTTCTCTTTAAATCTTCAGTTAAAATTTCCAATTACATTTTTTGCACTTAAAAAATCAACAAAAGTTGAAAATATGCATGGACAGTTGTTATTTTCATTTCGAAGTACTGATGCTAGAGTTCTTCTCGCGAAAGTGCGTTTAGCTAATAAAAATAGCAAAATTTTTTCGGTTTTGCTTCAATTTATTCAAAAATTTTTCCTATCATTTTCATAAAAATTCCCTTTAATTTCGGCATGATTTTATGCGGAAAAAATTTAAAAATTCAAAATTAATCGAAAAAAATTCTTTTTTGTTATAGAATTTTTGGTCAAAATATTATAGCAAAGAATTTATATATTCTTTTCTATAATTTTTTAATTTTAAATTTTTTAATTCTAATTTTTTTAATTTTTCTATAATTTTTTAACCAAAAATCCTAAATATTTTTAATGAAAATTCCAATTAATTCTATCATTTTTCTAAATTTAGAAATCACTGATGATTTGATTTTAATCGAAACGATAAAAATATTATCCCAATTAATTCTATTATTTTTACATAAATACATATTATTTTGATCTGAAATGAGGTGCAAAATGATATGTTGAAATTTTGAAATTTTTCATAAATTTTATAATGCTATATTTTTTTTAGCATCTTTCAACATTTTTGGTTTATTTCTGGTTTAACACTAATGAAATAACCTTATCACCAGATAGTCATTTGGGGATAGAGGTACAAGTGAGCCGTCAACACAATAAAAACTTCTTTTCTTATGTTGGCTTTTCATAATCGAAGCAACAACATACCATAATTAAACATCCTTTTTCTAGTGCCAATTCTCTAGTTAACTTGAGACTATTTTAAAAATATTTTTTGAAAATCAAATATATAAATTTTTTTTTAATTGCGAAAATTTGTGAATGAAATTATAAAGTTTATTAAATTTTTTCAAAATTTTCATAAATTCATTATAAATTCAAAAAAATGCATTAAAGCAATTTAATAAAATTAATTTAATTATTTTTTGATAATCGAACGACTATTTAAAATTTTTTGGGAATTTTTATGATTAATAGAAATTTACAAATATATTTCTCGATTCTAATAGAAATTCTTAAGATTGGCTATTTGTTATTGGTTATTTACAGTTCGCACAATTCGTTTATGTCAATAATAAATAATATGAATAATAATAGCAAGAAAGTTCACTATAGAAAATCTTTAAACAATCGCTAAACCTTTTATTTATACACTCGAAAGTTTGATTAACAATTAAGTGAAAATGAATATTGGTGATAAATATATATAATATTAATATTAATAGAATCTGAAAAACATGAAAGAATTTTTATTTAAATTTTATATTTTATCATTTAAATATTAAATAACTATTAATAACAATAGTTAACTATTAAACAATAGTTTAAATAGTTTAATAAGGAAATGAATGAAGAAAATAATCGCTCACCATAATAATAATAATAGCAATAATAATAGTAATAATTTTAATATTAATAATAGTATTAATAATAACAAACTTCTTAAATAATTTGAATAATAAATAATAAAATTTAAAAAATATTTGTGAGGAAATAAATAAATGAACAAAATAATCGCTTATAATAGTAGTAAATTGATAATTTTTATGAAAAGAGAATTTAATAAAAATGAAGCGATAAACCGGATTTGCACTCGAATATTATTTATTTATTCATTTTTATTATTACCATTTTATTTTATGTTAATCATTTTATGATTAATTTTTATTACTGCTTTTATTATTCATTTATTATAATTATTGCTTATAAATGGTTATTATTTTATGAAATATTATTACAAATATCATTGCTTTACATTTTTTTTGTTAGTAACATTTTTTTTGTTAGTAACAAATTTATCTTTTTTTATCATTTTAATGATTAGATAGTAATTAAAAATATTGAACTGAAAATTATTTATTTTTTATCAAACTTCTTTTTTCTAAAAAAAAAGATAATAAAAAGATAAAAATAAAATAATAATAATAAAGATAATAAAAAGCCAATTTCTGCTATGCACGAGTATTGTAGTTATAAAAATAATTGCATTTATAAATTTTGCTTTAGATGTAACTGATAAAATTTTCAATTTTTAAAAATAATAACCTAAAAATAATTATTTAACAATTATTTTAGGAATTCCTAATAATATTGTCGTTTCCGACTTGTATTTTGTTCTCTCTGAGATGAAATTTGTTTGAAATTTGTTCGATAGTTTTTATGGGAAGCACAAAAAGCAAAAAAATTTCAGATTAAAGCTCAGACTTAAAAAACTTAATCGATAGAGAAAAAAGAAATCATCGAAATTTAAAAAATTTCAGACAGTTGTGGTCAAAAAGTGAAATTACCTTCAAGTAATTATTTATTGCAAACTACAATTTTTTATTGATTTCGATAGGACATTCGAAATTTATATTTAGTAAAAAAAAGATGATTAAAGTAAATGCGAAAAAAGATGATTATTCGTTGTTGAGAAAAATATCAAAAAAGAAAAATTTATAGATTTTTTTAAATAAAATATTTTAGAATACTCTTTTTTATTTCTCACCATCATTAGTTGGACTCGTTCCGCTGACTTATCCTTTGAACAAATGTGCCAGGGAATTTCTTGGCGATAGGAATACAGATGAGTCGCCAGCATCATCCGGATATTGGACAGGTTTACTCTTGCAGGAATTAGAACCTTAGCTGCGAACCCACTGAGCCATTTTATGCTATACAATATATCTTTTTATTTATTATTTTAAATTTATTATTTAAAAGATTTCATAAATATTTTATGTATTTTATAAAGTTTGCAAATAAAATTTATAAATGAAATTTAAATTCGTATAACATATAACGTATTTTATTTAAAATAAAACATTTTAAAGTATATATTTATTCATATAAAATTACAAAAAATAATTAAATAAAGCAGAATAAAAATACGAATTAATGAATGCGAATTGAACGAGAAAGACTTTTAAAAATGAAATAAACGTTTTCAACGAACATTCTATCTATCCTAATTGTATAGTCACGAACAAAGTATTAAATTGCAGTAAATTACAAATTTCTCCTCGTTCGAATTAACGGCGTATACCATTTCGAATTTGGCTGAACTACAATTAATTCTTTCTTCATAAGGCGATATCTCTTCGTTAGGGAGCTCCTTAAGGATTATAGCGATATAGTAAGTGAATCTACAACAATCATCCGAATTTCACTCTTAAAAGGCAAATTAATGCCCTATAAATGAGCAATTTTTGAACAAAACTGGTACTTCTTTCTTTTTTTAGTCGATCATTTTAGTATATTTAAAATCTCACAATTCCTCGATTACCTCTGAAAAAAAAACTTCTTTTCCAAAAACTTCAAAAAAAAACTTTCAAAAACTTCTCTTAGAAACCTTTCTTTACAACTAATAATAAGTTTTTTTCATTCATCATGATGAATAATGATAATAATAATAAATAATAATAATAACAATAATAGCAATAATAATAATACAGTTTCTTATCGGAAATACGAGAAATTATTGAATTATTGGATTGAAAATACGCAATAATTTACTAAAAATTATAGATTATGAATATATGAATATTCAGAAAATTGTCGATATACTCATTTCATTTAAATTTGAATTTAAATTTATTATTTTTATTATTAATTTTATATCTCTTCCCAAAAAATCTTTTGCGGCTCTTAAATAAATATTTTTGCTAAATTTTACAAAAATTTAACAGAATTTAAGAAGCTATCAATAAAAAAAAGAGAACAGTTATTTTCTAATAATATTAGTAACATCGAATAATTATATAATAATAATGGCAATAATAATAACAATAATAATAATGATAATAATAACAATAATAAAAATAATAAAGATACTATAAAAATTGATAGAAATAACTACAATTAGATGATAGAGGAAAAGATTTGAAAAACTTTGTAGAGAATTTGAATCTCAAGATAAGACGGTTCGGATAACAATTGCAACAACCAATTTTCTTGCTTTTATTCAATTTCATTAATTATTGGGTGTTATTTACATAATAATAATAAATAAAATAAGTGGAAAGAAGAAGAAAAGGTAATTCGAGTGTAATGAATGACCTTGTCAATATACTACTAACAACTTTCATAATTATAACCACAAAAATATTGTTCGTTAAAAATCTTCGAAAAATTTCTCGTTATCGTTCGCAATTTGTTGTTATTTTTAATTACAAAATTGTTATTTTTTTTAATATTTTAAAAAAAAATTTTGTTTCAATTTAATAAGGCTCAAAATTTCTTTGAAAATATTTCTTCGCTTTCATTGCAAAATCAAAAATTGCATTATCGAATTTAAAATTAAAAACAAAAATTAGAAAATATAAATTTGAAAAAATTTAAAAAAGTTAAATTTTCGACAATTTGAAAAATTTCGACATTGAATTTGAAATTTGAAATTTTTATTGAAATTTTAAAAATGAAGATAAAAAACAATTTGAAATATTAATGTGCATAATAAAAAATCTTTTTAAATTCTAAAAATTGATAAAAATTTTTTATGTTACAAGTTTTTTTAAAAAGAAAAGTTGAATGCGATCAAGAAGGACGCGAAAAGCGTGAATTATTCTGTTTTTTTATTAAATAAAAAATATTTTCAGAATATTCTTAGATAAAATTTCTATGGGAAAATCAATTTATATTTGATAGAAAAAACGGAAATTCCATTGAAAAAAGTGTGAATCTATAAAGATTAATTATTTTTCAAATGTGGGAAGATCAAAGAGATATGCAGCGAAAGATGGTTATGCACATTTGCAGGGCATTCATGGTGACCGGTCGGTCGGTCGATTTACTGGTCGGCTGGTCGGGTGGTTGGTTGGTTGGTTGGTTGAGTTCTTAATGCGAAGATTTAATAATAATATGGACGAGCGATTGCAATTATTTGAGTAAAAGATGATTGAATACTTTTTGATTGACCGAATGATGAACAATTAGAATATCTTGAAAAGTGAAATTTTCGAAATATCTTTTAATTCTAAGATTTGTATTGGAAAAAAAGAAAGTTTTGTCAAAGAGAAATGAAAAAAATGCACTTTCTAAAAATATATTTTAATCATCAAATTTAGATTTTATTGAAAGATTCTCGTTATTTTTAATATTTTTTTAATAAGGAAATATTAAAATAAGTAAAAAAAAATTTCATTGAATTGCAAGAAATTAAGTAATTTCGCTTTAAACAAATTACTATTCAATACGATTCAATGTTTATTTTAAAATTAATTTTTTAGGACGAGCGAAAGTATTTTCAACTATTTTGTACAATGTACAGCGTAAAGTTTTGTAATTTACAATTAGAAAAATTCAATATAAAGATGAATTGGGAAATAAAGTAAAAGTTAACAAAAAATATTTTAAGTAAAGTGAAAAGTAAAAGTCGCTTAAGCAAAAAAGAAATATATTTAAATATGTTTATATTCTCGGCTATTAATGAAAATAATCGCAAAAACATAAAAAATTGGTTAAAATGATTAGAATTCTCCACTTATCACTTATCACATTATCATTGCACTGATTATTGTTTGAAAATTTTATTCATTCATTAAAGATATTGATAGATAAGATTAGATATGCTACAATCGAAAGCATAAAAGATTTTTTAAGATTTGTTTCAAAAAAACTATGTTAAAATTATATATACAAAATTATACAAATTGTTATTAAAATTATATTATTATTATTAGAAGCATATAAATATTAAAATTAAATAAGTTGGCATTAAAAATGAAATTAAATATTAAAACTATTAAGTATTGAAATTAAAATATTAAAATTATATTTAAAAAACTTTCTAAAACTACATAAATAATCTAAACTTTATAAATACTAAAATGATTTTTTAATGTTTTGCTCTTCAATTTCATTTTCTTTCTTTTTTATCGTTAAAAAAATCATTTATTAAAAATATGTTTAATACATTCTCGACGATTAATAAATAATAATTGTAAAGATATATAATAACAATATTGGTAACGATTTTTATCCAAATAGATTTTTTCAAAAAAAGGAGTTCTCATTAGCGCTCGTCAGCGAAAACCAGAAATGGCTGATAATAATAAAACGAACCGGTTAATGATTGCAACTAATCTTATTGAATTGTTTTCAATAAATAATTAATAATTTAAATAATTAAAAGTTCTAAATTTAAATTTTTTTTAAAATAAAGTTTTTAAATTTCTTAAAATTATTTAAATTTCACTAATTGCGATTATTTTTAATTTTAAATAAAACATCGATAAAAATTTATTCATTGAATAATTTATATTCAATTCATCAGCTTTTCTTTCATTATTCATTATTTGATTATTTTTTAATCCCTTAAAGAAACATTTTTTCTTTTTTTTTATTTACTTCATATATAATTAAGCAAAAAAAAAAAATTTCACAAATAGCTAATATAATTTATAAAATTGAACAAAATTAAAAGAATATTTTATGAGAAATTTTTAATTTAATTAAAATTAATTGATGATAAATAGTTTATTATGTGATAAATGATAAACAATGACTGATTTTATTGCATTAATTTTATTTCACGTATATCTGAGAATGAAAAATTAAACGCGAATTAAACGCTCAATATTTCTGGTTAAGGTTTATTTGGAAATTTTTTGCTAGAGATTTAATATAGAAAGAGATGATACAGATGGACTAGGTTGTTAGCACCAAACAGATTTTTTAATAACAGGTTTTCTAATCGGAGAAAGTAGTCGAACTGCTGATTCTCACCGCAACAATCTCAGCCACTAATCGTTCGGTTATCATGCCGCCCCTATCTGTGAATGCAGTAATTTTCCATGATTCATAAATTTTCATAAAAATTTATTTATTGTGTGAGTAAAGTTCCAATTCTATAAAATAGAAACTAGAAACATATCGAATAAGTATTTTTAATAATATTTTTAAATATTTTTAATAATTTTTAATAATTTAATAATTTAATAATTTAATAATTTTTAATAATATTTTTAAATATTTTTAATAATTTTCTATTTCATCGAAATAAAGTGAACATTTTATTTTTTTTAAAAATACGAATAAAATCTTTCGAGTCTTTGAAAAGTGAAAGGAAAGGAGGACTTTTTTTACTGATTGCTGACTATTATTGAAAATTATTTTAAAAAATACGGCAATAAATAATTTAAAAAATAACAAAAAAACTCGTAAAATGTATTAAAAAATCAAATAATATTTAGCAAATATGGAGAAAAAATTTAATTCATTTGTTGTTTATTTTAACGGTAATTTGATAATTTGTATTTTGTATTTTTAATTTATATATTTTATTTATTTTTTATGTATTTTATGTATTTATTCTTTTATTTTATCTAATTAGTTTTAAAATATCAATTGTGATTAAATGATTTAAAGTACGATTGAAAAATATATTATATACAAACAAACAAACACAATAACGACAGATTACTCTGAGACTTGTGAAGAATATGAATCGCATGACACATGACTACTTCAGTTGTCTACAAACAAGATGGATTAGATTCCTTACAAGAAGTCATTAGAAATGAAATTTGTGCGACGACTGGTGACCTAACTATATCTATATTCCTATGCCTAGAAAGGAGGGTACAATCATATTAGTCAGTGAAGCCAGTCAAAAATAAATGGTACATACCATTCAAAGAAGGATATAATAATGCCTTATAAGAAGAATAATAGAACATTCTACGCATTATATATATTAAAAACTTTCAAGAATGGGAAAATCAGGAAAGGATTTAAAAAATATTAAAAAAAACAAATTTAAAGGGAAAAGACTAAAATAAATTGTGAAATTTATGATTGATAGAAAGTTAAGAGAAATTATTTTTGCTGATATATATATATTTTATATATAAATATTTTATAGATATAATATATTATATATATATAATATCTATTCAATTGAAAA
Organism: Dracunculus medinensis; assembly: GCA_900625125.1. Classification (NCBI taxonomy): domain Eukaryota; kingdom Metazoa; phylum Nematoda; class Chromadorea; order Rhabditida; family Dracunculidae; genus Dracunculus; species Dracunculus medinensis. Next base: position 1,030,870 of record UYYG01001169.1, read on the forward strand.
TGCGAAAAAAAATTCTCAAATGGCTTTTTTTCCTTTGCAAAAAGAGCTTCTGAAAAAAATTTGGAATTTATTTTTCTTATTCTTATAAAATCTCTTTTTTTTATTTTTATAAAAAAAGAAAAAATTCTTACAAAAAATTTCTTCTAAAAAATTTTTTATTAATTTTTCATAAATTAAACGATTAACGAGATTCGAAGATTTTAATTTCATTCATCATTATTCACCGAATTCTCAAATTTTCTTATTCATAAAAATTTTGCAATATTTTTTAATAAACTTGATTGATTGAATTCTAATTGCGTAGGAAACGAAAAAAACCCCACAAATATTACTAAAATATTGGGGGGGGGGGGGGAAACGATGAAAATAAATTATTTGCCGAAAAATTTTCATTTCCATGGTTTTCAGTCAATATTTTTAATTTTCGTTTTTTTTAAAAATTTCATCGATGATTTATGAATTACCATCTATTTCGTAGATTTGAATACTTATTAACTAAATAAATTTTGGCGTTAGTAACTGAAAAAAAAATGAAAAAAAGACAAATCGGCCATTATTATTTTATCACTTATTATCTTGAAACGAACATTACTTCTTTTTCTTTTTGATGAGACGATTGATAATTTTAAAGTGCTGAAACAGCTTGTTGGTTGACAATCACCACATATCAAATATGACAAAAATTTCTCTTGAAATTACCCATAAAATGATAAATTTTAATACAATTTTAATTTTAATTTTAAATTTTATTTTAATTTTAATTTTATTTTAATTTTAATTTTTATTAATTAATTTTAATTTTAATTTTAATACAAAACAAATTTTTAATAAATCTCCTATAATAATTCTATTAAAAAAGAATAAATAACATTTTTAATTGATGACAGGGAAAGATAACAAATAAAATTCTGGAATTCTGAGAAAATTGCGTTAAGATTCACTTATCATTTCATCATTTCGAAATTATCATATCACTATAATTATCCTATCAAATCATATCAATAGCTTTTGTATGTTTAAAATTGCTTAAAAAATAGAATTTTCAAATATCGATAAAATAATTTCTTCAGAAAATTTAGAAAATAGAATCAAATCATAGAATTTACCTAAAAAAAAAAAAATTTTGGTTTTTTTCTCGTTTCATTGTAATCCATTTCATTTTCGTTCAGTAAAATTTTTTCTCGTTTCTTTATTTAACGCCGCCATCTTTCTTTTGTTATTCATTGACAATTTCACAAATTTCATATTTGTAAAAAATATTTACTATTGAGATTAGGAAATCTTTACAAAATTTTCATTTATAATAAAACGTAAAGAACGCATTTTTCAATAAAAATTTTAGCACTTTATTCAACTGAAGCAAAAGTTAACAGACGAAAGAAAAGATTTATATTTGCATTCAAAAAATGTATAAAATAAAAAAATTTCGAATTTTTTATTATTTTCAATTATAATTTAGCGAATAAATCTAAAAATTAACGAGTATTAATAAAAATTTATAGGAAATTCAAGTAGAATATTGTTTCGATTGTAATCAAACAGCTCGAGTTCAAGCTCGAAATTCGAAATTCGTATAACTGCTAGTATCACTTCTGAAAAAACGGCTAATGAAAAAGACTCAAACTAGCGTTTGGCGGAATTAGTAGATAAATTAAAAATAATGAGTAATGTTAAAGGAAAGGAAAATTTGTGTAAATTTTGCAAATGCGAAATTTTTAAAATAAATTTTTTGTCATTGATCGACTGAAATTTCTGAAATACGAAACGAATTTCAAATGTCTTCAATCAAAGAGAAAAAAATTCGAAGAACTAGTGATGAAAATTTTTAGGTTTTTCCTATTTGGATAGTATAAGTCTAAGATTCAGAAATTAAATATGATAATAATAGGAGAAATGCACAAATTTTGATAAGTTCCAAGAATTTTTGCACCAATTGCTGGCGATAGAAACTTTTGATGGAGGCATAGAAGTAAGGGCTTTTGCACCAATTAGTCACCAGGGCTTCATTTTTAGTGATATATTTACCTCCATCGAGGCTTAGCAATCAATGAAATATAGGCTAATTCTACTCAATTGAAAATATAAAATTATGATTAGGCAAGTTTTATCGATTACAACAAAACTGAATGGAATTTCTGGCTTATTTCTATTACTTATCATTTTTTTATCAGAAAAAATATTTATGGTCTTAAAGCAAAGTTAAAAATCAACAACATTAATTTTGTATAAATTATATAGTACAATAAAAGGCCTTCAATGGTTTTTTTATAATTAAAAAAAAATTTCATTGAGGTTCTCGATTAACAGTTTTTTCTATTCATGATTCGCCTTTCTGATAAATAAAGAATTTAAAAAGAATTTAAATTAAAAATTTGTTTTTTAATGCAAATAATTTTAAAATTTTCAAATCACTTTTTCGGTTGAAATTTAAATTAAAAATTTATTTTTTAATACAAATAATTTTTGTCAGAAATAATTTTAAAATTTTCAAATTATTTCTTCGGTTGAATTTTAAATTTTTTTAAATTTTTTTAAATTTTTAAATTTGATATTTTAAATTTTTTTCAATCTTTTTGTTATTGTTGAAAGTGGTCATTTTTTAGAGAAATAAATATATTTTGAAATATGCATAAATTTTTTAATTTCAACAATCATCAAGCAAAAAAACAGAAGCAACTAATTGAAGAAGATGAAAAATTTTCGTTTGCAAGCACTTATTGGACAAAACAACTTAAACAAGTTGGCTTGCTTTACTTTGTTCCACTCTGATAATTTCCATCGTATTAATTATTCAGATTTTTCTTGGTGAATCTTGGTGAGTCCGTGGTACATTTTGTGGAAGAATTTTATATAGCATTTCACTTCATTCACATCACCATTCTTTGAGATTTTAAAGCACTTTTTATGTTTTTTCTTTGAGGAATTTTCAATTTCAGGCTAATAGCTTATTGTTTCCAGTAACCATAAATATGGTTTTGACTTTATTTTTATGGATTGGAATATATGATGGAAATAGCGATTCCATATCTCATTACATGCTTAATGCTGCCATTAATCGAACAACTGGGAATGAAATTATCGACGGATTGGTACTTCGTTTCAATCATTGAATACCTAATTGGCAGAAGAAATACTCGACATACACAAAATATTAAAAATTTTATATTGTAGGTGAATGGAATAGGTTATTTGGCAATAATAGCTGTAATAAGCTTTACTTTGCTTTTTATGGCTTTACATAATTTTACTCGATTCGTTCATTTTTGGCTTTATGCTTCATGCATTGCCATTTTATTTGGCATATTCGCTATATTTCTAAAGTATTCTTTTATACAGTTTCAGTTATTTCAATTTTATTTGCATTATCATTCTTCTAGCATCATCTCTAATTTGGCTGGCTTCAAAAACTAAGATCCTGATCCTTTGTTAGAAAATCCTTGAGATCGACAAATAGAAATGGAAAATGGATAGTCCTTCTTTAGCCTAATTGATGAATCTGACTGGAATCAAGCTGGAAAATTTTTATTATAAATATTAATATTTATAAAAAAAAAGAAGAAATCTGATAATTATTGATAATATATTGGTAATATTGATGGTGATGATAAGTGAAATTTGAACTGTTAGTGCTTTTTGCCTCACTGATAAAAATGATAAGAAAAAAATTGGAATGCATTTTTTTTCTGAAATTATTAAAATAATTAACAAAATGAATTCAATTATTTCAGCGATGTTTTCAAAAAATTAAATTGGAATGGAACTCAAACATATTTCATTATATTTCCACTTGTTATGCTTTATGGAATAACGGGTTTATTTGCATTTTTTACTCGAAATGTGCCACTCTTCATACATCAATTTTACGTTATTTGTAATTGCTCATTGGTTTCTCTATTTTATCTTCGTACATTTCCTATTTATACAACATGGTTTGTATTAATTTATATCATCGTCTGGGGTGAGTTTATCCAAAAAAAAGAATTATTTAAGAATTTTCAGTAGCTGAGTATAGTTAATGATTTCGCAAATATTTATTTACCAATAGCATTTCCCTTTTCTTAAGATCATTCATTATTTCTGGTTAAATGCGATTCACTGTCGGGCCAGACAAATTTTGCAGGAAGTAGGCATTTTGACGAAAAAAATGCAGGTTGAGTCGCGAATAAAACCAAAAGTAGGCTTATTTCTTCTGGGGATAAGAACCGCAGCAGAGTCGCTTTGAAATGCGAGTAGCAACCCACTGAACCATCCTTTTGTTCCTATAAATTTTTTGAATCTTATAAATGAGCTATAACAATGAAATTCAATCAAATTTAAAAATTGCTTTAAGTAAACAAGAGCTTTGCGAAGGCAAATAAATCTAAATTTGTAAAAATGAATGGAATGCCAGTAAATAAATAAATATAATAAGTAAGTAGTACAATAAAATAAATGATAAATGAAAATCCCTTAATTTTAGAAAAGATTTTATAGCAGTGCAAAGCTTCTTATCTCTAATTGATAAGACTTACTCTAATCTCAGAAATTACAGAAAATAAAGTAACAGCAATTGATTATAGGAAAAACAATTCCTTCAAATAACGATTTTTTTAAAAATTTTTTATTTAATTTTGATTTTTATTTCTTTTTTAAATATGAAAATCAAGTGAAATTTTTTGAAAATGCGATAAAAGAAACCGTATGAGAAGAAATTTCATATCATATCATATCTCTTAATTTAATTAATAATGAGTAGTCTCTCTTAAATTTTAAGGAAATTTTAATTTAACTTTTAAAATAATTTCTAAACTTTTCAATAATCTATGGTACTTCCATTTTGTCTTTCATAAATTTTGATGTCCATCTGTGCTTTTTTCGTTAAAGTGACTCCCCAATAAAAATTTTTTGATCAAAAAAGCTAACTGGCGCCGTGAGCCTAACCAGTAAATGCTGTAGATAAGTAAATAGTAAATGTTTTTAAAAAAATGAACTACGAAGCAATTACAATAGTTGATATTAATTGTAAAATAAATGAGAAAGGCTATGAGGCGCCTGAGGAAAATGATAAAAAACAATCTTTTTAGATATTTTTGCTGTCCTTACACCTTTCGGTCCACTTCGACGTATCTATGAAATAGCCCATGATTATAGTGACCAGGTATAGTTCAATGCTTTCGTCCTATTCGTTGGATTTTTTTTTTCTTTTTAAGAGTTCTCACCATTTCCGGTTTGGCTTGCTCTACTGGCTTGTCACATTGGGCAATATGTCAGGAAGCCCCTTGGCGATAGAAATATAGACGAGTCGCCAGCATCAACCGGATTTATGTGCAGGTTTACTCCTACGGGGAATCGAACCACAGCATCGGCACTCTCAATTGAGCAATAACCCACTGAGCCATTCTATTCCTATTCGTTGGATATAAAATTTTGTTGTAGAATTTATATTGAATAGAAATTTTCATTATTTTAACTACAATTTAGGTATTAAGATTTTTGATGTTCACAGCTATTGATACCGAAAATCCATCGGAAGACGATTTATATACTCGTTTAAGCGAGGAATCGGAAAGTTTAGTGAGTATTTGTAACTTCGAATGATTGATCTCATTATGAAAAATGAAGCATTTTCAAACTTTTTTGATTTTTTGATTTATTAAAATCTAAAAGCCAATTCAAAACCAATTTTAAAACCAAACCAATTTTTATTAAAACCAATTTTTTTTTTTTACCATTTAAGTTCATATATTAATGAACGAATTTGCACTCACCCTATTAAATGCAAGTGTCGATTGGTTTTTCTCGCTTTTCACGCCATCCGCCACAAGACTTGTCATATAATTTATATTATATAGCACACTCTTATCATTTTATCATATTATCATTTTTATTAAAATGATTAATATTTTTATTAAGACTAAGACTAAAACTTTGTAAAAAAAATTACTGTTAAGGGCTTATCATTCATCACTGGGGACTAATAACTAAAAACTTTATCATTAACAAAAATTCAATAAAATTAACTTTTTTCACAAATAATAGAAAAATTCATAGGAAAACGAAGGTTCAGTTAAAGATGAGAAATTTTCGATGAATTGCATAAATGATTTGCCAATTCAGGAAAATTATAATAAAAAAATTAAGAAAGAAAAAAATTTTACAGCTTACGATGCATTGAATGATCAAAGTAATAATTTTTCAATTCGTTTTACAAATTTATTTAAAATATTTAAAAATTAAAATTAAATAAAAACAAAAATTATAATTATAAATAAGAAAATTATAATTATACCAGCGATATTTTAACTCGATAATTATTTGATATTTTATGAATTTATAATAATTATAAACGTAAATTCAATTAATTATATTATACTAACTCATTTCTTTTCTCGTAATAGCCTATAATGAAAATACGAAAAATGATCGAACATAGTTACTGGTAAGAAAATTATAAAGAGTTTTGCAGCGAACTTGTACATTGTCCAATGAGGATAGGATAGGCGAGTGATTGTTGTTTTCTTTATCTTATTGATACCCAACGAAGTTAACGAGGGATGATAAGCGCTAATCACGTCTATTTCTCTGATATTTTAAATTTCTATAGTAAATATTAAAATAAATATTAATTAAATGTATTTAATGGAATGAAATTTTTAACAATTTTAATTTATAATTAATAATTTTTTTTAGGATCAATTCACTTGGGAATGGGCGATTTTGTATTTTACAGTTTACTTGTTGGAAAAGTAGCAACAAGTCAAAGTGCAATGTGTATAATAGGAGTAATTGTTGGCATTCTTGCTGGATTAATTATAACGTTAACAGTTTTATCAGAAAATGATATATTATCACCAGCATTACCACTTTCATTATCACTTGGATTGGTCATTCATTTTTCTATGGCATATTTTGGTGAAAATTTTTATAAACAATTCTTTCATCAACCATTTTCTTTTATTATTATTTAATTATTTTTCTTAGAATTTTTTATTAGAATTTTTTATATTTCAAAGTAAATTATCAAAATTTTATCACAATTTATATTCATTTGTATTCGATCAGTAGTTCAATTAATAAGAACGCAGTTTAACGACAATCAATAACAACCAAATCTAATCCTCTTGCTATTTCTCGTATTATTAAACAAAATAACCAGGCCTAATTCCAAATTTTGCTGCCCAATTATCAATTCGCGTATAAAATAAGAACTCAGAATAGAAAACAATAACAATTTTCGCTAACTCGTCTTGGATTATGAAAGAGCGCTCTTCTAATAAGGCTTTCCTACTATTCATATTTAAAGATGAAATAAACAATTTAATAAATAATCATATAAAATATAAAATTAAATAAAATTATATAAAATAAGCAATTTAAAGATGAAATAAAGAAGAAATTGCGAAATAATATAATTGATATATTTGATAAAGATAAAGATAAAGAATTGATAAAGATGAAATAATAACATAATTGTACTATTTGTTATTTTAACTGTTGTTATTAATACAAGCACATGGCGTTTGCGCTCTGCTTGGCTGGTTTTCAATAAATAAATAAATATTTTATTTCACTAATTGCTACATATATATTTTAAAATTTAGGGAGAGGGGGAGGGAATAATTAATTTTAAAAATATAAATAAAATTTAAAAAATATAGAATATTTTTATTAGAAATATTAAAAATATTTTTAATAGCATCGATTCGATTATATTTTGTTAATTATTTTTGTAATTAATTAATTCTCTTAATTCTTATTAATTTAATTAATTTAAAATTAACTCCTTTTCAACATTTTTAAAATATTTTTAGATTAAATTTTAACAAAAAATTATTTTTCTACTTCAAATGATCGCTAAAAAATTCAATTCTTTTATTTTTTAATTTTTTTTTACGTTCTAAATTTAAAATATTAAAATGTAAAAATCATATAAGCGATTACAAATTCACTTTAATTTTCGAAAATTTAACGAGAAATGAAAAAAAAGAAATAAAATTATTGGAAAAATATAATAAAAAGCGAAATGTTAAAATAAATTTCATTGCTAAATTTCTTCGAAAAATTTTTTTTTCAATTTCTAATAAATTAAAAATTTTAAATTTTTTCCAATAAAATTCAATAGAATTTTTTTTTATTTAAAACATTACAATTAAATAAAAAATTTTTTCAGAGAATTTTTTATCGAATTTTGTAGAATTCTCGAATTCTCTCTTATTTTAAGCGATATTTATTAGCTCCGTAAGTCCCCCCGCTATACTCCTTTAATGTTCCATAAATATATAAATTCTCTAAGTTTCAAGTCTATCCAAACCGAAATCGAAAAGGAGAATCTAAAAAACCACTTAAAATGCAAAAAGATTTTAGGATAATCAGTGCATAAATAAAAAATTAGCAAAATTTAAAAATATTGATTCCCGAAACGAATGTTTGTTCATAGTAGTTCGATTTGAACCTCAGATCTGACTTGAATTTACAGTTGTTTTTTTAGCATGTTTTTTGAATATTTTTTTTTCTTTGTTGGAAAATTTATGAGCATATTTCTTTAGGTTTTTGCTCATTTATTCATTTGATTTATATGATAATAAACTTTTCTTTTTTGCAAAAAATTTTCCGATTTTAATGATTTTAATGATAATGATTTTTTTGTATATTTATCATTATTATCACTCGTTCATTTTTATCAATAATATCAGTTTTATCCTTTGTTCTATCATTTATTTAATTATTCATAATTTTATCATTATCGCTGCTATCAGTTTTATCAATTTAATGCATTTCTTATTTAAATATTTGCAATTTTGTAATTTTTACTTTTATAAACAACTTTAATCATAAATTGAATTTCAAAAAAATTTCTTTTCGCTTACAAATTTTTATTGTTAATTTATTTTTTTCATTTTTCGGAAATAAATTAATGGGGAAAAAAAAGAAGAAAAAAAGAGATAAAATTGTTCGAAAGACGAAAAAATCGAACAAAAATCGAAATTTATCGAAATTAAAAAATGATTATTTGGAAAACGAAAAAATTTTAACTCTTATGAAAAGGAAAGAAGAAGAAAATTCATCTTCAAATTTCACAGAGGATTCGATTTCAGTTTCTGATAAATTGTAAGTTTTTTAATAATATTAATTGTGGGTTTTTTATTTTTCAGATATAATTTATTTAGTTATTACAAAATCAAAAAAAAAAAAAAATAAAAAATTATTACAAAATCAAAATCAATCGGATAACAAAAATGAGAATGGAATGGGTGGTTCGGATGGTGAATTGTTGCTTTCGTTTTGGAGCGACCGTTGTTTTCTTTTAAAGATCCGGGTGGTGATACTGGTGACTAACTTAACTATTTCTGTTATCAAGTGACTCGCAAAATTTGTCTGGTTCGACGAGTCAACGGAATTAATTTAATAACTTTTAAATAATAAAAATAAAAATAATTCATTTTTAATTATAATTCTTATAAATATAATTCTTTTTCCTAAAAAATTTTTTCATTGAAATTTATCAATTTTTCAGTGATATTTATGATTTGGATAATGAAAATTTTTTATCCAAAATAGATCATATAATTCGTAATAAACCAACTGAATTTTTTGAGACAAATCCATGCATTAATAACGTTGAAAAATGTTCACGTAAAAAAGTAAGCTTCACTTTTTCCATTTGCATGTATAATGAGAGGAATATTTTCCGAATTTTTTGAAAAATTTCGATTTTTATTTTTCTTTTGCGAACTAATTTGTTTTGTTATAAGGCTGTGATTGGTGATATCATGCGGATGTGTCCAAGAACTATCTGTGATCAGTCGTTGTTATTTATGGAAAATATGATTTATAAAACGAGTGCTCCATATAGGTAGTCTGGTCTGGTATATTATAGATTATTTGTAACTGTGGTATCGAAATTTATATCGAAATTTTTTCTTGCAGGAATATGAAATTCCTAAGATATTCGCGTCAAATTTCCAAGGGTTTAGCAAAGATCAACTCTATTAATGTGAATGATATATTATCAACCATATCAAGGGTAGTCTCTTTTTAATTTTTCTTATAGCTAACCAACAAGCATTTCACGCAAATATTGAATATCGTATTCATGTTGTCGTTCATCATTACGAGATTTATTGAGATTGAACTTTGACGATATTTCACTTAATTTTTACGATTAAATTAATTTTAAAAGTACGGAATATTTTCTATATTTCCTATATTTCCCCATTCTTTTAAGATTTTCATGGTTATTCGCAACATTTTCGAATATTTCCCACTTTTTATTTCTTATTATTTGAATGGAAGAGTCCGATTGATTTGTTCAGATAAAAATTATTATCAATCGAATGATTATAAATGAAATCGTTAAAGAATTGCAAAGAAAAAGGAAAAACCTCAGAAGCGGGATGGATTTTCATTTAAATGATATTTTCTTATTATAATATTTTGATATTCATTTTAATGATATTGATAATGATAATAAATTAAATGAAATATTTTCAAATTGGAATGACAAGGGAAGATTATATTTTAGTCATGAAAAAATTGTTTCATCGAGACAATTAACATGAATAACCAATTTTTTAGATGATAATAACAACAAGAAAACTGGTTTTTTGATGGCTAACTTTTTAATTTTTCAGCGATTGTCTAAATCGAAAATTTTGTATGATGTGAACGATAGTATAATTGAATATATCGCTGCACTTTTTCTTTCAAAAATAATTCGAATGAATCGACTGCGTCATTTTTGCCCTAAAGCAGCTTTACATATTTTGGCTTATCTTGAACTTGGACATTTAGTAAATATTAATTTATTTAATTTCATATTAGTATTTAATTTTATTTTTTTTCCTTCATTATTTTTCTACTTTTTTTATTTTCCTGTCTTCCTAACTGATTCTTTATCCGACATAATTTTAGATTATTCCCAATCTATTGTTTCTATCATTTGTTGCTGATGTTTTTAAGCAATTGGAAAGATATATTCATCAAATGTTGGGTTATTATGAATCACTTGTTGCACTTGCTGTGACAAAAAAGTAAATCATTTTTTCTCAAATGTCTAATTTTTTTCTATTGTCAAGTTTTATGTATATATTAATTAAATTTACTCCACTTCTTATTTTAAAAAATTTTCAGGTTGCCTATGATAGCCAAAAATGCCTTTGATATAAGTTCAGCTGGAAGCCAACCATCTAATTCATGTGCAACGAGTTTATATCGAATAGCTTCACTTATTGGTTGGAATGAGGATCAATTATTAAGTGCACTTGCTTCGAAAATGACGTTAGTCATTGAAAATTTTCTACTCCTTTCTCCTCTAACTGATAGAAGAAAAGTGGAATTTTTGCAGATTACAAAAATCTTTTGCTACATATGATCTATCACATGAAGTCACTTTATTGGAGAACAGTGGAATAAGTGAAATGCAGACTGATGATGCAGTTTTTGAAAAATCTATTGAATTTGAAGAAATGAAATCAGATATTGTTAAAATGGATATGAGTGGAGGAAAACCACTTGTAACTAAAAAATCTGATGGTCTTTTTGAAGGAATTGGAAGCAGTGAACTAGACTTATCAAACAATTCAATGATCTTTTCAAAAAGGAAGAAAGTTAAGAGAAAAAAGCAATAATGTTGCAAAAATTACTAGTAATGTTCTTATCTGTATGATAATGTTGATTGATTTCGAATTTTTTACTTCATAATTTCATGATAAAATTTTTAAAATTGTAAATTTTTGTAAATGTAAGTTTCTTTTTTTTAAAGAAGAGTAGCTGAAAAATATTGTCCATATTATCCATTGTTATTTATTTATTTAGTTTAATCGTCCTATCTTATTTAATTGATAAAATTGGATATGAAATTTTGGATCTGAGATGTCTGAAAATGATAAAAACTACCTCTTTTTCCACCATTTAAAGCCATATATCATATATTATGGAACACTAAGGCATTCAGAATCTCTTATAAATCATAAATGAATCTTCTTGCTTTTGTTGCCAACCTTCATAAAGATTGGTATTAGCAAGATATGCTCAGGTCCTTATCGATGAAGAACACAAGCCGGTCAATCAACGAGAAGTTTACATGGAGGAACAAGTTCGGTGGCTTTTTGAAACAACGATTTACTATAGGTCTATAAAAACCACTTGAATCGTCACGGAAATCAGTATAATACAATATTGGTCAGTGGTAATTAGTCCCCATAATATCTCCCATTCTCATCGGTCATAGTTAATATGATAAACACTTCAATACCAAAAGAATATTTATCTTCATGAAATCAGGATGAAAGCAAAATTTAGCCCTCTAATTGCCTTGTTAGAATATAATATAATCATACAATCAAATTTATTGCTTTATTGCTCTTAACTTTATTTAATTCGGAGAAGAATTTTCACGAAAAATGCTAATGAATTAGAATTTTAGAGAGGGGAAATGTAAAGAAAGATGATTGTTGATTAACATTAATTATTGAACATTAATTACCGTATAATTGCCAGAAGG